>JAODKE010000125.1:12754659-12767788 GCA_026779605.1 Mormyrus hasselquistii
TATTATTATTTATAATATTCTTATTATTATTATTATTATTATTAATAATACTAATAATAATAATACATTATTATTATTATTTATAGCAATAAAGTACTTTACAATGATAGATATGATTTGTGCATGTTGGATATATGGGTACCTCTGAATGATATTCGATATTGTATGTAATAACAGGAACAGCTTTTACAGTGAACACGTTTTTTTTTTTTTCAGCTATGAAATAGAAAAAGGCCTACGACGGTTAAGTGAAGTGAAACCGTCAGGTGAAACATTCATGCATGAAGGATTTAAAAAGGTGGGTCACCAGAATTTAAGTTTCGCAAGTGTGCTATAAACTCCTCAGATTCATAGATATGTTATACCGGGATATATAAACCTGTCCTGTGTACAGTGCTTAAAATGTACTGTAATTATTCCCAATAGATTTCTGATCGTGCTTTTGTATCTCTGATTTTTGCCCCGTTCACGGTGATTGTGCTGCACTTATGTGTTGCATGCATCTCAATTGGAGGTATTGTGTTCCCTTTGTCATGTGACTTGTCTCGCACTCTCTGCTACTTGTGGGGAGCCATCATTTTATTCCCCACATAGGGCAGTCTTATCTGTGGCCATCCTTTTCAGAAGTTCAGTTTCAACTGCATTTCCTAGAATATGCCCAGCAGAGTCACCATCTAATAGTTTAGTTTAGGATCTGGCCCTAGTATAACGTGCTGACATGTTATTACAGGAAAAAATCTTGTATCTTGTGGAATTGTGCAGCAGTTAACATAGCAGTATGCAAAAGATGCTCTGTAATCAAAATGTGTATCTTAATGTAAAATTCATTCTTGCTTTTTTGCCTAGGTGACAGAACAGATGAAGGATCAGAAATCAAAGTCTTCCAGCATTATTATTGGTTTAACTGATGGGAAGCTGGACGGCTTTCTCCTCAAAATGACAGTAGACGAGGTGCGATTATGGACCAGTAAAATTTAGATCAGTGCTATAGCTGTTCAAAATTAATATTGAATATTGAATGTTGTCTGTGGGTATAATATCTATAGTGCCTTCGTCCCCTTTCCCTCTCCTCTGCCTTTCTGGCGATCCCCAACCCTAGACTGGGGATCGTAACAATAGTCTCTTAGTAAATGACTTTTTAATACGATTTCTCTGGATACCACAGGCAAATATCTCACGACACTATGGTGCGAGAGTTTACTGTGTTGGCGTGAAGGATTTCGATGAGAATCAGGTGAGGGTGTTTCTGAAGGATCTGCTTATTTTATTTTATTTTATTTTTTTTTTTTAAATAAAAATATCTTTATTTAAAAGCATCTCGGTTTCTCCTGCAGTCCAAAGAGATGCAGCTGGGTGAATTGGAATCTTATATGTGTGTGTGTGTGTGTGGCAGTGTGATGGTCATTTTAAATGCTGTGACTTTTGTGACATTCACATTCTTTCTGTTAAATACGATTTTCATGTCAGCCAAGGATCAGAAAAAATAGCATGTGATACTTTTATATTTGATTGCTGTTTCTTTATTTATAGCTTTCTGGGTTTATATAGTATAATGAGATTAAAAGGAGGATTCCCGTGACGTTAACATCTTTAACAACCACACATCATGCCGCACTGCAAAGCTGGAAGCATGATCTTTAAGCAAGCCTGCTCTGCAGTGAAGCGTTTATAGTACAGAGTGTGTCATGTTGTTTTTTTTTTTTTTATAGTCTTTTTATGGTTCCTGTTCTGGTCACAGACATTTCAGAATAAAGCCGGGAATAAGTGAGGGAAAGTACAGACGAAATTGCTGGATGACTGACCTACAAAAAGCATGTTGCTGCTGTTTTTACTTCCCAATAGCTTGTAGCTGTGGCTGACTCGAAAGAACAGGTCTTCCCTGTTAGAGACGGCTTTAAGGCACTCAAAGGCATTGTGAATTCGGTAAGTACCGTTATGATTCTTCATCAGATGTGTGCTGTTTGCACGTCCCTTCTCATATTTCAACCGGCAGACATTGTTGATCTGAAAGTCCCTTAACTGTAGCTGTACACCTAAATCCAAATAACAGCTCAGATTATGATGTGGTTTCCATTTTCCCATGAGTTACATGAAAGTCCAAACCTGGTCTGCGTAGCTTTATTTTCTAATGCATAAGAAATGGTTAAATTTAATTCCCTAAATGTGCTGGTTCCAAACCTCTCTCTCTTTCTTTTTTTTTTTTTCTTTTTCCCCCAGCGGTGTTTTAAACTAGAACTCGAATCTTTGCAGTCATCTTGTATATCATAACATTGCATCACTCTTGGTGTTTTCTTTTTTGTAATGAGGTCTTGCCTTAAAATGACCTAACATCTTAAGTATGAACAACTAATGGATATAAAACAGAAAACGTACTGGCCGGTTTGACATGCAAGCAGGAATTGGTATGTCAAGCACAGCCAAAAAATATTTTGACACAAATGAAATTAAAAGCAGTTTTATGATTAGCATGTTTCTGCTGGTATTGTCTCGCCAGTAGGTTTTTTGCATCTTTGATTTTAGACTGTCAAATTTTGCATATGGGGGCCTCATGCATTTAGCCCTCTATCACAATTCCATGTGAAGTTTCAATCAGTTTGAATATTAAAATGTAAATGGTGGTCAGATGTATGGTGGGGGGGGGGGGGGGGACTTTTGGTTGGGCCAACATTAAGTAGTTGTTTCCAGGATGGAATGAAGATGGAAGGAGAAGTAGCATATTTAGATGAGCCTTCTGACTGGCGTCTTTCAGGCTGAAGCCATGTCTCGATGCCAGCTGCTCAAAGGGTCGGCGTTGTCATGACTCTTTGTCATTTCTTCTGCCCTTAAAAGAGAGGCCTGCAAATTGCATAGGATTTGACATCGGGAGTAACTCAGGATCACCATGTAGGGCTGTAGGGCAGCCTCTGCAGCAGTGTTGGGGATGGGAGTATTAAGGCGCAGTGTTGTTTATACATGACTTGCCAGAGTAGTGAAAAAAAATGAAACGCTTTCCGGTCCTGTATGTGATCCTTTCCATTTTCTGAACTGCTTTACAAAGAGTTTCACACGCCCATTTGTTGTGTACCTGACGGCTATGTTTTTGTCCATCAATGACGAAGAAAAAAAAGCTGACCTGAACAGATATGTGCGTTTTTATGAATTGGCCCTGCGGAGAGCCTTTCTCGTTCACATTCCGTCGTCTTAAAGCAGCTCCACTGTCTTGTCCATGCCTTGGCAGGCTGACAATGAAGTCATTGCCGGCCTTGGACATCAGCAGTCAGAGTCCTGAAAGAGACACGGGTTGTTTATTGGGAGTTTGGCTTTGGAGACTTTGAGAAGCAAATTCGCAAACCCTCTAGGGTCTTTTCCCCCCCCTTTTTTTTCTGTAGCTCTTTATTAAAATTCTTAGGACAAAGCTTGTCTCTTGAGAGCGGATGGGCTTTAAATTTCAAAATAGGACGTGGCCTTTATTAGATGATATCATCCTGTTATGTTGTATTTGCGATGTATGATTGATTCTTTGTAATATTTATTTTTTTTAAGCTTACGAATAGTGTCCAGTAAAAATAGAGATTTTTTACACTTTTGCACAATCAAGAATGAAGAATATTTACATTAGACCTGTAGTATTCTCTCTGATTTCTGGTTAAGTGCCGTCTCAGTGCACGATCCAGTAGGTGCAAATCAAATGAGCCTTGCAGTATCCAACACATGTAAACAACAGACAACAATTAAGATCAGTTAACAGAAAGTTCAGCTTCCTCATCATTGTGTGCATGTCCTGCTTACTGTTAGCACTGATTTTAAGTAGTCTGAATTATTTAGTGTGCGTGTGCACAGTGCAAAGAGAAATGGCACCATGTATTTACTGTCTATGACGGTAGACACCTTTAGCCACCCCTTACATTTTCCCGTGGCAATCAGCATTCTCGCACCAATTACAGTTGACTGATTTCTGATTTATTTATTTTTCAGGTTTTGAAGCGGTCCTGTATAGAGGTGCTTTCGGTGGAACCGACCAGCGTCTGCGTGAACGGTGCGCAGTGCAGCCGCCCCGCGTTTCTGCTCGGGGCGTTCTTGTCCATGCCAGGCCTCTGCTCACTGTCCTGTGTTTCGCATCCCATAGAATCCTTCACTGTCGTGGTGAGAGGAAATGGTTTCGGGCTGGGAAAAGGCACGGAAGGAGCACTCTGCAGATACACGATCAACGGCCAAAACTACGGTGAGCCTTTCGCCGCTCAAGATGGGAAGTTGTGAAGCGATAAACACTGTGGGATTTGAGGAATGACACAAACTATAATTAAGTCATTCAAATAACCAGCTCGCACAAGTACCTGTCACAAAATTCTAAAATACCAGTATGAAAATGAAAAAATAATAGTAATAAATAATAGCACTATTAAAAATGTACATTAAAATGTGCAGTACTAATGTAAATTTTACAGAGCGGCATGCTTTTAGTAATCAGATTAAGGAAGGGTCATTGCAGTGTGTTAACGTAATGGTACAATAATCATGTAAAAAATAATGAAGGTAAGAAATTTTACAATTCCGTAATTAAAATATCAGGGAAGATTATATGGCAACTACCTGGTAGTGCCTCAATCCCAACCATGCCAGATACAAGACATTTTAATGTAGTTGCTGTGTAGTACAAGTTATATGAACTGCAGTTTGTCTAAGTAAATAGTTAGTATTACATAGCGCTGTTACCTTTAATGTCATAAATAATTGTAGTATATACTATTGGCCTACATTTTTGGGATGTGCAGTGCCCTTAGAAGTTGTAATGTGGTCATAGATTTAAAGACATGGTACTGTTATTGTTTATGTGCAGATGAGAAATGTGGACAGATTTAGGGAAATTGTGGGTAATTTGACCTAATAGTGGTATCTTATAGCACGTAGCAGGATTAATGTTGTTCTTGTTGTGCCAATGCTGATGGTTTTGCTTGTGCTGCAGCGCTATTGGGAAAATCATTTTGGGGTCCAAACTAAACTATGACTATAGTTAATGATTTTAACCAGGTAACACTATATGCTGTGGGCCATTAACTTCATGTTTTAAATGCATTTGCAAATGTTGAGTAAGCCATTTTATTAGTATTTAATTTCTTTTTGATTTGATCTCATTTACTGGAGAAAGTTGCCCCATTTAAGTACAGAGTATAATATTTAGAGCTAAAATAAGTTTCATGTGAGACTGTGGCCTGGTTATATTTACCAGTTTTGGTTCCTTTGCTTTGATGTGTAAGGAGCTGGATGTCTGTCCATAATGCTGTGTCCCGGTTGTGCCAGATGGGGCAGAAACTTCCGCCCCGTGCCTCTTAGAGAGAGGGCATCGTGTAATTGTGGATGCCTATAATCACAGCTTTTAAAACATCTTCACAGATGGGCGACACGTGCCTTTACGGGGCCCTTTAGAGCCATTAGACCGCATAGCCTCCCAGAACGCTGCTGAGATAGGAGTCTGCATGTTCTTCCCTAAAGCACGCCGAACCGTCGTGTTCTGAACCTTGGACTCGATACCGCTGCTGAACCGGGCTGTGATTTTTTTGCCAGCGAGTGGCCTGCACACTCCCTATGCCCAAAAATAGATGGGGCTCACCAGTTCACCAAGCAGGCGGTTATGGGGGGGAGCTCACACAGTGTCTCATTTTCCAGATGAGAAGCCAACCGAAGCGTACGACTATTATATCCTTTGTCCCACACACAAGCTGCACGAAGTCGGAGAGTAAGTATCCAATGAGAGCTTTATGAGCTTTTATCCGAACATGCTTGTCTCGGCGCTTACGGGGGCCGTGGTTCAGCAAGGTCCCACACTGTCATCTGGCTGCTTTCTTTGCTTTCCATGTGTTCAGCTTCCGGGCCTGAATCTTGAGCGATGGAAAGTAGTTGTGCTCAAATGTTCCAGAAATCCCCTCCTTTTTTTTCATTTTTTTTCCCCCCGTCCTCAGAAACACGTGGGTTTTGTTTTTATTTTAATTTTATTTCGTGTTCACCAGATACACAGCATCCGGAATCTGTCACACTCGTGGAATAAAGTTGCCCTTTCATGCTCATCTTTTTAAAGCGGCACCAATTCAACAGTGAAAGATGGAAGGCTATAGAGATTTTATTTAGAAGCCTTCCCTGTGATCCTCTCTGTCTGCAGCATGGCTGTTTGCATAGCATACAGTATTTCCCTAAGCTTGGAAATCTTTGCCAAAAAGACAATTATTTTGAAGCTGACCCACTTTAAAGGCTGTCCTTTTGAAATCAGTATTATTCAAGATTCTTTTGTTTGTGACCTAATAGCAGGAGAGTGGGACTGAAGGGCTTATGGTGACTGATTGCTTTGGATGATTTTCCAGTTTTATTTCACTGTCCTTCACTGACCCACAGCTACATTTTAGTACATTTTTATTACATTATTATTAGAAAGTTTTTCTAGACACACATTTCAGTGTTTAGGAGAGTGTTTCTCTCTTTCTCATATACGTGCACACACACACACACACACACACACACACAAATGTATATTATGTGTATATAGATATTATGTAGGTGTGTGCGCATATATATAATATTCCTTTCCTGTCTTTTTCAATTCTTGCTTTCGACATTTTATCTACTTGTTGCAAAAATGAATGATGAATACATGTTTTTGACTTATGACTATTTACTGTTTCTCTCTGATTGTAGTATTGACTTTCTGTGATACTTTATGCAATTATCAGTTTATAAAATCAAGTAAAACCAATTAATGTAAAGTAGGAAAAAACACATTTCTTCTTCCTTTCCTGTAATAAAGTAGAGCAGATTGAGGGTGAAGGGGTTGTACTCTTGATTCTTTTAGGTGTTAGTGGGTATGGAGAAAGCTTTCATAAAAAGGTACATGGAGAGAACCGCTGGTCAACTTGAGCAGAAATCAATATCGATGTTTTGTTTAACGGTGATACACAATTATGAAGGCTATGCTTAGTTACTTAATTTCCAAATAGGTAGTTAAACTTTTCCTTGGAAATTTTCCTGTGTCATGTATGACATTTCCCCTTTTTTGTACTGCTAAGACAAACTGTTACTGATTACACTTGCTATAACATACACAGGAATGTTTATTTTTATTTTGGCTGTTCAAACTTAGCGAGCACAAATTGAATCATATGTTTCTTGTGGTATTGTTTGAAGGTCCCAATAACGATGTTGTCCCTCACAGTTCGTATCCCGCGAACCTAAAACTACACCTAACATCGCAATTTCGATGTCTGAAATCTGTGTTTCATTATTTATGTAACCTCTGGCTTATCAGTGCTTGTTTGGTCATAGTCGGGGGGTGGGGGGGGGGGCTCTGTTGCCAAGTCTCCCATCCAGCATTAGGGTTTTGAAGACAGGCCAGCCTCAGTATTCAGAGGCACAATTTACAACCAGAAAGTCACACGTTGCGCCGCCATGCGTACTGAACTGTGCACTGACTTTTCTAGCCTTCACGTAACAGATTTTTATTGTCTCCAACTGACGGCAATGTTGTACAATAAGAGATAAATGAAATAAGGCACATTTTTTGATTTTGTTAAAAAGGCTTTTACAGAACCTGGCATCCTAGATTGTGAAGAATGTCTGGCAGGAGCTAAATGCAAGCCTGTGTTTGACAGCATAACTAGCTGAGAGATTCTCGTCCAGCTGGACAACCCTATCTTGATTAACAATCGGCCCTCTGTAGTGGTCCGCACAAGATGTCCACTAAATTAGCTGCTCCTCTCAACCATTCAGAGGGATCTTTTACTTTGTGTACAGGAATCAATGCTTGGCTAGAAGAGATAACCAGGGGCACTGCACAGATAGAGTACTGTTTTCAGCTCTGACAATTGTTATGACTGTGTCTGTGATGAAGGAAATTAGCTGAAAGCCTCATCTGTTCGCTATTTTTTTTTTTTTTTATATAAAGCATACCATAGTATTCAGATTTTTTTTTAACAAATAGGACTGTAGATATGCGTATACAGAATCATACTTCTTTACGTGCCACTATACAGTGGAATTAAGCACATATAGTCCAGCGATTTTTAAAAAAATTTAAAAAAAAAAAGGTCTTTCAGCCTGAATGCTACTAGCTTAAGTCCCTTGAATAAGTTTACCTCTGTTTCTACAGTAGAATATTCAGTTGCCTGAAAAAAAAGGTTGTTGCTGTTTTTAAGCATTGGCTAGGTGACTGAATATCAGTGTCATATAAAAGAAACAAAGACGGTTCAAGTAAAGCAGATGCTCACTGTTTGGATTGTAATAGAGTAGCGATGAGCACCGGGTGCCAGCTTCAGACTGTTGAGCCGCACTGCCGTTGGAGCAAGGTGCATTCCTTCAGTAAAATACTCCGAGCAGCAGCATTAAGCTCTTGGGATTAAAGCATTAGCTAAGCAAAGGAAAAAAGTAAAGGACAGATTGAACTTCTGACATTTCATGGCTTAAAAAAATATCCCGAGGTGGACGCCATGAGCAGTGATGATCAGGAAATCAGTTTGCATTAAAGGAACAATTGCTATTCTGCGTTTGACCCTCCAAAATACACCTGGCCCAAGGCAAAGCCCAGGGCTAAAACCAAGGCGCCTGCCTTTGCGGTTGTCATTTCAGTAACACACTGATTTCTACTGCACCATGCAATAAATGATCAAGTACTGGACAATAATATTTCCCTTTCCTTTTATTGTTGGTTGTAGTTGCTCAAGAATTATATGTAAATGAACTCCCAGTAAGCTACCAGTAATTATCATTTGGAATCCAGTTTAATGAAGAGAATATGCATAAAATCAAGAAACCCCAAAAAATATACCTGATGATGATTATGTATAATTTGTCGTTGTTCCTCTGTTTCCAGTCCCCTAAGAAATTAGGCAGTTTTAGGACGGTAAGATACATCTCATGGGCTTTCTGCCATAGTGGTGCTGCTTTCATATTGGAAGTAGGAGATTATATTTGTATTTGTGTGTGTATATTCCGAGTTTCTTGGTCGAGTTGCGTTTAGATTTCTCTCCACCTACCCATTTGAGTTACGGATTGGTAGAGTTGAATGCGTCTCACCCCGTACAAGTTTCAGCAGGAACGGTAGAGTTCCAAGAGGTACTAGATATTAGATCAGATTATATTATTGGAACTCGAACAACTTCTGACATCAAATGGATCTGTCGAATTTTTTTCAACGTGTACCTCTTGGAACGCTACCGTTCCTGCTGAAACTTGTACGGGGTGAGACGCATTCAACTCTACCAATTCAGACCTCAAATGGGTCGGTGGAGAGATCTAATGGCAACTTGACCAAGAAACTCGAAACATGACAAAACAAAATACCTTGTACTGATCAAACCGCGTCTCTGATGGGCTGATGCAAAGGCAAACTGACCTACTGGGATGCTGGTGCCTATGAATCGCTCTCAGTCTCGCTCGACTTCTCCACTGAGTTCGACGTGCGAAAGCTGTGTTCGGTGTGAATTTTTTTTTGTACTTTTATCTACAGAACATTTAGTGATACAGTAATAATGGCCCCTAAGAAAGAGCAGTGATGGGAAACCAAAGAGGAAAACTGAGTAACTGTAGAACTTAAAAAGGAAATAATATTGAGACTTGAAGGTTCCACATGTGTCTTCTGAGTATGAGATTACAAATGCAATAAAAATTTCATAAATGACAATGTGTGTTTTTTTTTTATTTATTTTTATTTTTTTTTAAATAAAAAAAATGTGTCTTAGTTTCACATTGATTGTCAATAGTTTTTTATTAGTCAGCTAGGTATATAAGTGGGGGTCTAGGTATTTGGGGGTCTGGAACAGATTAATTTCATTTACATTATTTCTGGTGGGGAAATGGGACTTGGACTTCAACCAAATCGCAACTCGACCAGCCTTTTTAGAACGAATGGAGTTTGTTTGAAGGTACCACTGTGTATATGTGTGTGTCTATAAACATACACACGCACAATATACATACATTTAAATATTTTTCTCTCTCGCTAACAGAAAGATGACCGTACAGATCAGTCTGAACAGGGGCCAGTCCTTCATTGCAAATGAAAACATCTCTGCCACGACATGTGTAAGTGATTGGAGTTGCTTGGGTTTTCCCTCTGTATTGGAGGATATTTATGGTAGGTAACTGCAGCTTGTTTTTCTCTGTTTTGCTGCCCTAGTCCAGTGGCATCGGGGTGCTCATCTTCTTCCTGGTGCTGCTTCTGCTTGCGGCCCTGGTTGCGATGTGGTGGTTCTGGCCTCTCTGCTGCACTGTGGTGAGTGACAGACTCGCACAGCAGAGTATACTTGCGTATTGTTTATTTATTTGTATTTTCCCTATTTTAAAT
Organism: Mormyrus hasselquistii; assembly: GCA_026779605.1. NCBI lineage: Eukaryota > Metazoa > Chordata > Actinopteri > Osteoglossiformes > Mormyridae > Mormyrus > Mormyrus hasselquistii. Next base: position 12,764,963 of record JAODKE010000125.1, read on the forward strand.
TGATTATACTGACTTTTTTTAAAATTTGGTCTTTTCTGACCATTTAAAAATATTTTCCTCTCTTGTGATCGTTCCTTTAGAATTTTTGAGTTGCATTGTCCCTTAGTGTCCACTTTACAATGGCAATGAATGGTCAATATCCAGGTATCTGTTGACCTGCATCTGCATTTGGGACCAGGACCACCAGATTCTAATAAATTTGGACGTAGCTCGATAATCGTCAGGGAGAGGCACAACATTAAGTACAATATCGTTATATATACTCAGCACTCTACAGCAAATAATGTAAATATAAAATCACTTTATAATAAAAACGGATTGCACTTAAATTTTACAAAAGGGCACGAATGGCACTGCATTTTACAAAAGGGCACGAATGGCACTGCATTTTACAAAAGGGCACGAATGGCACTGCAAAATCAAGACGCATCCAATAGGAAGCTGTGGCAGCTGACAGAACGGTGCCTGAAACTGGCAAAAAAAATTATTGTACAATACAGTGAGTTTTTTAAATTTACGTGACGAAATAGGGTAGCTACTGCCTCTGTATCATATCTGCTTATTGTGGCTGTCCACATGTACTTTACCGTATGCCTCCTATTGCTAGTTAGATAGGGACAGTGCGTCGTCATACGGCTGGCAGCTCTGCCCATTCTCCTGTAGCTGTTACACCAAGCGATACACCTGCTCATGTGCTGCCTTCAGGCGTCTATCGATCAGTGTGTGTTGTTTACTATGGATCTCGTACTTGAGCGCAATCAGGCGTTTCTCTAAGTCAGCGGACCTCTGCATTGTGTTTCATAACTCATAACATACTTCAGTAATTAATGTTTTTAGATGCAAGAAGTGTTTTTAATAGCATTTTTTTTCTATGCTGGGACCATCGTGTGTGGACATGGCACTGGGTCTGCCTTTAATGGTTTCTGTGCTTACAGAGGAACACGACTTTATACAGGAAAAGACACAAAAAGGCCTGACTGCATGATTTCCTGCATTCTCATTGTTTTGTTGTTGATTATCTGCACAAAGTGTTTAGGTTTGTGCAGTACATCGTAATGTATGAAGTATACTAAAGGACGATTTGTACTACTGTAATACTGATGCAATAAGTACTTGTCTTTACAGGATACTAGGGCTGTGCAATATAACGATATATATTGAATGGCAAGATGAAAAACATTTATCGTTTCATATTATGCTCAGTCGTTTTTTCTGTAGTGTCGCTAAATAGTTTATGGCGACATTTTTCATCATTTGGAAGAAACTTTGCAATGTTGCATGGCACCACGTGGGATGTGGCACGTGTGTGGAAGTTCTTATTGCACTTTATTATGTGTGACCCACAGAAGACAATCCACAAATATGTAACATGATCCATAAATCTTTCACTCTGCACAAATATATGAGTTTTTTTGTGCTCTGTCAAGTCATATCCTTGTTTTGCACATTTGTGGATCATGTCCTGTGTATTTGTGGATCGCGTTACGTTTGTGACGTCCCTCCTATTGATTTGCGGATTTCTGTCCAGTTCGTTACGCTACAGAGCCCCTAAGAGGTCTGGGTGGGAAAATGTTTTTTCAAATAGTTTTGTGTTCACTCACAATAGTTTTGCCATCCCACTACACTTACCCACTTATTTGCTGCAATGTGACAGCACGGATTAACCTAATTAATAAACATGTCCGGTAAAGTGTGCTATAAGCATTAAACTGGCGGGGGACAGTGTATGCCTTGTAACTTTAATATAATGTGTTTTATACGTATGAATATTTGTACCGTCTATTCACCACCAGTGACTTTAAGCAAGACAGTGTGAAGTGTGGACTAGCAAAGAATGAAATATGGTACAAACATTGAAAGATATAACAGCTGGAAAACTGCATACAAAGCTAACTTTAACGCAATGTTGGTGTTAAGATTTAAACTTGAACCTGCTTCCTGGAATATTTCAGAAAAGATCCGCATATCCCCACATACATCAAGTCAGAATACCAGGGCGGTATACCCAAAAGTGGGTTTGGGTCTAAACCTTAATTATGACACCGTGGTAAAGTTTGCCTTTATTCAATTTCCAGCTGCAATATCTTTCAACAAAAACAAACAATATCCCTTGGTTTTCCAGATTTCTTTATGGGTGAATTTTAATTAACATTAATATTAACAATTAATATTTCTATGTTTGTGTGTGCACTTCATGTTAAATAAATATGTTTAAAAACACTTAAATTGCATGGTGGGCATTGTCCCCTATAGTCTAATGCTGAAAGCACATTTAACTGGACATTTCTGTCATTTAGGTTGTTAGTCCAATAATTCATTCTTCTGTACTTTAAACGGATACAGTACAGTTAGCAACAGAAAAGTATTGCAAGGGAACATTAAACTGTTTCTAAAACATCTTCCCACCCAGACCTCTTAGGGCTCCGCAGAAAGTCACAGACACATCACTTTCCACAAATATGTATTCTTAATTTGCGTTGTGTAAAATCATATCCACAAAAATATGGAGCAATTTGTACGCGTGAAAAGAAAGAGTTCTGCATATTTGTGGATCACTTCCTGCCTGTCTCTGAAGCTCATTGCATTTGTGACCTTGCTCCTTTTATTTGCAGAGTTTTGTCCAATTTCAACAGCAGCTAAAATGTAGAAAGAAATCAGTTGTGTATATTTTAAAATATAAAAAAATAAAATCTCAATGTTTCCCCTAGTTTTATAGCTTGGGGGGGGGCAGCTAGATGCCAACAGGATGCATGGTGTTCATGTGTTTCTTTTAATGACAGCAGTCAAAAAAACGCAGATATTTTTGTCTGCTTTTCAGGTGGTTGA
>JAODKE010000125.1:12770614-12782071 GCA_026779605.1 Mormyrus hasselquistii
TCATTTTACTTTTAATGCTATCCTCTGTCATTTTCAGGTTTATTTTAAAACTGTGTGTGTGTGTGTGTGTGTGTGTGTGTGTGTGTGTGTGGCTATTTTTTTTTATTATAGGTCATCAGGGACCCTCCTCCACCGCCCCCACCTGCCCCAAAACCTGTGAGTAGATTATAGCCCTAATCTTCAAACACAGCACAAAATCTTTGTTCTGCTCTGTTTTCAGAGAGACACTGTAGGAATCTCCTAATCAGAAAAACATTATACATCATTTATATTTGTTGCTGAGGACAGGCAATAATTTGTTTCTCGGGTGTGATTTTATCTTTAGTCTTTAGAACAAATTCTGATGAGACATACAGTATGGTGTTGGAGATCTAGTTTACCCCCATTCTCTGAAATGCAGATTCCCATGTTAGACCTGTACATTGTTATCGTTTTCCTGTAGTGCACCTGAATAGAAGGAAACAAGTGCAGTTATACCCAGCTAATGAAGATCCTAGTCTGGAAATGACACGTAATTCTGTTTGCATTCATTCCTCTAGGAGCCTGAGCCAGATCTACTTCCCAAGAAAAAATGGCCCACTGTAGATGCATCTTACTATGGGGGAAGAGGAGCCGGAGGAATCAAACGCATGGAGGTCAGCGGGCCATGCGGCAGTTCCTTACACTAACAGCTACTGGCAGAAAAATAAAAATTAGGAGCATGTAAATGTATGTATGTTCTATTTGCCATGAAGTTGTCATGCGTCTTGACAGATATTTTAAATTTGATTTTCTGGGTTTGAGTTTGTCACAGGTTTCGGCTTGTTAAATTGCGTGCAGACAAAATATTGCTAGAAACTTCCCAGAATGTTAGTTCAATCTACTGTACAGTTAGGTGATGCGTAAACGAGCAACCAAAAAGCCTTTATACTGAGGGTATGTTAGTCAGGCTGCATAAGATACATTGCACTGTGAAATGCAGTCTTGCTGTGGAAGGTTGTAGGGCTGTAGCACGTTTAGGCGTTGAGGTTACTGTGGTTAAACATTGTGCAGTTCCTAGGTTCAAAAGTTTTTGTCCTTATCTGATGGTTGCCGGTAGTGAAATAATAAACTGTGTTTAAACATTATCTTCATGTCCTTCAGTTATCTACTGAAGTTTGGTGTCCTAATGAATGTTCTCAGCATGTTTATTCTGGGATAGAGAGCCTCGTCGTTTTCCCAGTTAGTGTAATTATAAGCAGTGTAATATGCTGTTCTTTTTTTTCATTTCATGTTAGGCATTTTCAGTATTTAACGTCATCCTGAATTTGAGTGTTATTTTTTATAAAAATGTACTTGTGCGCATGTATAAGTAAAACTATGCATGCTGATGGAAAGCACCTTTTGAGTAAACAAGTAAAAATAGTATAATGAATGATGAAGACTTCTGAACTCAATAGCCCGTTGACTACTGCAGGTTCGCTGGGGAGAGAAGGGCTCCACAGAAGAGGGCGCGAGACTGGAGAAAGCCAAAAACGCCGTGGTGTCCATCGCAGAGGAAGCCGAAGATCCAGTGATAAGAAACCCCCCCCCGAGACCCGCCACCACCTACCAGCACCATGAATCTAAGTGGTACACTCCTATTAAGGTACATTTGGCAGTCATGTTAAACATCTCGTCTCTTGTATTTCACTGGGTGTCAAGTGCCAGAGTTCTGCCTTAGGCCTTCCTCTTTTTGTAGCCTTGTGGTTACTTCACCATTGGTTTTTTTTTTTTTTTGTTTTTTTTTTTTGTTTTTTTCTTTCCTTCCTTTTTTCAGGGGCGCCTAGATGCCCTGTGGGCTCTGCTGCGGAGGCAATATGACCGAGTTTCTCTAATGAGACCAACGGGAGAAGATAAGGTAAGCCACAGGCGGCATACCAAGCTTCCTCCCAGACCCAAATCACACCAACCAAACTAGTAACTGAGCACAGGCCCACTGCTGATATTTACTAAGATCTGCAGGCAAAGGCCTCTCTCGATCTCAGGCTAAAGAAGTGCCCTAGGATAGCAGACATTAATTCTGTAACACAATGTGATTTACGAAGAGTGCAGTGTGTTTTTCTAACACGCGTTTGATAGCTGCTGTGAACTCTCATTTCCGTTCCCCGCGGTTAGTGGCAGGGCTTTGCAAACAGGACGCGACAAGGCCTAACATGAAAGTTAAAATTCAACTCCGGTCCTTCGTCTTATCGGTGCCCAAGGAGACAATAGAGAATCTGCACTCGTGTAAATTAAATGGTAGCCTTTGGTTTGTTTTTGTGGTTTTCCTCATTAGCTAAATAAATTGTGCTATGTCTATTTTATTTATTTTTATATATATATATATATATATAATATTATATATATATTTTATATATATATATATTTCTTTGAATGCGTTAAAGGTATAATTGAAAAGGACATGCGGATGTTAAATGAAGCTTCCTTGATGCTCACCTGAAGTGCTGGCAAGTCCGGCTGCAGGGCTTCCCGTCGCCTGCAAGCCACGCATGGGGCAGGAGTAGCGCACACATACGCACACGCGCGGCCTTTGATGTCGGGTGGAAACCCTCCGGGGTCATGAATTTTTCAGCTGCAGCAGCCGCGGCACCGCGAGGACTCGTACAGGTGCAGAGAGGCAGGTTGTCACGGACATCTGTTCCTCGCGAGGGGCCCGCCGTCCCCGTCCGCCAGCCCGCCACACTGCCGGATCGTCAGAAGATGCAGTCTAGGGGAGCACGGCGGCCCCCGCTCTCCCGCTTTTTTGCCCGAGGGGGCTCTGACACCAAAGGTAGCGTGGGGGTGGACACAGCTGCACTCCTAAACTTGCCTGAGGCACAAATACAGAGATCCAAAGTAGCCCGGCTGTGTTGTTCGGGAGACGGGGGAGCAACAGAGGCACTTCAGAGCCAACTTAGCGGAGCAACATCTGCCACCGAGTTTCTGCGGAGCGCCAGGGGACAGCAGGTAGGGAAGGTGGCGGCAAGTTGACAGGCCCTTATTAAAGGGGCTGGAGCTCTTTTGAATGGGCCCTCATTGCAACCCAGAGATGCGCTCAGCAGGATTTGTGTATTTTGTTACAAAGCAGCAGGCTGCAAAGTGCACTAAAAAGCTCATTTATAAGTGGCACATAAATTAGCATAATTAGCAGGCGCCGAGTCGTCGGGGTGTGTGCGCAGAGGTGGAATGAGAGAAGGCAGCACATTAGCACTGTTACCAGCGCACAGGTGGCTTCATGCGAGGCCTTGCGTCCGTGCATGTGTTCTGCCGCCGTGAACCCACACTGTCCCTCTGCCGTTGACGCCGGCGCCTCATTTCCGCATGCGTGGCAGCGCAAGCTATCTGGAGGAGCTTGGTGGTGTGTGGTTTCTCTCTGGGGCCATTTGTTTATGGCGGAGCAGGGTTTGTTCATGTACACGAGGCAGGAGTCGAGCTATAAACAACAGATCTGTGTGGTTAAACATACCTATGGAGAATGTCAGATATATCAGAGTTGACCTTATGTGCACAGCTTGAAATTTTGTAGATCATGTGGAGGTATTGACTTATGGTAGGTCCTGATTGGGCAGATATTTTTTATTTATTATTAGAAGCCGTATTAAATATGTATAATAACTCCATGTGAATTAGTTCTGAATTAGGGCAGCTTTGTGATGTATGAATATATTTGTAAATAGTGAAAATTCCATCCCCAAGACCTTTAAAAACAAACTTTCTTGAGATTGTCCCCCAAGATTATTTGTACTTTTGTAAATTTGCTGTTTCTGCGTACAGTGCCGGTGCTGTAGAGGAACTTAACCAGATGGGGCCTGTTCATTAATTTTCTCTTAAATAACGACATTGCAAGGAAGACAGTCCATTGGTAGCAGTGAGTGGGGGTGTCTGAATTTTACAGCTAGATTATTTATTTATTGAGGGGAGGTTGCAGACCTCCCCATGACAGCCTTGTGACCTCAGGAAGCCAGATCATATCGCTTGTGCCTAGGGCTGGGTCATGATAAACCGGGAAGAGGGCAAACATCCCTGGAGGAATGCTGCGTGCCCCCAGTTCTGTGCCAGAACCTCAGTGAAGTGGTGATGCTGGCCCTCTTGCACAAGGCTTACATATCTTACACATGTGCGAGAAATGAAAGGGAAATGTAACTGAGCAATTATGGCGGAAACTGAAAACTTCTGTTGTGTTCTGGGTTTCCTGTGATGCCACCCAGAGTCACTCATCCGTCGTCCCTCCCCAGCCCCAAATTTAACCATTTGTCATTTCATCAACTCCATTCCTGAGTGTTTTCCGTTCGGAAGCGAGAGGTAGAATACCTCAAGCGTTGCACGCTGAGTTTCACGGTTCTTTTGCTGTCGCCATGTACAATAACGGGCCACATTATCTTGCTTTTTCCTTGTTGAAAAATACGCATTATCTGCCAAATGATATTTTTTGTTATGTATTGAATAATGCGGATTGCGTACAGCACAGGAAAGGACTTGTTGTCATTTCCTGACCTTCTTCATAAATATGTCGTAAGGCCAAATGCAAACTGCTCCTCAGTTCAGTGACTCGTGCAGCTGCTGTTCTGTTTTACACAATAAAGTCACCATGAAATAAATCAATGTAACATCACTTGGTATTATGGGTTAAAACTGCATAGTGCATATTTGTTTAATTTTGAAATCATTTGTTTTATTATGTATATGTATATGACAGTAACTGGTGGGAAATGAGGCTTATGAACTCTTCACAACCGAGTAATTAAACAGTTTTGTAGACTAGAAACTAAAGTTTGATTAAGGACGGTTGCATTTTTAGTGGCATCAGGCATTTTTATTTTAAATTGAAGTATGAAAATCGATGAAAGACTTGATCTTTCACTGTAGCTCATTTAGCATTGATGGGAGCTGTTGAATGTGTGTAGCTAGAATTTACCTTGGTGTCACATGATGGTCCACCTGTTTGGACAAAAAGGGGCAAATTGGGGGCAGATGGGGGGCATGCCAGAAATCAGCAGGTCGGGCCTAAATCAGCATCTCTCCATGGGGCTTTTCCGTGACCCCTTATACCTCATTAGCAGTATCGGCAGACATGCCTGTTACGCCTAACAAGCCGTAAGAAGAAGGCTGACAGTTCAATTCGGCCAGGGCTCCCCAGAAGAGACCCGGCGGTTTCTGCAGTTGCTGGTGCGTGGCTCTATGAAACGGCCCCCACTCTCTTAACCAGATTAGCTCCTTTTACAATAACCGCGGAAAGTGGGGCAGATGTCCGTGTGACTGGTTGTAAATTCTCTGATGTCTGTCATGTTTATCTGGGTGGACCCTTGAGCAGTCAGGCTCGCTTAACAGGATTTCTTTCTTCTTTAGGACCCTCTAGTCTTTCAGTAGTCAGGACATGGTGGCGTAGTTATGGAAGACTGGAGAGAACCGTGGCAGGGACAGGGCCATAATGTCCATTTTCCCTTAAACACCCAACATTTTTTCTTGTTGGATTGACAAGTAGATTATATTTACTGTAATTTTGTACAGTATATGTCAGTGTGTGTTGTGTTTATGGAAAATGTGTAATTTGTGTATCTTTCAGTGAAGTTAAATTATGAAATTCACAAAGGAAGTTGCTTCTTTCTGCTCTTTCACAATGACACATTTTTTATATGTATAGTAGTTTGATAATTTTTTTTTTTGGTGTCACTGCATAAGCCTTCGGTTGTTACTATTGTGCCAGTAAACCTGGTATTGTTTTAGCCACGTCCCGTTTTCCTGCTGTTGCTCAGGAAGTCTGCACTGTGACTCTGGCCATTTGCAATGCAGTGTTTTTTTTCCAGTTCCTCAGTTACTGATTGAATCACGCCTGGTGTTCATCTGGGCCTTGTTATTGGAGAGTCTGACAGTGTCTTGTGTATTCGCCCTGTGTATTCGAATGTTAGGTACCGATATAAGAATTCTTGGCACCCAAAGTGGGTACCGATTTGGTTTAATTGTTTCATGTCCACTTGTTAAAAGGATTTTTCCAGGTATCACTGAAAGTTTATATATGCATAATGTGTGTAAAATGTGTGAAATTCTCTTTTGCTGTTTTGTCCAGTAAGAGATGGATAATTGAAAGTGTGATCATTTCAGTACGAAACACTGTTTACAGTAAAGTGATATGTAACCGGAATTGTCATATGATGCATATTTATGTACCAAAACCCACATGCAAATCATTTTAAGTCATGATAGTAATATCAGTTGTTCAAATGCATTTAAAATTTCAATCATGATAGTCACTTATTCAAATGTCTTTAAATGAAGAGTGTTAGAACATTTATAACATATTTCCTTACTATTTGTCAAGGCGTGTATTTTATAAAAAAAAAAAAAAAAAAATTGAGAGAGAAAGGCGTTTATCCCGCTTAATTAGAAAATATTTGTGTGCCCTCAGCAGCTAATGGGAGAAACACATTTAACTTCTGTTCATTATGAAGATGGATAAATATACAGAGGATGTAGTTTTCCTTCGGGCGTCTATGAGCTTGTGTTTGGTATCTTAGATATAAAGCATCTTGTCCTAATAAATTATATGTATGTAAAAAAGAATAAAGTATGTTTGCTGTAACATTTACAGGTTACCTTTAGGTTAGACCTGAAAAAGAAATTAAAATTGCCAAGATGTCATTGTGATCTGCCTGTTTATGGAGCAGATGCAGGTAATAGCTGGAAATGAATACATGTTTTCATGAAGACCTCGTTAGTGTTGTTGGTCGTCTTTTGAGTGCAGTCAAGAGATTTTTAAATGTGGGTTATTACTGAATTGACAGCACAGATACTGCTAAAGGACCTTAATTAGCATTACCCCAAACACATTAACAGTATTATGGATGAGCTTGTCATGCATATCACAAATGAAGTAACAATACTATAGGGCTGGAATGAACTACATTACTACAGAATTAAGAGTACTACTGTATGATGGGAATTATCACTACCGCAGAATTGACAGTACTATTAGGGCAGGATTTAATACTACTGTAGGGTGGGAATTAATGGCGCAAATACAGAATGAATATTACGATGGGGTGGGAATTAATACAACTACAGAATTAACAATACTGCTATAGGGTGGCAATTACCAACGCTAATACAGAATGAACAGTACACAGTACTGTGTGCTGGCATCTCCCTGTCTGCCTGTGCCGCCGTGTACACACGAGGCTCTCCTCCCAGCAGTGATGCTAATTAAGGCATTCAGTCGGGAGCAGCAGGTTTCTCAGAGTCAAACTGTCAATCCCACAAATGGTGATAAAGAATAAACTTGGTGTCTGAGGTTGAGAGACGAGTGATGCAAACACTCAGCACAGCCTGTGTGTCTAGATTGAGTGATTCATGTGTTCTGGAGGTTTGCCACTCTACCGCCAAGAGCACTGTGCTGTTCACCTGGTGGCCAATAACATGACATTTTCCCATCACATATTTTATTGCATCATGTGGTGGTGGGTGAGGGATAATTAATTAAAAATGTAACACAAAGGAGTTTAATTGTGTTGGAATTGCTGCATAGGATGGGTTGCTTCATGGCTTATGGAGGTATTATGGGGCTCATGTGATCTCTAGGTTTTTAACTGACCGATGACCTCCCTTAACTTGCAGGTCATTTTATAATGTGCATGAAATGCTTTTCTGTTTCACACGCCTTCCTGAACACACGGACATGGAGGAAATTGAGCTGTTCTTATTTCAGTTAGTATAGTTACAATAAAACATGTATATCATTTTGTTGATATAATAAAGAGGTTTGGGTAATTGTAACAAATTGTCCAAAAGTCTTAATATGGAGTGATCTATAATATCAATTCACCTGTGATATTAATCGTCAGTTTAACCTCAGTATCTTTTATAAATAAGTCAAAGCAGCACACCATTTATGTTAATTGAGAGGTTTTAAGACTGCGGCCCTTATAATCCAACAAAAGCCTGTCGAGCTGCGGGAACTGGGAGAACTGGGGCCAAACAGGCTTTGCCAGCACCCAGTGATTCACAGGGGTTTGGGTAAGGGGGGGGGGGGGTGGACCAGCTGCCCAGGCTACATCTAGCCCTTGTCAACACAAATTACTTGCGTTTGACACCTCATCACAGCCACTCCCATTTAGTTTAGGATGTATCGCATTAGAATAATTACTCCCTGTCAGCTCCCATTTCATAGGCCGGTCCTCGCGGAGAAAACCGCTGGCCAGGACGCATGGACAGTATGGCCGCTCACACCACGCTCTCAGCGGAGCGTGTGTCTGTCGCTGGGGTCGTTTTGACGCCGTCTCAGGGCCTGATGGGAGGGAAGGCTGGCATGCTCATTCTGAAGAGGCGCAACAAAGGCTGCGGGAGAACGAAGCCCGTTTTACATTATTACTACCAACTTGATGCCACATGTCTATTATTGCATATCCTCATGGATTTTTTTTTCGGACAAGGGTCTTAGGATTTTAACAAGGCATTAATTCATTGGCTTATTTTTAATTAAACTGGCTAAATATATGCAGGTTTATACACTTGTTTATATATGCAATGGGGAATATCGATTAATCAAAACTATTTACAAATTGCAAAATAGAATGATTGGTTTAGAGTGGAGATGAATATATTCCTACAACCAGAAATTAGTTACTATAAACCTGTAATTAAATAATCTAAATCAGAAATTCCGAAAAAAGCTTTTTTATATAGATATTTCAGAGAATAATTGGCAAACTTTTTTTTTTGTGTTTCTATAAATATATGCATTTTCTTGTCTTTGTATGATATGCTTTTCATAAGCATGCTTATGAAAAATAAGTCAGAAATATGTCATATTTTTGTCACAATTTGTTGCAATTAGGAGGCAAATTAAAAAAATACGATTAGAGCAACACACACAATAACATTAGTGACAACACTATTTTTCAATTGTGTGGTATAGTTTAAAAAAATAAAAATACAGGAACACTCCATTAAGAGGTGTGTGTATGTATATATGTGTGTTAAATATATATATATATAAATATGTAAACAAATATTTTTAAGATTCTTTTGGGTAGTGGGGGAAAAAAACAAGAAAATTTATTTAGGTTGTCTGAGGTATTGGCAAAAAGATTTCCCCAAAAAACAAATGTCAAGAAGCAACAATGGCAACAGTTATTTAGCTTGTGTGTCATTTTATCATTAGCCGTAGCCACGATCTCATTGATAGCCACATTAACCATCTGTTAAGCTATCAGCCAATTTGTTAAAAGGCTGACGTTAAGGTGTGCACTAGCCAGGTTAACATCTGTGGGCGCGCTTCCACTGCACCAGGTACCGTGCTTTTGGAACTTTGAGAAACGGTGCTACAAGGTGTTGATTTTCCACTGGTGTAAAAGCTGGTACCGGTACTGAATGACATCAGGACACAGAGGCGTGAGTATTTTGTACTCAATTATAAAAATGGCTGTAGTATATTATAGGGCTTGGCGATATGCAATGTTATTACCAACATTGCATGTTAAACACATCCACTTCTTACATTGTTAATCAGCTGTTAAAATAAGGCTTTTTCTTATTTTCAATTTTGTATGGACATTATAGCACAGGGGGTTAAAGTTTTGGTGAAATATCTGTACTCTTACTCTGCCAAAAAAAAAACTTAGCAAGCTTTGCAATTTTAATTATAATTTCTTTTATAGATTCTTATGTTTAAAAATCAGTTTAAAGTTTACCTCCGCTGCTTAAATGTTGCATGCGTTCTCTGAGACAGTTGTAATAATTTTTATCCTTGCTCGTAGACGGGTTTTTGAAGAAACATTCTTTTTGCTTTATAAATACCGTAATATTTGTTGCAACAAAATCACATCACCAGGACAGCCTGCAGATCTCAATTAATTATATTTTTTACTTAGTTACAAACTTGGAAAACGATAAACAGTTTTCAAGGTGCCGTTTGTATCATATTTCAGTGGCAGGCTATTTGACAAACCAATTGACAAAGAAAGCATTTCAAGTCCCATCCTACTGAAGTACCAAAGAATTACCCCATTTAATTTGGTGCTGGTTCTCAACTGGAAGTCAATGGAAAAGCAAAAATACCATACTTGGTTTGGTGGAAAAGTGCCCAAAGATACCTATTTAATCCTTCATTGTTATTGAAACAGAAGCTATACTGCCCTCTCAGAATTCCTCAAATACTCGGATGCTGCTCTACTTGGCCGCCGCCACGTCAGTGAGTGTTCATATGCTCAGCTGCTTCTGAGTGGAGGGCTGTGTGCCTGCCAATCTGCCGTGGTGCGTTAAGTTCTGTGTCGATATGAAGGAGGCGAAGATGGCACTGTTAGTATCAATACTATTGATAAGTACCTACAAATGAGTATCTCATCCGATAATTTTTAGTATCGGTTAGGTTGAGTATTGATGAGTATCTTTGACAGCCCTAATACAAAGCATAGTATATGCAGTTTCTGTGGCATACTCATAGTAGCTTTTGAGATGCATGTTGATTGGCCCTAACATTACCTTCTCTCTCTACTTATACTTTCATATATAAACCTTTTCACTTGTCAAAATGCTTATAATAAATGATCACAGTGGAGTGAGTGGATTGATATGAAAAGAACAAATGAACTGGTTCTTGACATAGTAGTCTGTCCATATGTTCACTGATGACGACAACCGGACTTCGGATTGTTGTTCACCATGGCATAGTTATACTAGTTTTCTGTGGACCGGTGTAACCCTCAGCTGACCCCTACCGATAGAGTACTGAAGCTTGAATGCAGGCATAATGCGTGGAGATTTGTTTGTGTGTAAGACTTCCTACCTAAAAAAAACTCCTTCAAAGTGAAGTCTTTTAAAAATGCTGTATTCTAAAAACACATTCCATACTGGCATATACTTTTTTTAGTCCTTTTTTTCTTCATCTTCTTCTGTGGATCCCTTGTTCCTCCTGTGCATCCGTACTATGGTGTCAGCTGTCAGCTTTGAGCATGGTTTCCGACAGAGAATCCACGCGAATGTAAACAGTTGCGCAGGAAGAAGAGGATTTACATTCATGAGGAAGTCTGAAGCATGCTCTCTCTCGAAAACGCGATGCCACCCAAGGGCTGCTCAATTCTGCTGCCTTTAAGTGAAGCATCCATCAAACAGAAGGCAAAGAGCACTAACATATGGCCGAGGTCTGCTGATGTTGAGCATCTGAAGCCGGCCGGCGCTGCTCATTGAGCCTATGGGGCTGCTGTTTATTCCTCATTTACTTTTTATCTTCTCATAAACACTGAGTAAGCAGTTAGCCATAGTGGCGATGGTACATTGGCTCGATACCAGATTCCCTTCTCTTGTGTTTAGATGTGGCAGGGAGCCAACCACCAAAATGAATCACTGCTAAACGTGCTCTTCATAGTTGAGTGGATGCTTGCTCTCCTATCTGCCAAAGGCGTGCTCGCCCCCCACCCAGCTGCAGCCGCCCACCTTTCCCGCCGCCCCACCCGACCCCCCCCCCCCCCCCCCCCCACGCCCCCCCCC
>JAODKE010000125.1:12791946-12812770 GCA_026779605.1 Mormyrus hasselquistii
GGGGGGGGTGGGGGGGCTTGCCCCAGACAGCTCGGGGCGCGGGGCGGGGCGGAACCCTGGACGGGATGTCAGTCTATTGCGGGGTTCACACCCCCACACTCAGCGTGTACTGTGGGCATTGCTTCATTTATGCCGTTCTGGGACTTCTCTGTTTATGAGTGTCTGCGTTCCAGCACTGATTTGCATGGATCTGCTTGCTATCTGGTTGAAAAACAAGCAAAAACATTAAATTAACATTAAACATTAAATAAAAAAATAAAACAAATATGTATTTTAATTTATAGACCAATTTTCAAGCAATTTCTTATACTCTATTAGTTTAGATTTATTTTTAAGAATATACAGCATGTTTTCGGCCCTGTGTTTTGTAAGCCTTCCAGAATCTGCGTCCACCCCCCCCCCCCCCCCCCCGCTCTCACATGCCCTCCATGTTCCGGCACCTTCTGATTTACAGATTAAGCACTGACTATGGGCAATTGACACCCATTAGTCAAACAACAGAGCGAGGACATGCAGAGTCCACACTCACGCAAAGCAGAGACAGAATTTGAGCCCTAACCCTACAGATAGGAGGCAATGGTACCCACTGATCGACCATGCTACCTTGCTCGATGTAGCATCCCTTCCTGTTAGCCAACCCAGAGTTTGTTTTGTAATAGAACAATTAGTTACAATATTACAGTACATTACAGGTCAATATTATAATTATGGTTCAAAAAGATAAATAATGCTTTTCATGTTTTCACTGAACATGCATATATATCAACACACATGTTCACACCTAGGGACAGTGATGAAAATTAAAAACAAAGCCTGATGCTTGAGAAGACAATAAGGTCAACAGAGCTACAGCATGTTGTAATCTCATCTTCTGTCAGCATGATGGTGGCTGGTGTTCAGTACATCTGACATGGCCATTTGGAGTGAAATCCCCTGAAATATTAAGCTATTCCTTGCAGCTGTAGCTGAAATCATGAAATTTTGAGGGAACATCTGCTTTAGATCGAGTGCCTCCTCACAATTGCATTTTAGTGCATTGTGACAACCCTGAAAAAACCCCAAGGTTTTCAGGAGAACATGTGCAGAATAGAATCTGGAGAGTTTGCTGCATGCACTTAGGATATAAAAGAAAAAATACTTTTATAGGGCACTAATGCCGTGTACTTGTGAGCTGGAGTTTGGACAAGATGAAATTCTTGATTTCAAGTCAGATAAGTTGATTTGAAATCAGATAAGTTGCTGGGTGGTCCGATATTGCAATGTTGTGCCATAAATGTTATGTGCGTCAATGTGAGGCTCAGTGGGCTGAACCTGTGTGCCTGTGGTTAAAATATTACTGATTGAAGCCCAGCCTTGGTACATCTACAGGTCCTTGAGCCAGAACCTTAACCCTCATAATCACAGGTGCCACAGCAGGTGGTTGCTCTTCATGGCCAGCTTGCTCTCACCTACAGAGAGCGAGGTGGGGGAGTCATAAACAGAATTTCCCCACGGGCATCAATGAGGCATCGATTATTCCTCTTAAATGTAAACTGCTTAGTAGGTGTTACAACAACAAGATGGCACATCACAGATCAGATCCTAACATTTCAACGTATAAGAGCTGTATAATAATGAAGAAAGGATACTCAGAAGGAAACAGGCAGAACAGATTATGCAGTGCACTGCAGACAAGTCCCCTGTGAATTAATGGAAGAATCAAATTATTCATCCTCCATTGAAAATGACCTTAAATTTCTGATATTTCAGAAATAAACTTTCAAAGGTTTAAAACCATATTTCCTGTATTTAAAGCCTTCGTAATCCAAAACGAGCCTTAACCTTGCTATCGTGTTCGGGTCAGGCACCGACCCATTTGTAAGTTTAAAATGCGTAAAAGCGCCACATAAATTTGTGTACTGCATCAAGGCTTTTTGACTTTGTCAGGAACCTCTATTTAAACAGAATAAATTAAAACAAAATCAAGGCAAGGCATGCACATACATGTAAGGCAAGATAAGACCAATTCAGTGTATTCATACAATTCTCTTGAGGTTTATTTTACAATTATTTTTTTATTGAAACGAGAGGTATGCTGTCAAAAGAAAGGTCCAGAAGGTGACACCAAAAATATTGAAACCAGTCTTTTGATGGATAAGGAAGCCTGACAAGGTAACCAAGAGCACTGGTTGATTGGATGATAAATAATTGTTTTGAGGGTATTTTATGGCTGATTTAAGACACGGGTCAGGACCGACCCGTTTAACATAAGATATAGCAACAGAAAGCTAACGTAAGACAAAGGCTCACGTGCGTGACATGGAAAGGCAAGAATGTACGCCTCTAAACTGAATTACACTAATACCAGTAAGTCGTTAACTTCACAACAGAGAAGTCAAAAGCAGTGAAATTTGCACCTTTCACCAGAATTCAGTAAAGGGCAGGTTGGCTTGCTATATGTAAGTCTTGTTATATGACTTCATCCTTTCACTGCCATAAGATGTATTTGTAGTATTAGTATTAGCTAACACTTGTGAAAACATCAATGATAGAACATGTTAACTGTGTCTAGGAAGTAGTATAGGGAGGTTTTCTAATTGATTCAGTCACTATTTACTAATAAATCAGGGCATAATATTTATGAATGCTGCACACAGAAATGCAGGTAAAAAGCATGGTTGTATTGGTAATTGATGGCTTTATTTTTCACACATTACACGACCTGTTTGCTAAAGCAATGTCAGCTTTGTGAATAAACAGCTTTATATTTTTATCTTTTTATCACTGCTAAACACAAATTCAACACAAAACACAAGCACCTTCCTCCTTACTGGTGGCCGGAAAAAGTCAAATTTCCACTATATAGTATAGCTCATTAACTCATTGTTTACTATATATATGACAAAAAAAAAACATTGAATCTTGGCATGCTTTTGATATATTTTGATGTTTTGTCATATACTATTAGCAGTCACTTATGTTTAGTTATTTAATTTCCTGGATACAATTTGGTTTGTATTTTATAACAGATTTTCATGTTGGATGAACTTATCACATTAATTAAAGCCTAATATGAGTGAAAACCAACTGCTACACACTGTAAATGGTCTGGACTTGCTGAAAAACATGTTCATGCTGAAGTATGTATGATGTCATTATACAGACGCAGGGTAGCAATATGTGGTGGCCTTCGTGGGTTGTGGGTTGAACCCCCTGTGTGTTTAGTTTGTATGTTCTTCTCCCATTCAAGCCGGTTTCCTCCAATATTCCAGAGACATGCTGCTTATATTAATTGACGTCTCTAAATCGGCTGCTTTGTGTGATTGGAGCAGCCCGTATGACAGACTGGCATCCTATCAGGGGTGGTACCCTGCCTCATTCCCTGTGGTTCCTGGCATAGAATCCAGGAACACCAAAACGCACTACACTAGAAACATGCTTATGAAGGATGGATAGATGGGTTTGATACAAAGCTACAAACCTTCAGCATAGTGACATTTATAGACTGAAGCATCAATTGAAATACGTTTAATTTATTGATGAATCTGTATCATATTCAATAATGAGAACTCTTAAAGATTTTTTTATGTGTTTTCTTTAATTTGGAAATGTTCTTGGCAACCTTGAAATGAATGCTTCATTATTACATTGTCATTGCTAGGTAACAGACACAATTTATCTAATCTAAGGTATTAGATAAACACACACAACACACATATTTTTCATAAAAAAAATATCCTCTTACATAATCAGGTAACATTTATATTCCAGTTTGCAATGGAATACTATAGAGAATATGCCTATTTATTGCTCTGTTATCTTCTCAATATCAAAATGCTTCTCACAACTTTCTGCATTTTAAAAGAACATTCTCATGTTGTAATATTTATATGAGCAAGATGGCTCTCATACGCTTGTTTTTAATTCTTAGTGTCCCCTGAATCTTTAGTGCTATGTATGGGTAAGGACTAGCTTTGAACCAGAGCTGTATGGAAGTCAAGTTATTCACTGGGAATTGTATGTAGCTATTTCCAGTTAGCCTTCAATGATGTGGAACCGGAGCAGCCTGTGAAATTTAAAATTTGAGGTGAAATTCCCCTTTAAACTAACTTGTGCTGCGTATGCAGTATCAGCAAATCAAGACCAGTGCCCTCTAATAAAGATGTAAAGATGAGTACATTGCTACACACAATTTGGCTATCCATGAAATTAATTTGCTTTTATGGCACCAATGAAAATGTTCTCTCTATGTGTCTATCCTTGTAATATTACAATACTGCCACAACCCTTGGTCCAGATAAAATTTTACTTAATGTTCAAAGATGATCTTAAACACCATGAATTTAATGGCCGCTGCTTTGTCCTAATGAAGGAGATAAAATTGAATTATTTCTGTTTCTGAGAAAGTACATGGCGACTATAAAGAATGGTCCCATTTGCATGTGCTACGAAGCGTGAGCTTAAGGAGAACCATTTATATGCCTTGTTAACAAAATTTGGAATTTAAATGCGTGAAAATTGTTAATTAACTTTTTTTGAGAAAGGGAAAACATTAGCCAAATAAAATTTTGATTGCAACCTCAATGGTATTGTTTTCAATAGAACGCTGTCTAAAAACAAATTAAGAAGGGCAACCATGTGTGAAATAATAAATACTTTTTCTGGCTTCCATAGGATGCAACTTCTGTACAATTGTTCATGTTATAGTGGGCGGAGTGTGGTTCAGCAAGCTCCGCCTCTGTGCCTGAGATCCGAAGATCATTGGTTCAAGCCCAGCCTCGGCAGAACAGTCACATGTCCATGGGCCCTTAACCAAGGCCCTCAACCTCCAGCTTCATCTTGGCTGTCCTTCACTGTGATGCCCAAGCCTGCTCTCATCTGTGTGTCTCATGGAGAGCAGGATGAGGTAGGCAAAGAGGGAATGTCCCCACAGGGATCAATAAAGTACTATTATATTGTATATTTGTATTACTATGTAATTATGAAGTAATACTGCATGTTTTGAGATTTAACATCTTCAACCATGTTGAAGATGAGTTCAGAAAATTATAATACCATTCATTTTAGATTTAAGAAAGGAAAAAAAAAAGTACATTTCTGCAGTCAAAAATTAAATAGTATTTTGCAATTGATATTTTATGAAACTACCTGTTTCAATTGATAAACACAGTTGCAATTATAATAGAAATCGTTTAATAAATTATGAATTTATTAAGTCCCTTATTCCACAAATTACAGGATTACAATCAAATGGCATTTGCCATGATGGATTTACTGAAATTACGTACTGAATTTATGCAGTGTACACAAATGTTCGATTTGAAGTGCTGTATGGCACATGTACGGATATAAAGAGAACATAAAAAAAAATTACTGAAATATTTCCTTGAAATATATTTTATTTAATACTTGACGGAGCATCCTGCTTCTTATTATATATTAATATGTTAAATCAGTAACCTCCTACGACATTTCACTCAGAAAACCCATTTATTTAAGGTTAACAACATGACCCTCTTACTATAGTTATAATGAAGAAAGGAATTCAATCCATTACTATATTGTCAACAGCTCTTCTGTAAGGTGTCAAGCTCTTATATGAAATGTAAAAATATTAGGATACGCAGGAGTCAGTTAAAAAAAAAAAGATCTTTCCTCCTTTGTCATCTTAGACTAAAAGTATTTTTTAGGCATTCTAATCATAGCCTGAAATCTGAAACTATAATTATTATTCAATATTATATAACATGGATATTGTACCATTTTAAAAATGTATATATAACCTTGTTATGGAGTTTATTATTTTGTTGTCCAAATGGATTGTGTGACTGATATTGCTATTTATAATATCTTGGGCCAATACAGATGAGGGTTTAGCTGAAAAGATCTTTCCGTGCTTTTCCCTGCTAGGTGCTGTGTGTGTAACAGGCATGATACAGCGCAATGAACAGTCACCCAAAATATCTTTTTTTATCTCATTCATCAATCCGCAGGCGCCCCTTTTACAACCTTTTTGCTGATTCTGATACTCCAGTTGTTCTTTTTTATCATGCTATTTTTACGGCGCATATGATTATATTTTTACGTAGGCCGAATTGCCATAAAAATGTCCTTCATTAAAAAAGTGCTAAATTAATTCAGGATCATACCTTTCATAAGCATGTTATCTTTCTTGTCACAGGAAAGGCTGCCAGATTTTGCTTCCACACTTAGACTTAGCTCAACTGTGCTGTTACCTTGATTCATGGGGCTGTGA
Source organism: Mormyrus hasselquistii (assembly GCA_026779605.1). Lineage (NCBI taxonomy): Eukaryota > Metazoa > Chordata > Actinopteri > Osteoglossiformes > Mormyridae > Mormyrus > Mormyrus hasselquistii. The sequence goes on from JAODKE010000125.1 coordinate 12,798,182, forward strand.
TACCACCTGCTAAGACGTTTTTTAAAAGAGAGTGGTGAATATGTGAAATATAAAGCCTGTAGTGAAGGAAACAATATTTCAATAGAGTAGAGTGGACTGACACTGAATGACTGAACATGTATTTCAAAATAACTAAAAGTGTATATATATATATATACATTACTGTGCTAAAGCCTTAGGCAGTCCAAAGAAATGTTTAAAGCTGTTTATCTGGGTAACAAGTGCACTTTGGCTTAAAACAAAAAACATAATTTAACATTAGAACATAAGCAAATTAAGAGTAACACGATAAAAACTAGCAATAATTATTAAATTAATTTAATAATTAATTCAATTGGTATAAAAAGTTAGTGACAGATTGACTAGCTGTTTGAGGGTTGCTAGTGGCCAAGTCAAAAATACATGGCTGTACTGGATGGTTGCTGCAAATACTGGGGTGATTTTAGCAGAGGTTCTGGCTAAGCTGACACACTTTAACAGGCATAATATCATAGTTTTACAGCAACACGAGGATAATTTAAACATCAAAACATCATTTTCTTTGCCTGCCTAAGACTTTTGCACAGTATATATATATATATATATATATATATATATATATATATATATAAACATTGCACATTCCATGTACTGTAACACACCTTCAGGGTTGATGGTTTCAGTCCCTCCTTTGCCTCTGTGTTTGGAGTCTGCATATCTGGCTCACCCTTATGTCAGTTTTCTCTGTGTGCTCTGCTTCTTTTGCAAAGTCCAATGCAATGTTGTTAGGTGAGCCTAGCTGGCCTGTGGTGTGTGTGTGTGTGTGTGTGTGTGTGTGTGTGTGTGTGTGTGTGTTCCTTATGACAGCCTGGCATCCAGCCCAGGGCCTCCCCTGACTTGTGCTCCAGGCTGACTCTGAACTGGACAAGCAGTGTAAGCAGTTATAGAAGATGGATGGAGGCTCTGTGCAGAATCATTTTTAGCTCCTGTATGTTTTTTTCTGTACTGTTGTTACTTTACACTGTAGTATAAATGCAAATTTGCAATTTAACAAAAAAAAAAAACCCTTCATAAAGATTGGTGTTGCAAAACTAGGTGTTTCTGTAAAGAATTATGCATTTGTGTGTTTACATCATCAGGAACAAAACAATAAAGCTGCGATAAAGTGTAACTGTTTCCTTGATTTCTTGAGAGACTGGGAATGATATTTTGACTATCCTGACAACAGACTCTAGTGGCTTTTTAGCAATATTCAAGAACTTTACAAATGTATGAGGTTACAAATGTATTCAATTCCTTTAATTCCTTCATTTATCTAACAAATGCAGCACAATAGTTCCTTTGGCAAAGACTAAATAATGAAGAAGTGCTTATAGTAAGAAGTCCTTATCTTATATAACTGATTTTATGCATATTAACAGAATATGCATATTGGGAATTGTCAATTGGTTTATGCAAAAATGAACATTTTGTGTGCTGTTTTATCTATTACATTTTAAAAGAAATGTATTTTAGTGTTTTAGTGAGTCTTAGTTATAACTTGTTAAAAATAGACAGAATATAAGATTAGAAGAGGGCAGCTGAAAGAACAGGCAAAGGCAAAGTTACTCTAGAATCCCATTATTTGACTGCCCGTCCTGTAAGTGATGAAAAGTTTTTAATTACATTCAAGAGCATCAGTAAAAATTTAAGAAGTGTGTGTGTGTGTGTTTGTGTGTGTGTGTGTGTGGGAGTTTGGCAGGCTAAACCCCCCTAAAACAGCCCTAGTGACACCCATGATTACATATATGCTTTACAAGCTGAAGGTATGCATAACATATGTTGGCCAGCTATTAGAACTCAATTGTTAAAAAAGTTTGCTGTTACACTGTTGACACGCTAAGTAGTGTTTATTAGAGAGAATAGTTGAGAAGAAAGCAGATTCCTTCTGCATACTTCTGCTACAAGGTATGTGAGTCACAGCTGTGTGCAGTTTCCATTTTCCTCCGCTGACTTCACAAAGCAGGTCTCCCATGTGAATGGGAAGTGGTTGGGAATTTCCATCATGTGCTGCCTGGCTTCCAGAACCCCAGTTTCGTGGAGCAAAAGAAGGTCACAACTGGAAAAAAAGGATGAAAAAAAGAGTTAATCTGATTTCACCGGAGCAGAGTTCCATCCCGGGGTCTCCGCCATGATGGATTCCAGAGACTGCTCGCCACCAACTTCCCATTCCAAAAGGGAGGACACCCAAGTCAGCAGCAAGGCTCAGCAAAAGCAGAGCAAACACAGCTTGGATACAGACGTTACACCCACATAAAAAAAGCCTTGTTTACAAATGGCAGTGCTGCTTGAACCTGGGTAGCCAGCCCACGTCTTTGCATAATACTTTGAGACTGTGTCCAAAATGAAACATTTGGTTCCAGCATTGACTTTGGCAACGTTATCATCTTCTAGAAGAAATCTCTGGTCGTGAAGCCAACGATAATGTGCGGGCTGCCAAAACGTGGTACACTTTTTGGCAGGAGTCAGTTAAATGTTACTCTGACCCTTCTATGTACTCCTGACTGTCAAGTATATCCCGTCATGTCATTCCCAGGCGGAGACCTTCTTATGAGACCACATGGGTTCCACAGATGGGAATATTTTCCCAGTAGTTGGAATACATTAGACACTGTAACCTTGAATCTGTCAGTCTAAAATTCCTAAAATGATGGACAGACTGACTTGCTTCCCTGCCATTTTGTGTTTTATCCCGCACTGGAGTGTGTGTCTAGCCCTTTCCCCCTCCCAGCTGGCCCTAACTCTCCGCCCCCAGCAAGACCGTCACTCTAGCAGAAAATGGCATACTGTCACAATCCCTGTGCACCCTTTTTAAACACGATATCACAATTATGTTCAATAAAATAACATAATAAAACCACTTGCGGATTTACATATTCACCCTATTCAATCTTATTAGTAGTTTAGTAGCATAAACAGGATTAAAATAAAAATGTACATTTGACAACTTGTGGAACTGATAGCATATAAGTATAGAGGTGCGCAGACAAACATAGGCCAGTGAACACGTAAAGATCAGAGTCTTCTGTGAACATGAGTCAGAGGTACTCTAGCTTATTATGGGGGTGCCATCGTCCTTGCCCTAGCTGAAAAAGAAGCTGGTGGTGTTGTAGTATACAATGCACATGCCATCCCACTGCATCTGACCTTGGTTAACCCTGACTGGGGGTTGGTGGTTCCACAGCTGCCAATGCCTCCTGGTCCAGGGTCGTCCAAGGAGCCAGAGTTTGGTGCATGTGGAGGATCCTGGAAAACTTTGAAAATGAGGCACGTTTTCCTAAACACATCCATCCATCCATCCATCCATCCATCCATACATACATACATACATACATTTTCTGAAACTGATGTTTTTCTAATGTGCACAAACAAAAACCAGTGAATGAACCTTGTTCCCAAATCACAACCGATTCTCTTACCATTAGACTCATTCATTCTTTTTACGAATATCGTTATAATATAGTAACAGAAAAGAAAAGCAGACATGTGAAGCCTATTTATTTCCACTGAGAATTAACAATGACAGGTGAAACGTGTTAATGTAAACTAGTAGAACTTTGAGGAAAACATGTTTAATTGATGTGCGACATTTACCACAGGCCGATATGTTATGTGAGTTTTCAATTAAGCATTTATTAACTAAGTTGCATGATTAAATAAACAGTGAGGTCACAGAAGTGATTTTTATTCTTACATGGTCATTTATGCTGTCCTCTAGGCCAGCAGTTTAATGCTCATACCCATGACAAAACGCTGTACTGCTCTCAATTGAGAGACATTCACTTATCTCTGGAAAGCTCCATAATTTCTGACAAAGTATAAATAACGTTAATGTTTGAGTTAGAGAATTTAATTTAATTTACTGTTCTCACTTTGGGATGAACAAGATGTTTATGCCGAGTAGCGAACTTACCAATGCAGAACACCATCACCTTACTTCCAGAAATGGGTCTTAAATTTGCCACTGAATTGATTAAGGTCAAAGGCAGAAAAACATATCTAGATAACAACATCAATTCCTGTTCTTTCTGCACCAGACGCTACTTATTTTCCTGGTGGGTAACTAATCCATCATTAACATTACCATATATTCATGAGAGAGTTAATTACAGTAAACACAAATAATTGCCTATACATTCCGCACTGGGCAAAGTATAAAAGTTGCCATAAATTTACATTTTATTTACTAAGCAGACGCTTTTATCGAAAGCGAAGCATGATTGAGAAAACGAGATCAGACAGTCTCTTGAGTAACTGGGAGTTAGGGGCCTTGCTCAGGGGCCCAACAGTGACATCACTATGCCAAACGGGATTCGAACCAGCAACCATCCAATCACGGGCACGGCCTCCAAAATAATCGTGTAGATTAAAACATCAAAAAGCACGCACTTTTTAACCCTGCGCTGTAAACTATAACATTTGGACCATTACTTTTAACATGCAATATATTAATAGGGAAGTCTTTTCAGCCGTTGATTAGCATGAGGTCTTTTGAAGTCAGCTGCTCATAAAGCAGATCGGTATCTATGTGAGAGTAGCAGCGACCCCTCACTCCTAAAGCCTGTGATTAAGAATAGGCTTGGCCAGCTACACATATAAGCCTATCAACACTTGACATGTGGGGCAGGGATAAACTGTTAGTCTGCATAATGGCACAGCGTCACAATGGGCATAGGGGCGGCAAGGAATCTTAAGGATGAGGCTCTGTATGGCAGTTTTTATATTCAGCATAGGCTGATGCTCTATGAATTATATAGATTACGGGAGGTTTACGAGTTAAGTTAACCACCTTGATTTGTTTAATCAAGCATCAGGCTTTAGCTGAAATGGGTTTAAGTATCAGCTTGCTGATCAACACAATTATTTTAAGGGGCAATTTCACTGATATACCAAAGGTTGCCATACAAAAAAAAAATAAACAAACAGACAAACCTAAATGCTGTGCAGCATTTCTGCTTTTTATGCTTCTGTTTTTTTTAAGAAATATTTTTTTATTTAATTTGATTACTTTTTCTTTATATTTCTGTTGACCAATAACGTGCTACTCCATTTGACAGTCAGTATAATATATATATATATATATATATATATATATATATATATATATATATATATATATATAGTGTGAGGATTCAGCCTATCTGAGGAAGTGTAGAGCACAGGCAGAATGCACCCTGGGGTGCAATATTTGCAGTTTATTTATTAATCAATGTTTATTATGATTATTCTAATTCTCAGAGCAATGGCTGCGTTTTCTCAGAAGAGTTGCAGAGACTGCTTATACAACTATTATTACTATTGATATATAAAGTCATTTTATTTGTGAGGAAGATAAATAATGTTTCAAAATGCTGGCAAATTGCAGATAGATCTTGACATACCTGGGTAATGACTTCCAGTAGTAAATGAAACTCAATGAGACCGTACTATACATGCGATCTAAATATTAACATCTGCTGACGTTATCAATTAAACTTCCAGTCAAGGATCATATTTTAGGTGAAGAGGTGACATTGTGGTTGAAGATATGGCTTTTTAACTGTAATCACTGCCGCAGGGCAAGGGGAGCTTAATTTTTCACCCATGGGACACTAAATTCTGTATTCTTGTGAACTGAAATGGCTGTAAAAAATGATCAAATTGCTAGTAAAACATTGCGAAACTGAGTATTGAAAATCATTTTGTATTTTGTGTTAAATATATGTAAATAAAATCCTTTACCTCATCTTTCAAGGAGTTCCCACACAAAAAAATTGGAATGGTGACATTTGCACAGTCAGTTTTCTATCGTTCATTTGCACTTCATATTATGCCACCATGTGGGTCAGTTTACCTGGTGTGAGTGGGTGTCCTGATTCTAGTGTGTGATCTAGGCAGGCTACCACTCAGAAGTATGAGTTAGGGAGGAGTGTGGGGGTGAGTTGATCCCAGGTCGCCAAACTGGAAGTCCTAGGTCGGGGGTGCAGGGGCATCTATCCAACAGCACACAGCAAATTTAATACAATTAATAAAATCAGTCACACAATGAAAAACTACCAAGTCACTGTAATACTGTTACTTTTTTGTGGTTTGTGCAGAATTGTTAAGAGTGATATAACGCCAGTCAGCACACCACCAAGGTGAATTCGTTTAGTTTCGACTCTTGGTGGGCAGCGTTTGGTGATGGGTGATGCATTGATGCTCGAGGGCCAGAATAACAGGAATGGATAAGAAAAGGTCAAGTCAGGTGCCCTTATTATGAGTATAATGTAATGCATGTAATGAAATAGGCTAGTATTACACTAGTATGTTTGGTGGCCTATAAGGTAATAGTGTAATAATTTGATTCTCTTATTCTATTTATATACCATAGTTTGTTTCTATTTGTCTATGCTACTTGTTTTTGATGTTTATAAATCTTAACTTGTTTGTTTTTAGTTTGAAATTTGATTGTTCTTTGTATTATTCCAAGTAACAGTGCTGGTGGGAGATGGTAGCACGATTTTTCTTTTGGGGGAGTGCTGAAGGGGGGGTTCCGTTCAAGCCAGACCCACCACTGCTCCTTAATATACCTCAAACGAAATCTGAACCCTGGAGTTAAATTTTATTATTCGGTCCAGTTTAGATTCTGCTTGCTTTGTGTTCAGGCGGGCACACTATCCTTCTGCTGCAAGTTAAATTGACTCTTCATATTCAAAAATGTAGTTTCAGATAAGTGTTACTATTTTAGTAGGTTTAATTTATTCTCATTGGTTCATTTCCTGGCATACAGGACTGTATCCATCGATGCTTCTGTTTTGGTACTTTTCTTCCATTTTATTATCTTATACCTAAGACCACTGTGGTATTTTCTAAGTGGGATTCTGTTCAGAAAGAAGCTGAATAAATTAGATTAAATGATAAAAATCATTGTTATCAAGAATGGAAATGGAAAATCTAAATCTTGTTCAAGGTTCTCTGCATGAAAAGACTATTTACCCTATGCAAACATTCTTTTATCAGTTGAAGAGAGTATCCTATACTTTTGGTCAGCATGCAATTATGCAATTTCTCAATGTGGAAAATCAGAAGAGGCATATCACTAGGTCTGAGTGAACAATTCTGCATTGTTTTCAAATTTTTACATTTGTTTAAGCAAGAGAGAGTTTTCACTGTATCCTGGGATGAATCCATAGCCTATCATTAAGTCAACCTTGGCTGCAAAATTTCTTTTTATCAAAAAAGAAATTTTATCAAATGTGACTGATTGCGGTAATCTGTACACTGAACAGTCATTACACAAATCACCTAAATTATTGCAAAAATTAGTCTCATTAACACCTGATTAGAATCAAATTACATTAATCACTCTTTCGTTAGTGGTTCCCTCCTGTTGTTTGGACAACTTGATCAGTCATGTCAGGCTGGCACTGAACTGGTTTGTCAGGAGATGCTGCACCCACTGACCGGTGAATCCATGAACTAACGCCGAGTTCATGCTTAGTTACACATTTAATCTAGGATTTGAGCCTGAAGCAGTTCTTCTGGATGACTTTTGTGGGACAATTTGCATATTTTGCCATCCATATAAATCTTAAATTTCCAGTAAGAGTGTAATTGAGTTACGTCATCAAAAATGCTAGCATCTACAGCTTACTTCCCTTTTTTTCACAATAGTTTGTCCCTTAATGTTCATAACACCCTTTGCTGACCCTTGACCCTTCCTCCTTTTTCTGCATTTTTCCAAACCAATGAAGATTACTGTGCCCATGATTCTCTTCACTAATTCCAGAAAGATAGAAGATTTCGGGTTTGTTCTCTTATAAATTTAATTTTGTGTGGTTTATGTATTTTGCAAATTATTTTGTTCACAGGTAACCTTAAAATATAACTCGATAATTGCTGTGATGTGTAATTAACCTTGAAATCTGAAGTTTTAAAATACACTCAAAGTTATTGTCTTGCTACCTTCTGAAATGCACTTTTTGATAAGATTCAGAATGTTGGGCCTGGATGAGTTAATTAACTTAAAAAAAGTTCCTCACAGTTGAAAATAGCCAAGGGCAATAGTGGATAACTAATGTGTGGAATATTGCAATTAGCATTGGAAAGTACTTACAAGGATCAAATTAAAAAATTCATTAATGCACACACTTAATTAAGAAACACTTTTCAGTCCACATGATAAATTATGACACCTATTAAATCTTCTCGTACAAGATATAATGGCTTTTTTCCATGTCGGCATAAGTGATTCTCAAAGGACCTGCAGTGTATGTTATCATATCCTTTGAAATAATGTTTCCTTCTCGATATGCAGGACCCAGACCCATTTTTTGTTTGCATTGCTATGCAACATTTTGCCTTTTTAACTCAGACAATACCGTAAATAAACATGCCACACACTGCATTTCCCCATAAAGCATGAAAAGGCACTGTGTATGCATTAAGCGTTGTAAGCCGAGTGAGTTGCATTTCATCATATATTCCCGATGAGTGTTTATGCCATGCTTAACTATTTGTGATGAACGTCTGGTCCAGATAGAAAGGTGCAATTAATTTTTAACTTGTTGACAAAGCTAGGAACGCACCTCCGCAGCGCTGCTTTCGCTCGTGGCTAATTGTGCCACCGGAATATAAATGGGAACACTAAAGTGATAAACCCCTTCATTGATATACCGCAGCTGTTCATGAGTGCAGGGGCTTCAAAGAAATATTTTCATAAATATATCAGGAAACTGACAAATCTGTACAAACATCAAAGACCCCTTGGAATAACATACCTGGCACAAACCATTTGATTCTTGTTTTGTAAATGTTAAGCTCAACCTCTTCAGCCAGCTGTAACATAGCTGTCCTTGAGGAGTGACTCACAATTACAAGCATTTGTTGTGATTGTTAAGGGTTTTTTTCATGTTGAAAAAAAAACCCCTGCTCCATTATTTCAGAGACAGAAGCTATTTCTCTCTAATTAGTGAAGTTGCTGTTTATGTATCACTGTTTTTTCACAATCACTTTTTAACCAAAAATGGTCACAAAAAAAAATCCAGGAAATACCAAGTCCTATATTACAAGTTTTTTTGTTCCCAAGCACTACGAATTAAGTAAATTTACTGGTTTTGGTGTTGTGGCTGTACTGGGTGTTCTGGCTGTACTGGTTGTTCTGGGTAATGGCTGTGTCCGCAGTGAATTGTCCCTCCACCACTGAGGCAATGTACTATTAATGCACTTTTTAATACTGTACATCTCCCACTGTAGCACTGAAAAGCATTCCAGTATATTTACCTACCTTCTGAACCTGGGTCTCTCCACCCCCTTCAAAAGAATCGGCACACAGCCACTTGGAGGAGAGCAAGTAGCTTTTACGAAATGTATTGATATATGGAACAATAAATGTATGGAATATAGGTTAATGAAAGAAACAAGACCCTAAAAAGACTTCTTACTCTTGTGTCATGGAGGGGGGGGGGGATATGATTCCATGACCCCCGAGTGATATAAATGCATTGGTCTGGGTTGGGGCCAATATGGTATGATATCATGGTGCAATCTTGGCAGCAGTGTTGCCTGAAACCCACAATAGCCTAGGTGTATATGATTGTGTATGTGGGGATGTGAGTGTGTGTGTGTGCCTTGGGATGGACTGGCAACCCATGCAGGGTGTACGCCAACCCTCTGCTTTGTGCTGCCTGGGATCATTTCCAAGCCCCCATAACCCTGACCAGGATAAGCAGTTAGAAGTTGAATGGATGGATTTTACACTTGTATCACTAGAAATTGTTAATGAAGCATTTTAGTGTATTTTTTTCTGGGTGGAATACTCTTGGGATTTGCTCTGGCAACCTTTCAAGTATTTAACCAATATGCTACCTTTTCTGCCAATAAATAATTAAAATTAAAATAATAATAATGAGATAAACAAAGTCACTGCTGGTTTTTGTTTGACAACAAGACCCCCCTGTTGATATGTATACCTTAAACAAGTTTCCAGAAGGATGGCATGATAGGTTAATTATTAACTCTATGTTTCATAATGCTTGTGACGATATGGTAATGCATGTTTTTTTCTGCAGTGGAGAACAGATGGCTACTTTTGCATTATCTTCCACATCAACTATGATTACATCTTGCTTCCAAAAGCCACCTGCTTTTCCTCTCTTTGTTCAAATTATTTATGCTGGTAACATGTAACAGAAGTTCTTATCAGTTGGACTATGTCTTGTTAAATTAAAGTACGGCAACTTACTGGCACCGTGTTAAATGCAGAGAACCTAAGGCTGCAGAAGCGTCTTTAAAGATTAAATTCTTGAGTCTTATTGGCTTTTGTTGTTCAACTCTTCTTTTTTCCTCATTCGTCCCTTCTGCTGTGATAACGGTCAGCTACGGCTGTTTTAGAATGTGAAATAAATATTAAAAACATGCTGAGAATATTTCTGTATGATTACTTCCAGTTTAGCTGAGTTTCCGAACAGGTATGGAATAGTATGAAATATCATGTAAATCATTCTGTAGAAAACTGCCATGCCAGCGGTGAGTCCATGAAACACATGTGACTGTACATATGTGAATTAGAAAGGAAGATTATAGTGGCAGCCTATTATTCCCATATAAATGTATACGCTTCAGTATAAAGCATTTCAAAGCACCATTACTACATTACTGGATCAAACAGTGGTCATCCATAAAGATTTAAAGATTTCACATACATTTTGGATGTTTTAATCTTCTTTTGAAATAAAAGCAAGGATGTCCACAAAGAATATGCTATAATTACATTTTCATACAGTCATTCTCTTTTACAATGTGACCAAAATGGTTTTGGAAATATGTCAGTTAAGATAGAAGAAACATAATAACAACATCCCTTGTGTTAAATGATAAGCTTTTTTTATCCATCCCGATTAAATACCATAAAACAGGATTACTGTGAGTGCAGTGAAACAATCCACCACTATTTCCATTACAGGACAGAACTAAGAACCTTTATCTACCAATTTAAGAATACAGACAAGAGGGGGTGGGGCGTGCTGGAATGAAGTGAGAAATGCTTTTATTGGCTCAGAGTATGCATTTGCCATTAATCTATCATATCCTTTGGGATTAAGCATTTTTTGTAATGTTTGATTACATATTGCTTCTTACAGTTCTGCTAACCTAGGCAGCGCTGTATTGGGCAAACAAGCTAGAAACCAGTGCAGTTTTAATTATTACGACTCGGTCATCCCAGCTGTTCGAAGGCATGTGGAAAAAAAAGACACAAAGACAAACCCACAAATTGCTTCTGTTCATCAGAAGCATTGCTTTTTTCCACATTAAAATGCATCAGTTTATTGTTTTTGTTTTGGATGTTTATTTCTTTTTAAGTGCACTTTAAAAGGACGTTCGCGCGTCTCTGAAATATCGAGTGCACTTCCTCGTGTTTGATAAACAGAGCACAAAGTGCATTTCTCCTCGAATCCCTAAACTGAAAGTAAGTGCACATATGACAGCAAGCCAGCTCTGCCTCAGCTCATGAAATGAGACTGAAATCTGGCATGGGAATTATTTAACTGAATAATATTGCCCTACAATGGCACCAAGAGCAAACAAAACAGCCTAAACTGTGAAATGACCATATTAGTCTGTTGCTTTACTTGCAAACGAAAAGCCAAGTGCAGCTTAATATTGCGCTGCGCTGCATGTCCCCCTGGCTCTCAGGCTTAAATATTTTATAAAATGAATAACTGTGCAATATGGGTAATACGTTTTAACTATGTGCTATGTGTAATAGGGTCATGCATTCCTTTGAATGTATGAGTGCTTAAATACCTGCTTAACCGGAGCTCGATCTTTCCAAATATTTAATGAAACAATATTTAATGAAAACATTTAGATTCCACTTGTATTTTCATTAACTAAAAGGGTCAGTTATTTTATTGCAAATAGGATGTTATAAAACCTGTGGATTAGAAAAGAAAAAAAGTTTATATGTAAATTTAAAGGTGCTGGATTATCACATTATTTTTGTGCAACGTAAAAAGAGCAGGAAAATTATAGTCTTTTTGATTATGTTTGGAATTCGGTTCTTTTTGTTAGTGGATTAAATAATGGTTTTATGTGTCCCATAGCTATAGTGTTCATCGGTTGAAAGATCTTGATCATACAGTTGTTTTTGAGACAAGCAGTTAATTTTCTCACCTTGTCGCTGCATATCACCTCCCTATTAGTTGGTCAGTTTCATAATTTGATGGTGACTCTCTCATTTTCTGAATGTCCTTAGCCCTATATTTTTTAAACTATGTTGTCATCGGTTAGTCTGTGGGGACTATTTTGCATTGATCTTTGCCGTCTTCACTTGTTTAACATCCATTAAATACCCATACTATTAAAAAAAGGCAAACCAAAGAAAATCAGCCATTCTTTCCTGCTATTTCTGCTCTGCCTCCTGCTCTGGGCCATCTGGTTGTGACCTCAGTTGACCACCAACAGCATCTAGACATCTGGTCTGCAACAGTATCAAGAGAGACATCAGACACTTTCGCCTGATCCAATCTTCTGATCCAGTCTTCTGCAGCCAAACCCTAGACACTATCAGCCGCGATCGACATGATTTCATGTGCATTTTACAAATGCTGCCTGCAAATAGTGCATTTATATGCATACTCTCTTCCAGGAATCCTGCTAGGTCATCTTTGGTACAAGACATCCTATTTACAGTGACTTTCAAGTAAAATACAATATTGTCATTGTTTCATAAAATGAAGTATTAACTTTAAAAAGCAACCGTAGGAAAAAATAATACTTTTTAATGGATTATTTATAATTATTGCATAATATGTGTCATTTAAGGTTAGATTGCTCTAAAATGAAAGAAGCCTACCAGCTTGGCAGTTCAGTTTGTTGATAATAACTATGCGGCTGATCAGGGAGGTTGCTGAAGGCTTGAGTACGGTCTGCTTACAGCTCCAAGCTGCAGATGCTGTGGCTTTTACTGCCTCCTAAGCTGGTGCCAGGGACTGAAGTGGGATGTGGGCTGCCAGCGAAGTGAGGAGAGGATGGGAGTGCCTGTTTCGAGAAGTTAACAGCCAACCGCCGCCTGGCAGAGGCAGAAGGTGCAGCCAGCAGCCAGCTGCAAAGCATCCAGGGTGAACAGAACAAATGCTTTCACAAGGGCCCAAGCCGCATAAGTTGTGAAGAACAGGCAGATTCTTATCATATTCTGGAGGAGTAAGTAGAGGGGCTTCGCTTTGAAGGGGAGCTGAGCGAGAGGCCTCCCGGCAGGCTGGTACAGGGGAGTCACTGCTGGGACAGCAACTTGTACCTTCCCGGGCCAGCAGAGAGCTGCAGTGGCTTAGATAAAAGGGTGAATTTAAAATAGCGGTTTGTCCCCTAGGTGCCTGTTTCTGAAAGCCATTCACAGGCTGTGTATGTGTTAGAGGAAGAGAAAGCAGAAAAGAGCTGGAGTGTCAGAAACAAAAAACAAAGCTAAGAAACACGAAGGGATGTGCTTGTCATGCAGTCTGGTGGAGGGAAATGAAATATTGAAATCTGAATGGACCCAGTGTATAAAGTCCGACAGATTTCATAGGAGTTCATTGCACTTTTGAAGGGTGACATTCTCCTTTAGTCTCAGATATCACAATGGTGGTGTCCCCATATACAGTCGCCCCACGTCACTTCGCGCTTCGACTTTCGCGGCTTCACTCTATCGGGGTTTTCTGTATATTCATTAAAAAGTTGATTCAGACAGTGAAAATGATACATCGCTACGCATCGGAAGCATCTTTGCTCTTCGTAATTAAATGTACAATAATAATATATTTGTAATGTGTAATATGTCTTATTTTCTCTTATTTTGTCTAATATATTGCGTAATACGAGTGTAATTGTCATGACCTGCCTGTACGATCCTCATATGTGCCACGCCACCTTATTAACCCTTCGATCCAGATTCTTCGTCTCCTCGTTCCAGCTACGGTGTCCAGCAATCCTAACAGTAATGCTGACTAAAGGGTGTTATTTCATGTCTAGAGGGCTCTAATAATGTTAAAAAATGTATTTAGAAGGTCGTAAACAGGTTTTCTATGCTCTAATTACGAAAATATTTGATTTATAAATAAAGAATCCTACTTTACAGAAATTCACTTATCGCGGTAGAGTCTGGAACTGATAAAGGATTATCGTGATAAACTGTAGTGCACAAAACATGTTTCAATGAGTGTTTTTTTATCAGATGAATGGTACTGCAAGAGATGGTGTAGTGTGTAAATCCTGGGGATGGTATAGTGTGTACCTCATGAATATGGTGTAGTGGGTATTTCAAGAAGACGATGTAGTGTGTACCTCATGAAGATGGTGTAGTGTGTATCTCATAAAGACAGTGTAATATGTTCCTCATGAAGGTGGTGTAATTTGTACTTCATGAAGATGGTGTAGTGCAAGGGTGTCAAACTCATTTTAGGGTGAGGGCCGGATGAGAAGAAATGTGACCATGTGTGGGCCGAATTTTTTTTTTAATTTTTTTTTAATCATAGTGCATCAAATTACAACAAATACACTATATTCTGTAAAACTGCATTTAACCTGAAACATCTGCCCTTCCAGATCAATTTTTCTTTTTTTGGACATTTTTTT
>JAODKE010000125.1:12824053-12838357 GCA_026779605.1 Mormyrus hasselquistii
TCACGTTATGGGGACATTGTGTCCCCATAAGGATAGGTAAACCTGTTCGCACACACACACACACACACACACACACATATATATATATACACACACACACATATATATATATATATATATATAGATATAGACATAGATATAGATATAGACTGAACTAACTGTGTGTTTTTGAGCTGCAGGAGCCCATCCATGCAACACAAGGAGAAGCTCCTGGCTCCCCACAGAGGGAGCCCAGGGGGGAGCTCAGCCCCCCAACCCTGGAGGTGTGACGGTGGTGTCACCCGCTGAGCCACCCACAAAAAGCATCACGAAAACATGCTAATTAATTAAACTCAAGTGCAGACCAAGTATCTGACCGCTGAGACAAAACCGAGTATTAAAATGAATAGTATATTAATAAGCTTCACTTTTCTCGCTGTGTACAAATTAAGGAGCCATTAAACTGATGTATGTGAAACTGACAATTTAAACACTGAATGCAAAGCGTTAACCACTAATAAGAATTACAATAAAACAAATGTGTAAGCAATGATCGCGCTCTAAGGGTGAGGCTCTCCCTGCAGCACACTCACACGCGCAGTATGGGGCTGAATTTTGGCCTCCCTGCTTCTTGTTCTTCACAGATCAGTACCAGCCCTGGAGCCTCACTGCTGTCCTGATGATGTAATTATCTCCCCATGCACCTGGGAGCTCTGCGATTTGGAGGCATCACTCATAGCCAAGTGTGCAGATGTTTCAAATTGCTTTCCATTACCAAGAATAACAGCTGTTTATATCTATCAGCAAATAATGCACAAGAGCTGCAGACTGTTAGGATGACAATCCCCAACTGGCTCTAGGGTTTTTGACAGCAAAGGAGTGTTTCCCTTCACCAGGCCCCACAGAAAAGCCATTTTGGTGTCTTATTTCCAATGTTGAGCGGGATCATGCTACAGATAGATGGCCTTTTCCTTCCGAGAATATTCAGCAAAATATAACATTGTTATATTCTATGCTCCTGTTCATCGACGGTGCTTATTTTTTTGTTGAACTGTGCACTGAACGAATCAGTTTGCAACTAATGAATGTGAATGGGAGCGGTGGTCCCCTCTTCCAAGAGCGAACAATGCTTACACATGAGAAGTAGCAATACCTAGGAGAAAAACAACTTTCGTATTGTGATATGAAATTCAATGTATTATGATGTCTTTGAATCGGGCCTTAGAAAATTACTACCTGATGAGTGCATGCCTTGTCTTGATCCGTGTTGATGCGCTCCAAGGCACTGGTAGTGATGCTTGTGATTTGTTTATATTAATGAAGTAGACTCCAAGCGCCGTGTCCTGCTTTTGCTGATGCTTGTGTTTCCCTCTGGTATGACTCTAACAGGCGCCACGTGACACCAGTGGTAGGTGACGTTAGTGATATTTTAATTGCTGATCAACATTTCGCCTTGGATTCAGAGGAGCTCCTAAGAAAATAATGGAAAGACATGAATCTGAGCTGGTTAATTTTTGGGGCTATGAACTTAGGTCAAAATTCAAAATTGTTAACTTTGAACATGAAGTTGTTGACACTAGTGCTACTTACTGCTCAATTCATCCATGCCCAACCACTCATCCAGGATCAACAGCTTTCTTATTAAACCCCCACCAGCATTATACTGCATCATTGAATTGCAATATAAGTCCAAAATATGTTGGGTTCAGACAAAAAAAAAAAAGGCGTGGTGTAATTTACTGGTCAGTTCTCTCATGCTCAAGGCCAAAAATGACACAGGCTATAGGCATGCTTTAAGATTTCCCACCCTTATTAAAATATTTAGACATGCAGTGGGGGTTATAAAACCTGTAGCCACAGTAGTCCATTTCTGCTGGGATCAAGGTTGCCACTTTTGGTCCTGGGGAGTATTGGCCTGCACAGGGATCCACTCTGCCCTCAGTGCACTTACAGACTTGACTGGATATACCATCTCGGTTATCAAATCTGGTGTTTTCTTTAAAAACGAAGGCTGGCAGAGAAAAAAATAAAAAGAGTTAAAAAGAGAGCTGTAAAAATGTGTAAACACAGCTGCCCTCCAAGGCAAGTAACAAAGAGAGCGGCGCTGAAACAAGTCTGCAGAGCTGAATCACTTCAAAAGTATTTGTTACTGCGGCGCCAAACAATTTAAACACGTTTCTAAATATAGGAGCAAACTGACTGGAGGAGATGAGCTGCAGTTTTGCAGTCGGGGCAGCAAAAGGAATTATGGGAGACGGGGACTTGGCAGCGAGGACCTTTATTTACAATAGTGCCCGTTTTCAGGCTTTTTTGGGCGCAGAGTGGGATTGAGGCTAAGACAATACAAACAGAAATACGACAAGAAGTAGCGGGTTTGCGATGAACGTGGCATCAAGCTGGCATCCAGCTTCATAGGGGTAAAACAAAGCAGAACACAGCACAATTTACTCCCCCCACCCTGTGACTGCTACAGGCCAGGGCAGCCCCCACTGTCCACAAGAGTATATTGCTGTGTTGTCCGTGTGTTTTATGAGTTTTATGTAAAGGTCAGGAAAGTAATCTGGGACAAACTTTACTCAGTATACAATAATGCCGCTTTAATCAATTTGGAAAATATACAATGTGTGCTTCACTATTACCCAATGTCTGAGATGTGTAGGTCCTCTTAGAGTATGATTAGAAGAATATGCATAATAAGTTCATGTAATGTCCTTAGCAAAGAGCAGTGTGTGCACACTCCAGAGAGACTTATTGTTGCCACAGACGGTTTTATTACAGCGAAAATGATTGGGTTCAGAACGTTTAAAGCGCTGGTGCCCTCCACATCTATCTCACCTTAACTCCTCCGTGGCTGAAAGGCAGAATATTCTAGATATTCTTTCTAACGGCTCACAGTCGAGCTCCGTCTTCTAATCTGATATTTTAAATTCTCCCGGGGGGGTGCCTTTCCCTATTACAGAAATGGCAGCTGAAGAACGACAACATCTATATCAAGATCTGCAGCCTTATCTCACCCCGTCTGCTTTTCAATTATTTTGCTTACAAAGCACAACATAGCTTTGTTGCTGGGCCTTTCTGTGGAGCAGCCACCGCTGGGGGTGAGTTATCTGACAGGAGGCAATGCCAAGAGGAGCAGAATGTCATTACGGGGGAAGGCTGCTGCCGAACTGCCACCGTCCCGGGGAATTCATCACCAGAAATGATGATGATAATGGGCCGCGCTGCAAATGACTTTGGACGAGCAGCGTCTTTGGCAAGCATTGCATATTTAACAAGGAAATTGAAAAAAAAAACAGGCATTTGCATACATCTCAGGGTGGACCCATCATGCGCTTTGAACGCTTTGGCTTTTTTTAAGAGACAGTGATGTGGCGCCGAGAGAGTCTTAGTTTAGTTTGCATCCATTTACAGATTTTCCGTTAAGTGAAAATGCTTTTGCGGTTTCAAGGCCTAGTATGGAATTACTGTCACAGCCAATAGACAGAAGAGTCAATGAGTAAAAGGATATGAAATCTGAAGCCACTTAAGTTGCCTGTACTGTATAAGTATGAACTACAAATTATATATTAGCAACTGTGCTGGCTGGTAATGCGCCATAGCGAACAATGGAACTGTTTTCATCCGAATGCATCAATCTGCGGATATTCTGTGATTTTCCATTCCATAAAATATATGAAATGGGAAGTACGTATGTAAAAAAGCAGGGATGAATCCTATGAAATCTCTAGAACTTTTCTGATATGCCTGATTTTTTAAAAATAACAGCAAAGACCTTTGTGAACAGGTTCAGTACTCATTCACAACTTCCTCATACTCACACCACGGTAAACAGAGCCTTCTCTTCACAGTCTGGCTTTGGAGAGGAAATAAAGTCCTTCGACACACTTGTGAAAGGATGCTGGTCAGTATGGTCCTTCCAGAAGCCTCCTTCATAACAGTTTATGCTCATGCTCGAGGAATTTCCTGACTCCATTCCCCCCCCAATTAAGATCACTTTGGCAACCTTCCTGTCTCTCGGTTACCAAAAATGATTTCAGTAAATCAAAATTAGATTATATTAATTAAATTATTACAATATTTACTCTTGTTTCTCTTTATTTGTCTCTTGATTTGAGTAAACTACTCTCTCAATGAGTTCAAGGGATGTCGACATGAATATTATCATTTCAACAAAGAATGAATATACATATTGCCTATTTCGATAGCAAATCAGATTCTGAGAAAGTAGAAAATTGCAAAGCCTGACTGTTCTTCTTCACGTTTCAACAATTATCTGATCAGACTTTTGTAGACCATATTTCTGTTGTTAGGAGTCAAAGTGATTTGACCTCTTTGCATAAATAATTGCCTTTGTCAGAGAGAATTCCAGAGACTAATCACTAATCAAGATTACAGACTTTGAATTTGGCATTCCCAGAGTTCGCAGAGTCATAATATTTCATCCAAAGCCATCTGTGCTCTAATACTACAGACGCTAAGGACTAAAGTTACGTAGGAAATGAGCCTGCAAACATAAAATAAAGTTTATCAATTCATGGCAATAGAAAGGAATTCTTGAATCATTTTCTTCAAGTGTGTGATATTTATGAAACTTTTTTACCGTATTGTAATGGTACATTTTTATTATACTCAGGTTGTCCCTTACGATTGGAGCTCGCCAGCAACACCGTGACACGGCAGTGAAATGCAGCCCCCATACTCTGAATCTCAGCTCGATGTGACCGTGTGAATATCCACGTCCGGCAATATGCTACAGTACAAATAAAATCCCTCCATTAAGTCCAGACCTGGCTATGAAAAATACAGTATAAATTTATTATACTCCGTGTCTCTATGACTCTACACAAACATATGACCAAAAAAGTCTATGTGCACTATTATCACAAAGCTATATAAATAATTGTATAAGGAAAGCAACAAAATGTAGTAAAATATATTAAAACATTAAACTTTAGACAGGGCCAAGATTTATGATTCTATAAGCAAACTATATGACATTTTCTGGAGGCACTGATCAGTTTGTATAAGGCCCATTATTATTGAACCTAAAGTAATGAAATAGTTATTTTAAAATTAAATGATGCAAGATTTAGTCAAAAAATAAACCATTGGTGCATCACACCACATTTTCAGGGTTGCCACAATTCACGACAAGTCTGCACACAAGCATTTTTTCATGTATATAACTGTTTAATTACCTTGCAAATAGTTTGTAGGGTTTGCAACCCCAACGCTTTTGATGTTACCAATTTTATGTTTATAATGGAATAATAGGTTATAGATTTGCTGTAAGATTTCTCGCGTGAGCGTGAAAGTCTGAAAGAGTGTGTGTCGCGCCAGATGCGCTAGTGGTGGCAATCTTGTACTTTGCCATTTTATTGCACAGTAACATCTGTAGGCGATCGATCAAAGACTATGTCATTTCGCTTTGACTCAGTGGCTGCCTCAGAATTGTCGAAATTTCTTGATCGGCCATAAAGCTCCAGAGATCGGATCACTTCGGAGTTTAGCGTCTGAATGCTTGGGTTTGGTTTTTGCACTAATTATTTCCGGATTCGCGGTTTTCTTGTTCCCGTCTCTTTTCTGCACATCTCATCCTGCTGGTTGTGTACGTCTTTCCTGTGGTGTGTTTTACCGTGATCTCGGGGACCAACGGAGGGCACAAGCTAACGTGCGTTTTACTGAGTGCATGTCGTGGTAAACAGACAGATGCATTCGATACCACAGACCAACAGATACGGTATATTTACGGTATACTTCTGGTTTTGATTTATAAGATTTTTTACCCATCAATAGATTTGCATAGGCTCTTGAATACACAGCAGTATTGTTAATTTATTAAAATAAACTCAATGAACAATTTATGCACAGTTATGTCACTTTTTTACTTCTAAACTTGAATACATATCCCCATCACACAAATACACAATATGTTACAGCATGAAACACATTAGATATCTCATAGTTTGTCTCTTGTTTTTTTCTATTCCATGTAGCTTCTACTGTAAATTACAATGTTTCTTTATTGTTCCCTTGATCACAAAGTATGAGCACCAAACCTTAATGAGAATTAGCCTCAGTCGAACAAAAACACAGCCAATGTGAGGTCAGATTGACTAACCATCTGCATATACGGCTTATTGACTGAAGTGCATATCTTTGGTATCAGAAATAGACTCCTTTGTATGCATTTTTGCGTCCTACCAGGAATCACAAACTCCTCCATTCAACCCAATAAGGCAAAGCATAATGCATCGATGCATGAAACATAATAACTAAACCTAATATTAAAAACATAACAAACATACCTAAGACCCAAATACCTCAGGATGGTGTGGAATGTAAAATTAAGCTCTGTTGTTTTCATTATATTATTTATTCACTGTAAAAAATGTGGTAAATTCACAGGGCAGAATTAGGAGGATTTTTCATACAAAACATGAGCTTGACCAGCCCTTTAATAAACTAATTATGTCCATCAGTTGCCATGTTTGTAATGGGTGTAAGTGAATATAACCCATATAGCTGGAAGACTGAGGACAAAGAAGGTAGGAGTTTCGTGTGCCTGGGAAGAGAGAGGAAAAGCAAATCTATCTGTCGTCCCCTTGTTCCCCTAATCTTTTTGTAATGTCTGTTTCCTAACTGACCAGATTTCATTTTGTTATATTTACTGTAAGTTCTTTGTGACTGATGCATCGTGCTTCGATCATTTGTTTAAAATTCGCACGATCAAGCTATTAAATATTAAACAATGCATTTTCTGTATTTTCTGTTGATGATGGCGTCATCCTGTATGCCTGCCCACTACATGAAAAATAAGATGACGCGGAGTCGTTATGTATATGGCAAAAAGAAGAATCACAAACTGTACCAATCGCAAGTATTTGTTATTATGCCGCATCAAAAAAAAAGGAAAAAACAATAAAACAGTAGTATCACTAGAGAATAAATGGGGTGATTATTATGGGCTGCTTGAACTGCAATTAGACCAGTGAGGGAGGCAACAGCGGATTAGACAGCAGCAATTTGGGAGGCTGCAGCTGGTGCTTGTTTTATTACCATTATTGATAGATTCTGTCAGTCTCTCACGAGATTAGAATTAAAAGTTAAATGACAATTATCAGTCCATAATTGCAACCTGAGTTGTTCAATCATAACCGCTCTTATTTATTACATTGAAATAGCACTTATGTAATGCAGTTAACACTATTTCAAGATATTATTCAAGTATAAAGCAAACAATGGCATTTTAATATAGTTATTTCTCGCTAATCAGTGACACAGAAAAGGGATTTGACTATGAGGAAGAGCAGAGACGAAAGCCATGAGCCCCATAAAAATCAGACTGCGGGTCTTCTTTAGAAGTACTGTGGCACAATCGAACTTAACAATTATAATAACATTCTAGATCTCTTAGATCTGAGAGTAACGATTATGCAGAGACGATGACTGTGATAAGCAGTTATAAGCAGCTTCATTGTCACCAACATCTTGTCATAGTTTTTTATCCTTCCATTATCTGAAACTTCCGGTACAGGGTCAGGGTACCAGAGCTTAGAGAGTGATGTACAGAGCATAAGGTCGGACGCACCTTGGATGCGGCGATGATACTTGTGCATTGTGTTCATCATAGCAAACCTGACATCCATCCAAAATACGTCTTTATACTTCAGTGTTAGTGAATTGCAACACATTGTACATCGATTTTACCCTTTGTATCCTGACCCCCCCCCTGTCGTCACATTTCCAAATACACCTTTGGAAATGCAATATTTCCTTTTCTGATGTTTAAAACACAGACCAGTTGCAATGAATTAATTACGATTAAGGCAGAAATTGCTAGGGCTTAGAATTAGAAGGTTAATAGATAGACAACATCTGAGATCCCATTTATCACTTTCTATTTACCGCTTCTTGGGTGGTGGCAGGTTTACAGTAAATACCTTCTGTCTTCCTAATTTCCCGATGTTGCAGATAATGACGGGAATGGTGCAGTCATTAGCAACCCAGGCTCAGTACATCCCTGTCATTCACGTCTGTCCACACTCACAATGAAGAAGAGGGCTCCAGCTGTTCCATGTATTTCATACCACGAGGGTGTTATAAGATACTATCACTTAATAAATAGCCTACTAGCATCCTTTTACTCATACACACCTATTTGGTTAATGCTAATAGTAATACCCAACACTAAATTGTGAGTAATTATTCATCTTTTGGTTCAGTTCTCCATAATTCTTAGGATAAGCTACTGGAACACGAAATCTTACAGTGAAACATTACAACCTCTCCCCACTCCTTGTGAGTATGAATACTGCTGTCTCAGTTAAGGTCTTGATCTCTTAAGTTCTCATGAGACATTTCCTAAAGCTGTATTATTTTCCCGTGTGTTAATTTTTCCGTAAGATAATTATGACTCATCCTTTGGATGTAATATTACATTTGTCTGTTTGTCCTGTTGTAAGTAATCTTTGATTAGTCTGCAATTCGGCTGAAATGGAAAAAGAATATCGTAAGTAACAGTTCTGCATTTTGAGATGTAAGAAGTTCCATTCGTCTTGCGATAAACCTGCGTTATAATGCGCTGGTTAGTGTCTTAGATCCTTCCTAAATACAGGGGAAATCCCATAGAGCTGGGAGGGCATTTAATCACCTATGTTACATTAATGATAATTGGAATTTTTCTATTATTAGGAGATAGTCTGAACTGACGCAAGACAGTATGACATGTAAAGCAAGCAATCAAGCAAGATGGCAGCCCCTCTATACAGCTTCAGGGGAATCAGAGCCGGGTAAATAGCATAAATTCCATGGGCTGTTTACACGTCTTGTGTCCCTGGTGTGTCTTTTGTCTTCCATAAACGTTAGTTCTGTGATGCGCCATGAATTGCATTACAACGTAAATGAACAGCATTCACACCAGTGTAAATAGCATAACCAGGTGAACCATGAACCATTCACACCAGTGTAAATACCATAACCAGGTATGAACCATTCACACCAGTGTAAATACCATAACCAGGTATGAACCATTCACACCAGTGTAAATACCATAACCAGGTGAACCATGACTTCCCACTTGTTTTTAACATCCTTCTGGTCGTTTTGTCAATTGGCCAAACAGGTTTACACAGACACAGACACACAGACACACACACAGATACAACCACAGACACACATACATACGCACGCACACACATAGGTTTGTAATTATATCTTTGTGGGGACTTTCCATTAACTCCTGTGGGGGAAATTCTAATTTCAACATGAGGACTTTAACCCCCCACCCAGCCTTAAGCTTAACCATACGTAACCAAACAAAATCTGAGAATTCTGGCATTTTTAGTTTTTGGTATTGCTTTTTCAGATCTTTGTGGGAACCTTGAAAATGGTCCCCACAACGTCAAGATAGCAGGTTTTTATCACATCGTGCGGGACATTTGGTCCCCGCAATGTAATGAAAATCTAATACACACAAACACACACACACACACACACACACACACACACACACACACACACAAATTTCAAAGTGTAAAGTTACATGTTTCGCTTGACCTTTCAGTGTCACAGTCTATTCACTTTTTTGTAGCATATGGTACATGGCTATCATTAGATATCACAGCAATGCTGCTTTCTAATTGCTCCTGGTTTAGCAGTAAACAAAATGAGGTATGAGCTACATTCATTCAAGATATTTAAATGGTGCAGCCTAACGATATGAACCATTAATCATTGTAAGCGACGCAAGATAATGATTAGAAACATTAATTTTGAAATAATCCCGTTTTGTGTTATTTCCATGAATTAGGGCATCATTACGGTTGTGATATCAATTTTTTGCATTGCAGCCATCACTACTGCTCATTTTTCAAGGAGGTCATTAATGAGGAACTGTGCTAGTCGGCCGTGTGTCAGCATAGGAATAAAGCTCTGAGTGGATCAGCCTAGTGTACGACGCACACTGACATTTTCCCAAACCGCATGCTGGCTGCACCAAGGTGAAAAAGAGCAAAATGGAGGATCATTCCCAATTAACCCAGGGATCAAACAGCAAAAATCTTCGCAGGCTATTTTGCAGACGTGAGCTTGAGGAAAGGTCAGGCTCCTGAAAAACAAAATGCTCTCACAGGTCTCATTAGCAGTAATGAGAACTTCCGCTGTGTTAGGTACATTTCTGAGGGCTACCCTAACACTAAACATAGCATATAACTCAGAGCAGACTTGTATTTACGTTAATAAATAAAGGGGCAAAAAACAAGACCTCGTGCTAATGATGTAAGTCAATGCAAAACTAGCAAATTTAACTCCGATAAAAGTTTTCTAGATTTTTTCTGCCAAAAGTTTAGATCAAAGCAGGTATTGTTATTTTCAGAGGTGTAACCCACTGGCCTACCCCTTACAATTAATTGTGAATTTTGAATTATTTATGAATTATATATGACTTCATAATCTATTAAGACCTATATACAAATCATAAATGTATTTACTATCAAATACTATACTATGAAATTATTTCTTTTTGATATACCTATCCACCAAAACAATGGCAAATCAATAATTTAAAAACAGTTAAAAACAGCTGTTCAGAGATGTAGCAGTTGGTCCCACTCCACTCACTGAGTGATATAAAATGAGATTGAATGTTTCAAATCTAAGGGTAACAATATGAATAATAATAATACTATAAGCACAGTAGTTGTAGACACTTTTTGATCCCTGTGGGGAAATTGTCTTTAAGCCTCCCTCAACTTGCTCTTTGTGTAAGAGAGTTAGAGTAAGTCATGTGTGAAGGGCAGCCACCCATAGCAGCACCCAGGGAGCTCAGGGTCTTGTTCAAGGACCTGCAGACGTGCTGAGGGTGGGTTTGAACCAACCACCTTCGGAGTACAGGCACACAGGCTTAGCCCTCAGCCACACACTGTCCCCTATAACAGCTGAATGACAACTGATCTGTTTGATTAACTTTCTAACAATTTTCAGGCTTATATGAATGCAACAATAATTTAAAACGTTGGTCAATATTGTCTGCAACAGAAGCAAATTAACCTTAACAAATTAGGCTTTCATTCATTTTAAGCACCAGGTCCTGCACTTAGGCATAAGGCAGGGTTACACCCTGGACAGGATGCCAGTCTTTCACAGACATTATCCTTCCACTAATGAACTTGTCTCTAAATGTGACAATGTTGCAAGAATAATGCCAAGGCAGTATAAATAAGTTCCCATTTGAGCATGAGCTGTTGTCCATCCATCCATCCATCCATCCATCCATCCATCCATCCATCCATCCTTATTAAAATTGCTTGTGCAGGGTTGGTTGTATGACTGAGCCCCCAGCTAGCTATCAGATATGTTATTGATTTATGCTTGGATACTCTTATTTCTTGTGCAGAGATAATAATAAAAAAATAACTGCCCCATTACAGTCAGCAGAATCTGGATGATGTTCTTCTTCATTTAGCTGCCACAGTACTTGCTGTGTGAGATGTAGCCTGATTTATCCTCACACATGGACGTCTTTTATCTTTTTATCAAGTCCTCGTACATTTTTGTTTTTCGCATCATGGTGCTGAGAAGACATTGTGGATACATACGGCACCTGCTACTTTTCCGATCCTTCGTGTGTCTTCTAGTGTTCTGCTTGAGCATATTGATATTATTCATTGCGTTAATATTATGTTAGTTAGTATGGAATATTCTTATTATATTACTGGAATGCTGAACTGATTAAGTGAAGATGGCTGAAACAGCCTTTTCTATGAAATGGGTTTGTTTTATGAATTATAAGCATATTTTCTGTTTTTACAGATTTTTTCGTATATTTGAAGCAGAGGAATTATCCGTTCTTAACTGTAAATGAGCCATAGAGCTTACAGCAGTTCATTTGCATTTCATTAAACCTCTCCAACCGATCCATGGTCAGAATTATTTCAGTAGCGTAGCCAGGAAGGCCAGGGTTCCAGCTTGTGGAAAGCACAGGGATGGTCTTAGAGTCAGGCAGTGTTGACAGCTCTGTGTGTCATGTGGGTGACTCGAGGGGGGGGCTGAGACGGAGAGGTCCCTGCTGTATGGATAGAGCCCTTAAAGATGGGGAAGGAGAAGTCGAGCTTCGCGAAGGTGGAGGTGAATAACATGTGGGGGGGGGGTCACATTCTCCCTTTTGCAAATGAGGGGGAGGCTGTTGTTTTCCATGTGTTTTCCTGCTTTTGGAAAGACAACTTTGGTCACGGCTTTGCCCCCTCCCAGCCGGCCCAGCCATAAGGCGGGGTGGTGCCTGAGGACAATGGCAGCAGACGGCAGAAGAAAGTGACAGCTGGCCAACGTTCGCCCCAATATGCTTTTCATGCAAAAGACAAGGATGTATCAGAAGACACGCCTGATTGAATTGTTCCATGGAAACAAGGAAATTAAAAACAAAATTTGTGTACATCATGTCAGTTTCACAGTGTAATCTATTTCTGCATTGGGACTTGATTAAGAGGACCATTTGCATGGACAAATATACACACACGCAGTCATGTAATCATATGTTTATGTTGACCGCTCGTTAATTTCTATGGGAAATATGCTAATGCTAGCTATGAGAACTGTAACCGCTACCCAGCCCTAACCATAACCATAAGCAACCAAACTAAATACATTTTTAGCCTTTCAAATTGCTGTCACGGATTTTTATAAAATAGAGTTTGTCCATATGGGGTCGAGGACCTATAAGGTAAAAAAAATGGGTATTCATCACATTGTGGGGACATTTGGTATACCTGGACCACATACACACACAAACACAGAGGTTTGCAATTATAGCTTTGTGGGGACCCTCCATTCATTTCTATGGGGTAAATCTATAATCACAACATGACAACCTTAATCCCTACCCAGCCCTAACCTTAACTAAATGAAATATGAGACTTTTTGAATTTTTAGTATTTTGATTTAATAACTTATAATAACATATTAAGAGATAATTATAAAACCTGTGTCCGTGGATTGTGTTTATATTACATTGTTGAGACAAAATGTTCCCCACAATGTAATAAAAAAAAAAAATTCCAGGTCCCCACAAAGATCTGTGAATGCAATAAAAAAACTAAAAATGAGAGCCAAAAGTCTTGTATTTTGTTTGGTTAAAGTTAATGCTGGATACGGGTAATGCTGGATGTTGGGCTTAGGGTTTTCTCCATAAAAATGAATGAATGGATATTCCCCACAAAGATATAATTACACACTTGAATGTTTGTGTGTGTGTATGTGTAGGAAAATTTGACAAAATATATAGGCCACCACATTCAAAACAGCCAGGTTTGCCTTAACAGGCTTTATTTTTTACACTTTCTTCTCCATTCGCCGTGATTTGATCCCAGTTTTGATTCCTAGGCCCACATTTCCGAATCTGAAATTCAGATGGATGACTATTTACCTCTACTCACCATACCTCTAATGAGCTGGAAAATATGCACATTAATGAAAATGTTATTTAGTTCTGGGGGAGATTTAATTGCCTCTAATCACTCCTTACATCCATCTGGTTACAGCAGACAACATATCTCTACATCCCGCAATCTTATTTAGATATACTGTAAATCAGTGTGAGGAAACGGCATCCCACATATTGCAGTTGAATTAGACAAATTAGGAGTCATGCTCCGTCAAAAAGCAAGAAATTCCGAATTCTTGTGAGCTGTTTTTTCGTGAGGGGGGTATATAGCTGAGTTGTCACATTTTTTATTTGATAGCAACAGCAAGTACGCATATTGTTATGAAGTTAAAAAACAGGCTTTCATCTAGTCTTCTATAATCTGTTATACAATTTGATGTGAGAACAGTATTGTGTCTTCAGAAAACACTTCTTTCGTAACATTTTCTTTCGATTGTGACTGCATTTCAAATGTATAAACTATTATCGCATTCACAGGTTTTGTCCCTCACGATGTTCATAGTTACACAATGAAAGCGGCTAGACACAAATTTGACTGTCAAAAACATCAGGGAAAAAAAGACACTGTGACAATGTGATTAATGCAGCTAATTATGGAGGTGACTGCCAAAATTGTCTATAAATCATTTTCTGTATTTGTGCTGAATACTTTTATAGACATAACTTGCATTTCATGCCATCAGGATACAAGTAGGACACACTTTGGATTAGATTAATCACAGGCCATAACCTATGCATATAATAATGGGCTTTTGTTTAACATTAAAATGTTCATTATTAGTTACCAATGCATGTATGAGCATCTGGCTACTCAATGAAAGCTTTTGTTTATTTATTTAATTTTTTGTTTTTATAAATCACCATTCCCAATAGCTACTCATGTGCAG
>JAODKE010000125.1:12839647-12861753 GCA_026779605.1 Mormyrus hasselquistii
ACCCAACGATTTTTTGTATGAATATAAAATAGAGACATGGTTGTAGGAGTGTTGATTATTTTCCCCCCCCCCCCCCCCCCCCCCCCCCGGGACTTTAAACCTATAATCCTCGGATCCCAAGTTCAGTTTTTTAACCACTTTCACTTTCCATACTGCTGCCAGATCTTGGTTCGAAATAGATTAAGATTTAAACGCAAAGCTGAAACCCTTAAGTGTTCCATGGTTATACATGAAGTACTGACTTGTGCTATATATCTCAGTAATGGTTATATTAGACTACAAAACAGAGCTGAAATAAGCTGATGTTAAAGAAATAAGTCTATCCCACTTGTACAATGACTCATTGAAATTCAAGGTTAGGACTTATATAAAACAAGCAATTGCAGAGTGTTCAAAGGACGACTCTGATGTCCCTAGAAGCACGTAACAGTTTTAAAAGAGTACCTTCAACTATTTCAATTTCCCCAAATGACATTTACGAGTTATGATTCTTTAAAATATATTTATCTTTAAAACAAGATTTATATATTTTTGCATAGTTGATATTTCCAGATGTTGTATACAATGTTGCTCAGAGAAATTGTTATAAGTAGGCAGCCTTATTATTTTGTTATGTTAAAGCATGATAAATCATTATCTGTGTAACCGCAGCGAGCCAGTACTGACATATCTCATTTTGTCCTGTCTCATAATGGGTCTGAATGACTGGTCCTGTGCCAGATCATGCATGATAGCATGATTAGGCATAATCATCTGCTATAATAATTCTGCAATACATCCAGACACCCATGAACACACATAGGGTGGAATCCCTATCCATTTTTGGGGGCAGCTAAAATTTGTATCTGGTGATGTCATAAATGCACAGATCCCCGTTTGACGCTTAATGTGAAATGAGAAAGATGGCAAAAATGTTTCAGTGATTTTCTTTTCGGGACAGTTTGAGGACAATTCATATCCTTTGTTAAACTTACCACATACGTACGAAACATTCGACAGAATCAAGACGGAAGTCCGTTTTTTACACTTGAATTCACTCGCATCATTTTCTTATGTCACTATGATTCATATCTGCAATGTTAACACTTTTTGACTTATTTTAATTTAGGAACATGAAGGCTATAACGCCAGAAGAGACAAAACCACTTTCACGAAAAGTTATTTGGTCATGGCCAGAGAATATAAAACGTCTTCATGCCTCTCCTGTGGTTGCTGATCATTTGCACACTATCTTTCCAAGAACAAAATACACTTGAGAAGCAATGTTGTGTGGCTGGAATCAAAGGACCCCCGCTGATCGGACGGATGTTGGGTACATGCAGGCCATATTGATGAGAATCCCAGTGAACCAGGAGAAATAATTCTCAAAGGAGGTAACCTGCACCCACACGCTTACTTTGTTGGAAATTAAGAGCAAAACTCAACATTTAAATTCTGGCACACTTCTCAGTAATACAAATAAACACCTCAAAATTTAAAAAAAAAAAAAAAAAAAAACATGCAGTTGGAATCTGGGAGAAGAAGTGAGATTCCCCAAAGACAAGAAGGGCATCTTTTTGACATACATGTCATTGGGTATAAATTGCATATATGGGGAAGAGCTCTCTGAAGTGAGGAGTGCCTTCCCAGGCCAGGACAGTTAGCCAAAAGTCAAAATGAAGTGGTCAGGAGAGAGAAGGGTGTCAGGAGGAACAGAAGGCGTCAGCACCACAGGCAGCCCACATGGTGGCGGCCAGTCCAACTCAGCCCAACGCCTGAAACTCAAAGACAAGCAGACTCCGCATTTTTTTCTGTCTTTTCTCACCCAGGATCTTATCTCACAGTTCATCTGTTCCTTTCAAACCATCAGGTGCCAACAAGCCCAGTGCCCACATTTACATCGCTATGCCAAAAGTTAGCATGGGTGTGTGTGTGTGAGTCTCTGTATATATATATGTGCACACTCACACACACACACACACACACACACACACACACACGCACACACACACGCGCACATGCACACAAACACACGCGCACACACCCGCGCACACACACACGCGCACACACACACGCGCACACACACACGTATATATATATATATATTTGCCCATGTGCATAGACATACCCCATAAGGGCACAGGTTACTGTAACTTGTCTCAAATACTTTCATGGTTTGTTGTGTTTGCACATTTTTAACGTATCTCACATGTAATGTATACAGTCATCAGGCACAAAAAAAGCAACTTAATAGGTAACCACTCTACAACGTTTTATGATAAATAGCAAGTGTGTGTGTATGTGTGTATAATAGATTGTAAACAAGACCCCCGGTTTTCATGTTTGATACTGAAGCCTATAAACATATTATTGCAATGTAATGCTACTTGGCAAATCTACTTTCATTCTCAACTTTTTTGCTATTGTGTAGAAACATTTCAATTAGCTTCAATCAGTTTTAATACACAACTGAAGAAAATATAATAAACAATGCTATAAACAAAATATGCTACTGAAATAGTAACCTAATTAAATAGAAATGGGTATAAATGTTTTATTATCGTGTATCTTTGAAACCCTTTCAATGGAATTCTAGTTGGCTACTTAGCCCATTCCCGCCTGTGCACGTGTCCTCTGGCTGACAAAAGAAAGGTTTATATATAGTGTCAGCAGAGTTCCACTACATCAGCTGTGAGCAGAGGGCAATGATTTAAGCTGTATAAAAACTAATTATCAGCACAGACAACCCAGAGTTTCTGTGTAGAAATGAACTTTTTCCAAACATTAATCTGCTGCCTTTATTAGCTTTATTGAACTAGACAGTTAAGTTAAGCCTTTTCCAGCAGCTACATAGGTTCACGACAGTTAGTGTTGCGAAACGTTCTGCCGCCCAGATTTGTATTTATTGTCAGTGTAAAAGCAAGGTGAGCAGATGACTGCAGATGGAATTCAAGGTTCTCCTGCTCTTATCGGACACATTCAAGACGCATAAATCGTCACCCACACATCAGACACTCAAATGAACCACGGGTACTTGTACAAAACAAAGCCAAATAAACAAACTTACATATTCATATGTGCAAAGAACACACTATATTGAGCACAATGGTAGAGACGATACCCATTGTATCAGCCACCTTGAGAAGCCAGGGCTGCATGGATACAGTGTGGCATTGAGTTAACAAAGATCTGGATCTGTTTAGCAGGAACAGGAGCTGTTCTGGCTCCATTCTTCCACAAGGAATTCCTCCAATTCACGCCAATTTGATGGAGGCGGAAAATTCTGTCTTAGGCACGTCTCCAGACAGTCCCACAAATGCTCTGCAGGATTGACGATTGATGATTGGGAGGGTCATATTTGCCCCAAAAATCAGCCATTAATGCATGTTCAGTGTAAATTGGAGCACTGTGACATATATTGTGACATGAATGATTTCACTGTCACTGCAGCCTTTTAACCAGTTGATTGTATAGAGGCAGTATCTCTGTGTATCTGTCAACCCCAGAACTCGACAGTGACTGCTTATGGGTTTTTTTCATTTGTTGCTTTTTTTGTTTGTTTTTAAAGCTACCAGCTTATTGTGGAGTGCAATCGGCTTCAGATGCACCCACGTCAATTTCTACATTAAAATACCTACCCAATCATTTTGCTCTCTTTCTTCAGCCATCTGGTCCGGAGCTGATAAACCAGCAATGCTGCTCAGACACTGGCCTTGCGACAGCATCCAGAGTGAGCATCCAACTCCGTAGGCCGATTCCAATACTTTGCATCCAACCCACACCAATGTCCTGAACCCAGTCACTATAACGTGTGTTCAACAGACTTTGGGATGTACTTTATAAATGTGCTCTGTGATTGGTACATTTGCAGGCATGATTTTACAGGGGTATTGAGTGCCTCGTGGGGAGGTCTGGGACTGTTTCTCAGTTTCTCTAATGTTGGCTTTGTTTTTTGTGTTTTCTGATTCCCTTTGGAAGATAAACTGACAAATACTTTGTGGCAACTAGCTGAGAAAATGTGTAATAGCAAATCATTTGATTATTTCAAGGATTTGCTGATTTTCACTCTTAAAGCCAGACTATTAGATATGCAGAATTGCTGGTGAAATATTATAAAATTTTAATTTTTTTCCAAAATACAGGAAATTTGTTATACCATTTCACATTCCTCTGTAACATTCAAATACCCAGTAGGTTTTTGCAACATGCTGAATGGTTGAACCGTTTGACACTGTTGAACTTAAACTATACATAACATTTTCACATTTGGTATTCCGCTGTATTGCATGATTTATGGTAATCCATGTTAAAATGCATATTAAATGACTTCAAATAAGCTTACAATAATACAGATATATGTGTATAAAGAAAATATACTTCATATTATGTCAGTAACGACAAAAGATTAAATAAGATTTATTGTCAGTCAAAGAAGAAGAATGAAGATTAAATCTGTCGTCTTTTTCATAATTCTATTTTCAAGCCCAGCATATAATTTTAGTACATGATTTTAATGAACAATTGGCAATACATATATTGTTTATTTGAATGTCAGGGTGTTTATTCATTTGTTTAGCATAATAGTACATCATTTCCCCAGCTGTGCTGATAAGAAGCATACATATTTGAATCTTTTCCCACAATAAGGCTGCATATCAGTGCCAGACTTCCATTTTTTCTGTTTTTATATTTCATAATGAGCACTTTCAGAGATTTACGGCTCACTGGTTTATAGTATTATCAGGCTAACAGGTCAAAATTTGCTTTTCCCTTCCAAGGTTAATTAAATGATTGTGTCTTTAAATAGTGGCCCTCCCCCCCGCCCCTTGTCCCCCCCCCTGCCCTCTCAAGAGGGCCTTCAGTGTCCCATGTGGAACCTGCCAACTTTTTAAGAAATCCAGGCACTGAGCTCAGCCCAGACCGAGAACTTAAGTGAAGTTGTCATTCAGAGACAGCAGAGGTGCAGCATGGGACGAAGGAGATAACACTTCCTGTGCTGCTTCGAAACCAGACCATCTGTGGCCCCAGCTGGAGCGACAGTGATGGTCTGGCATTACCACCGCGCCATATTTACAGATCTAAACACAAATGGCTACTGCCTGATTGTTTCACGATTCATTAGTGAGACACAATTCTCTCTCTCGATACCCAGCTGTTAAAGTAAACCTTTGTCAATTAATAGGGCTGATTTTGGGTTTGGTCAAATGTGTCGATCGCTGGAACCTTCTTTAAGGGTGAGGTAAGAGCAGGATGCATATCTGGTCTGAATGGTGTAGCGTTGCATGTCATCCAACGTAATGCATTGTCTTTGCAGAACAATGGAAAGACAGATAAGGCGATTATAAGCAAGCATACCTTACATTATCACACGGGAGAATTCCAGGATACACCTGAGGTCACTTGTAACAAGCACTCCAACATCTGTGAATTACTCAAGAGTGGAGCGCTAATTTAGCCGAATAAATCTTGCATTCATGACCTCTGCAGTACAGTGCCACACTAATGGAAGCATTAATTATGCCGTTAATTACAGAAGGAATTTAAAAGCTTCTCCAGTGTTTACAACCCAACGACACCATGGAAACAAGCACTTGTTAGGTTTTTTTTCCAACATAATAAGAAATTAAGAATGCTCAAGTTTACAAAGCAATGACATATATGCTTTGTAAGTGCTGCATTTTCACATAGAACTTATAGATCTGAGCTTACATAACTGTAACCACACAGTTGGGAGTAGATAAAGAAGTTATATAATATATAAAAAAACCTCAGGTCAACTGTTTTACACCACTTGGGTGTATTGATTTCCCATTAGTGAACAAAAACAGCTCCTCACTATCAAAATAATTCATTGATCCTGCGCAGCCAACATACTACTGTATTGATTTTCTGTTGTGCTCCATCCTCTTCAACACTGTGGATAGCAACCCATTGGCATAGTGCAGATGACTTTTACTATAATATTAATATTTCCACAACATTTTTTTTCATCGTAAAAAAGTGTTACGCCAAAGCTTGACTTCACTGTGAGGTGTTTTGGTGTCGCAGTGGAGTTCCACAGGACACTGCTCAATCAAAACACTTTTATTGTTGTGGCTCTACTAGATTATTTTGATTTCTAATGTACTATATTGCTTAAAATAAAGCAAATCTAATTTACAGATCGTGATAATGAATTTCTTTGACAATGTTCCAGGATAGTACTTGATGCAAATGATGGTAAGGTTTACTCTGGCTGTCCGCTGGTCTGGACAAGGAGGTATGGAGAATGGCCTGTTTCTTTGATATGAGAAGGTAACATAGTGTGTACTTCTCAAATGCTTAAACGTTTACAAAAATGGACATAAAATACACCCAAGTTCCACCTAGCAGATGAGTTTATACTTTGTTCTTTGGTGCTTCCTGTTGCTAAAAATATGGCAATATATATCGTAAACAAGAGGACAGAATATTCTGATAGGGGAAAAACAACGATGAAACTGCTTTTCAACATCTGTACTGCAATTCTCAAGCTATAGTTTGGCAATGATTTCAGTAATGAACTATAGATCAGACAGGGAGTGATATGAACCTAGACAGCTATACCAGCTGTTTGCGGGGGCTAATGTGGAATTTGAGCCCAATCGTGTAAAGAAGACATCGTTTTGAAAACTATCTTGTTGAATTTGAGTGTTTCATGGTTTCATGATGTTCTTTAATGCTTCAGCAGGGAGATGATATGAAAATAGTGCTGGGAGATGCAAGACAGGAAAACCTATTAGCCTGTGTGAGAAGATCTAAAAATGATTCGCTGACCCCTAACTTGAAAGCGATCAAGTATGACCCCGGGAAAATAGTATGTGCAATGGAGGCGACACGAGTTATAGCAGTGGTCTTGAGCGTTCAGTTAAATACCATTCGAAGACAGTGGCATATGGGAGATATACTGAAATGGAAAGGGAGTTAATGTCAGCCTGTGTCTGGCACCAAGGTCTTGAATTTCTAAAATTGAAAATGAGTTGGTGAGTCAGTGATTGCATTTTTTTTTTTTTATAACCAGGGATGTGGGAGGCTTTGATGATGAATGGTTTACATGCAGAAGTCCAGATGAGACTGGAGGGAAGTTTTATAATGAGGTGAACCAGAACGTTCCTTGTTACTGAGATGTATTGCAGAGGTGTTGCATGATTGTATTGTACAGATGAAATTCATATTTCCCTCAAAAAGACCCATAGCAACCACTCAGAACAAGGCAACAATGAAGGCCATGCAAAATTGCATTTACAATTAAGTCCTATGCCAGCGTGTCAACTGTTTAAAGCTATTTTATCTTTGCCAAGTTAAATATACATTTCAATAGTCTCATCAAGCTCTCACAGTATCAGCTGAAAATATTCAATCTAGTGTGAAATTTCCTTGTCTCTACTAAATGGCTTGCAGCCATTAAATGGGAGGGGATATTTTTCTCACTGCTAATGACCTGGGCCCCAAAGCCGGCCCACTGAGGGTTATTTACTGCCCAGATGCTTGGCCTCAAAATGAGTGGTGAAGCCAGTGGGAGCTTTCTCTCAGTCTTGACTCCATGATTAAATAAGACTGATCCTTTTGACATTGACACAGTGATTGCAGATGCTATTACCTCCTTTAAGAGATGATACCCTCTTCATTATTACAAAATCACAGCTGATTAGCAACAAATTACCAGCACTGAGGTGAAAGAAAGGTCCGAAGGGTGGGGCATTTTTATGCAGCTATATAAACTGCATACCTTTGAATGCAGCATGCTGTATAATGCATTAGCTTGTATGGTCTCGGCGATAATTGATTGCATGGTTAGTAGCAATCAAACATCCACTGCTTTTCTAGGAAGCACAACAAACAATGTAAAACACAAATTAATATTCTGGCCACACGCAAAATGTTGAAACATGCACCATTTCATCACCAATATTTTACTTTATGTGAATGAGCCTCTGTGCTGTTTTATTAAATTTAAAGACGGCTTCACATTTACAATAGCCATCTAAAACAAACAAAATAAGCAGAAGTATATAAAATGTATAAAAGAAGACTATATTTTAAAGACACGGAGGAGTATATGCATATTTTTAAATTATAGATGCAAAAACTTAAATCTTTACAAAATGCTAACCCACAAGCAGAGAAACTCACATAAACGCCAGTGTCCTTGAGAAGAAAGATGAATACCGTACTTCTAGTCTAGTTACAACTGCACCTTATTAATTTCACCATTAAGCATTTAAATAGCAAGTGTCATTATACTTTTTACTGATTGTTTGCTTATCTTACATGGTCTCCCTACTGTAAGGCTTGTTTGCTTTGAAGAGCCCTTTTATCATTTGGATACGGTTTCAATTTAAGGGGCAATGTAACCCGTCTTCTTGAGCCAGAGAAACTCTGCACCCCTCCTCCTTGGAAGATTAATCCTGAATGCATTATGTCCAGACTGACAAGTCAAGTGCAAGATTAACCTCACCCTCAATTTTTTGTCCCCTGCTTCCTGATAATGCTCATTTACATAAACAGATGATCCCAGATAAAAATTTCCATTAGAGAGAGGTGAAATGGATCAATTTTCTCTGCCAAGATAAATCTTACATTGTAAACCGACAGGGTCATCACACAAGCCACATTTCAGAAATAATGTATTTAAAATTCAGCCGATAGCGGTCATTTTCAGCTTTCCAATTACCTTTAAGACAAACTTATTCTGCAGACAATACAACACATTACTGCACAATATGATAGAGTCTATAAAGATCACAGCACTTGATGAGAGGTTAGACATGGCTCAGTCTATTCAGAAGAATGTCAACACCTTGTGGTTAGCAGTAAGTGTGACATGCAAATGTGCTATTACTCACAGTCAAAATATATTAAGACTCTCTTCAAAAAATATACATATTTTCTGATTGACAGGGCAGCAATCTGATGTTTTCTATGTAGAATACAGTAAATCAGTTTTTTTAACAACAATCATAGAGTAACTTAGACCTTGAAACTTCCATAAGTGAATAAAACAGGGAACATTTCTAATGTTGAACACATCTGAATACCAGGATATGGCCAAACTGAAAGAGAATTACAATAATTTATAATTACACATGATTTAAACATAGTGGAAACAATATCACAGATCAATTCCAAGTCAATAATATGCACCCCCTTCTGTCATTTGTGAAACATTCCCAAAAGCCAAGAGTGCCCATAACAGAACCCAGAGGATAGATAATTGATATGGTAAAAAGGCCCAAAAAAATTAACTATGGGGAAATGCCATAAGAGATCACACAAGCTGATGCAGAGTCACTCCATGTCAACTGATAAAAGGCAAACTACACTTTGTTACTTTTTGGAAGCATTAAGCTTTTTTTTATGACAAAACCCATCAAATTCATAAAGGAACTATAATTTTGGTTTGCTTCCTTTCTGATATTGTTACATTTAAAATTCATACTTTTACATCTAATATGAAATTTGTGGCAGTTTTTTTGCTCTTTCAAGCTATGCTCTGCACCACTCCCTCAAGATACCAATAATTTAGGACTGCGGGACTAATTTAGGGCTGGGAAAGAAGCACTTCTATTCATAGTTCTCTAATGAATAACATAAATCAAAATGTTTATCCATAAAATTTCAATAACTCCTTATTTAATTAGAGTTCTGATGATTTGCAGGTCCTCCGGAATATAAGGACACTAAGGGTACACCTTGGACAAGATGCCACACCCTCTCGGATAACATGAAAAATACCTTAACAAATAATAGTTTAATGACGGACTAAAACCGAGCAGATACCGTCTTCAACAGTTTACTGACAAAATACATAATCACACACAGAGATGCAGTGACACCTGCAGGAGAAGTGTGCACCTACTCATATTCAGCTGTCAACTATGTAAATAAAAGATATACTCATTGGTGGAGATGGAGATTCAATATTATTAAGGAGTACAACTTAAAAAAATCATTTAAAGATGTGAAGAGTGAATTATCAGTTAAACAGAAATTGATATACCTTGAAAAAAAGCACTTCGCAGGATTAACTTACATATTTAGTGCGTGAAATTATAATAACGTGGGCCTGATATACACAAAAAAGTGCGGTTTTGTTCAACCTTTACTTACTTGGAGTATAACTTACATTTCAATAAATACCATTGACAAATCTGAAAACACGAGTTAGTTTTCTTATTTTGCAAATAACTGCACGTTGAAAAATAAATGGAAGTTTATAAGTTTCTGTGTGCGTTGAATTTTTAAAAGATGGATTTCTTCTGCATATTATTTAAAATACAACTCTAACTTAAGTGCTTAGTTATCTTATTACGACAGTGACAGAACAAAAAAAGTTATTGCTCAATTATAATTTTAAAAACAGCAACATTAATAATTATATTATAAGGGAAACGATCATTTTACGAATCCTTAAATGTATTGCCAGGAAGTGCAGAGTTGACCTGCTTATAATGTTCAAACAATACCTTAATTTTAATTTCCAAATCGTACTTTTACTCGAGTTGTTTTATTCACTCAAAAACCAAAAACTCAATACGAGACAAACACCAGTGCGTGGAAATGGGACATTGCCCAAGCACAGCTGAAATGACCACGAATGATGTGCAGTTTTAACTGACAACCACAGACATTGCATCTTAAATAAATGTCACGTCGTTAACGTAAACTTTCCGCGTATCAGTAATTTTCCGCCATTATTTCAACATCAGTGGGCTTAATATACCCGAAAAGCAGTTGCTTAAGTGCCATTCATTGACACAGTTTGCGAAGTGTAAAGTGAGTACACTGAGTATCGTGTTTTTAAAAGCTGAACGAAATGTGTACAAATAAGTGCTGAAAGTGAGAAAAGTTGTACATTTGTTTTTACTCATACTTCGAAAAATACAGCATGAAAGATTATTTCTGGTCATGCAGTACCGCGGGCA
Organism: Mormyrus hasselquistii; assembly: GCA_026779605.1. Taxonomy (NCBI): domain Eukaryota; kingdom Metazoa; phylum Chordata; class Actinopteri; order Osteoglossiformes; family Mormyridae; genus Mormyrus; species Mormyrus hasselquistii. Next base: position 12,850,570 of record JAODKE010000125.1, read on the forward strand.
CCACGGGGTCCTGACGCGCGCACGTCGCCGTTTGTCTGGACGAATCCGGTGGCCGACGGTGAAGCTTAGGTATTTTGAAGTTGTTGATTTGGACCTTAATAGTTCATCTTATTGTTAATAATTTTATATAGTCACAAATTGAAATGACACCATAAAAGAAAGATTATGGAACTAAGGTGATTTTCATTTTCAGAGGTATAAGATTAATTTTTTGTATGCTAAGGAAAATATATGACAACGTTAGTGGTAACTATTGTTCGAATGGTAGCTAAATATGCAATCGCCTGATAAAACGACGGAAATATCGTAGCAGCAATAAAGAATATAAAATTGTTATATAATGATATATTTCCAAAAATGGAACCGTTTTCTGTAGTTAGCCTGCTAGCCGGATAGCTGAGCCGACTGTGTTTTTGCGACACGTGCTGAAATGACGCGCTCCTAAGTCGTGGTTACTTATAAATACCTTTTTATTCTGATTTTAGGAACTTATTACAATTCAACGCATTCATAAAGCCATACTTCCGCATTATTAATTGTACAATATGCACTTGTCCTACGGATATAAAACGGATTATGGGACTGGCTTTTTAATTTAATGAAGTTGTTGTACTTCCAGTTTATTCTTTTGACGCAGTGACAACAGATGACTCCACCATGCCTCAAAAGATTTTAAAAAGTGCCCATTACATAGAGTTAGGAAGCTACCAGTACTGGCCAGTTCTTGTACCAAGAGGGATCCGGTTGTACACATACGAACAGATTCCAGTCTTCCTGAAAGAAAATCCATACATCACCGATGGGTACAGAGCTCACTTACCCTCCAGTCTGTGTATTAGAAGGTGAGCTTTGATAATCCTGTCACTGCACATAAGGCCTTTTACTCAAAATGCTACTACGTGTGTTCATAAAATGTACGCATATATTTATTATATAAGTATACCCACGTGATGCGCTCACTTAAGCTGCACAGATAATGGAACTTTGACGCCCAGAATTGCTATTTTATAAGTATAAAGAAGACAGTTTCTGTTATGTACATTGTCAACAATGAAGTTGCAGATAATATTTTGAAATCAGTGTGATGCGTCATTCGCTAGACGGAGCTAATTGTGCCATTTTGCTGCCAGTCTTTTCATTCTGTCCAACGAGACGGTGAATATTTGGAGCCACCTGCTGGGATTCCTGCTGTTTTTCTTATTGGGTGTCTATGACATGTCAGCGGTGCTGCCGGCTGCAGGGGCATCCAGGGAAGATTATGTCATCTACTCCATAGGGCTCTTCTGCTTTCAGGTGTGTAGCGCTCTTATTTTGTGAAGCTTTGCTCGCCATCTCTAGAGAAACACTCTCAGTTTGTAACGTGAACAGTTGGTTCAGCTGTTTCCTATTGTGGTCCTCACAAATAGCGCAAACGCTTACAGTGTAATCTGTGTTCGTTTTTAAGGAAAGTTAAGTCACCTGGATGTTTCTGGCGTCGAGGTGCCTCTGGTTGTGTGCTCAGGCTCACAAAGCCCTTGTGTCATTGTGCTCAGGTATGCATGCTGTGCTCAGTGGGCTATCACTTGTTCTGCTGCCATCGCTCAGAGAAAACCAGTCGACGTTGGATGGCTCTTGACTACGCGGGAATCTCCATTGGGATCCTGGGCTGCTATGTACCAGGGGTCTTCTACGCTTTTTACTGCAATGATGTACGTTGATCTCTTAATGTTACCGATTGTTGAAGATTAATAGGTGGAAGTCATAAGTATATAATACTAGCGGGTATGAGGGCTGATCTTCAGAAAAGTTATTTTTTTTTATTTATTTTTTTTCTCGTTGACGGGGCTGTCAGTGTTCTTGAGCCACAGTGATGCTGCTATTCAGTGTGTTTTTAAGTCGGTAAACTATGGATTTACCTTATTCATTCCACATGGTCTGGACTGAATGCTGCCCATCCATCTTTCTCAAGCTTATAAATAAATGCCGTGTCTGTTGGCCCTCAGTACTGGCGGCAGGTCTACCTGGTGACCGTGCTAGCCATGATCCTGGCGGTGTTCTTCGCCCAGATCCACCCACACTACCTGTCCCAGGAGTGGCACCGGCTGCGCTCCATCATGTTTTGCTCCGTGGCCGGGTACGGCGTCATCCCTGCCGCCCACTGGGTGTGGCTGAACGGGGGCTTCAGTGCCGTCATCGTACAGGTAAGGCCACGATTCATCGCAGGATTCTCCGGAGCTCACGGGTAATAGCTGCCATTTGCGGGAGCCTTACCGCCATTTGCGGGAGCCTTACCGCTGCTGTTCTTGCCAGGTGTTTGTGCCCCGTGTTCTGGTGATGTACCTGATAGCCGCAGCAGCTTTTCTCTTTTACATCACAAAAGTCCCTGAACGCTACTTCCCAGGTAGGCACAGCGTCCGTCTCTCCTTCCGTCATCCATTCATCCACCCCTCCCTTCCTTTTTGTTTCTTTCTTTTACTTCCTTCCTTCCTTCTCTCTCCCCCCCTCCCCCTTTTCTTCTCCCCTGCTGGGATGATTTAGACTGCATCCAGTAATATTTGTGTTGCGAAATTTTTACTTTCAAATATGTTTCATAAATACTGTATGTAATCTCAGTAATGGGGTCTTTTTTTAATATCTCTTAACATCCATAACTGCCTGTCTAACGTGTGATGTTTTGCTAATAATGAAATTGTTGCATAAGGGATTCTTTTCCAGTATTAAGGCACTCAGTTGCCGTAGCAGCTGTGCTGTTAAGTACAAACGACGGTGCTGTCTATGCATGCAGGGCAGCTGAACTACCTGGGTGCCAGCCATCAAGTGTGGCACATCTTGGTGGTGTTGATGTTCTACTGGTGGCACCAGACCGCCGTGTACATAATGCACTACCGTCACAGTGAGCCCTGTCCAGACTACCCAGTGCAAGGGTAGAGCCACAGAAGCCGCCGTCACTCTTTCTGCAGAGCAGCATCTACCACTTACGACCCGCCGCGGCCGCAGGGGCTTGCAGAATCAGATCCCCCATCTGTGAAGTCTTCTAGGTAGATTCTCCTGTTCAGCAACCGGAATAATTGTGGTCATTTGGCTTAAAGCCAGTTTAAAGTAAAAAATGAACCTTTTTCTGAAAGATTTATCAGACCAGGTAATAATCAGAGGGCATATGGCTCTTACTCCGTAGTTACTCACTAGACAACATGCAAAGTCTGTGCAGTATTGGCATCACTTTTGAAGTCAAGTATCCGGATGTGTGTCTTAAAGATTCTGTGCGGTTTTCCTGCTATTTCCTTCAGGAATAATTCTGTAGGTGATGTTTAGTGGCCTAGATTAGAGACCATAAATAGGGCATGTGGATCTTCTTTGTTTGTTTTACTTGAATTTGTGTGTCTCTGCATAAGCACTCTTGTGCTCACCTTGTGTATCTCCTAGTCGTGTTATATTTCAATGACTCCTGCAGTTTAAAGATATGTAGCAATCATTAGGCATTATGGCAGACTTTCTTACACATTTTTATTGACACACAAGGACTCTGAAGGGTTTTCCTCTCTGTTGAAATATCTTTCCTACTGATATAAAAAAAAACTTTTGAATGTGTCTGTATGCACTGCACTAATTCTATATGTGCTTGTCAGTAAGTACTGCAGACTTTGGACAGGCAACACAAACTTGAACATATTTCTGTCCTGTCTTTTTGTGGTACATTATTGAGCCTGAAGCTCTGTTTTAAATGTTGCGACACTCTGCCTTATTCTCCATATGGTTAGCTAAAAATAAAACTGTACATATACGCGGTAATGTTGTGTTTACATTTTGTTCTTATTACATTGACGTCCTGGAAACTACATTTTAAAGCGTTCTAGAAGGCTGCCTATCTATTTGAACATATTAAGGGTTATGTGCAATTTTATATACATCATGTTAAATTATTCCGATACGGTCTTGACAAACTGCTGCATTGTTTCTCCTCCTAACATTATATCGTGATCATGCATTCGTTTAAATTCTGAGTTTGTCATTCTGTTATCTGTCAGTCGCCTTTTATTCTAGGTGGTCATGGAATAAGGTTTGTAAAGGTTCACTCTATGTTTAAGATTTACGGTGACTCCAGCGAATGGGAAAATGTTAGTATGAGCTTATTAGGTCGACTACGAATGGTTCTGCAGTGGACCTGTTTTAAGATGTCATTATTGCCTACTTTTTGTGACATGTTAAGATGTACGAATTTTTCTATTTTGGAGGGTTTTGGGATGTTTTACTTAAATTATTCTCATTTGCTGATGTCAGGTAGAACTTGACATGTGTAAGTGTGGAAGGTGCTTTGGTAAATGTATATTCACTTGTGTCAGAAGCACTGATGAATGACATGCTCAGCTGCTAGGGGTCCCTTTGACTGCAGTCTTTACATATTTTACTCTTTTATAATCTATCCTCTATAACATCTGTTCAAAACACGAACAAGTATGTACATAAGCAGCCGCTTTTTTTTTTCTTATGGAGGATGATGTAAAATTTCTATTTGAATTTTAGCGGATTTCCATCAGTTTGAGAACCATGGGCTTTTGAGATTTGCCGCAGATAATTTACCCTAAATTTTTGTTTTGTTTAGTAGTTGCATATGTAATATGTTTGCAGTTTATGTGCTGAAACAACTCTCAACTTTCATTTACAATTATGGTTGCAGTTTTATTTGGTTTATTTCCAAATTTGACACTCAATAAAATGGCCACATTGTTCTTGTGTGATGTTTTTCTCTTTTATTAATTTAAATGACATCATTCAAATTGAAGAATTGCAGATGAACAGCACGGTATAGATCAGGGTTCCCCAATTCTGGTCTTTGAGGCCAGAATCCAGCCCAGATTTCCCTGTTCGAACACTCCTACTGAACCAGGTATTTAGCTTGATTATTCCTCCCTTTTAGCAAGCATGTCCACTAGTTTCTGTTGTTTCGGAAATGTTAGTCTGCCCGGGGGGGCAGCCAGTTCACCTTGGACCCCCAGAGGTTTTTTTTTCTCCCTGCTAGGGAGTTTTTGGTTCCTCTCCTCTGTTGTCTTCTGTCTTTCTTTATTCAATTTCTTTCTTTACTTTTTTCCCCCCGTTCTGTATCTCCCTCTACTTCTGTTTTATGTATCACAACACAACCCTGTAAAGTGCTTTGGCACGACTGTTGTGAAAGGCGCTATATAGAAATGATTTGAATTGAAATTGAATTAGGATGTGTGTCAACAGGGAATTCTGCGAACTCTGTTGGATTCTGGCCCTTCAGGATAAGAGTTGAGGAATGTCAACTGTTCTGTTATTGTGAAGTAGAAGCTTTCAACTTTGTTTTTCCAAGCTGACAACGAGGCTGCAGAGAGCTGAAGATTAAAAACACCACAGAAAACATCGTCAGTGCGGGAGTCAAATAGTATAAAACGTGTTTCCATTGGACTTTGGGGCAGTGGAAACTAGTTCCCTGGAGTGATAAATCACGCTTCACCATTTGGCATGAATTTAGGATTGGTGGATGCCAGGACAATGTTAGAAAGAAAGGGGAAAAATTCAGTAATCTCACCATTCATGTATGTCACTTCTGCACAGTTCTGTGGATCATTATTCGGTGTAGCTGTTTCAGCTAGATTGGGTTGTCTATCATATTACCAATTTCATCCATTAAATGGAAATTTGTCATCACTCATTAATTTGGCTGTTAAAATATTCGCATTTATTGAAGTTCCCACAGTTAGAAGCATAGAATTGTCTAAAATGTCTTGGTATGCTGAAGCATTCACTGGAACTAAAAGGCTTAGCCCAGCCCCTAAAACAACTATCTTTCCTCCACCAAACTACGGTTGGCACAATGCAGTCATGCAGGTAATGTTCTCCTGACATCCACCAAACCCACATTCATCCATCAAACTGCCTGACAGAGAAGCTTGATTCGTCACTCCACAGAACACGTTTCCACTGCTCCAGTGTCCATCGGCAGTGTGCTTTACACCACTCCATCCGACGTTTGGCACTGAGCTTGGTGATGTGAGGCCGGCATGCAGCTGCTCAGCCATGGAAGGCCATTCCATAAAGCTCCCAGTGCACAGTTTTTGTGTTGGGTGTTAATGCCAGAGGAAGTTTGGAACTCTGCAGTTATTGAGCGAGCAGAGTGTTGGTGACATTTCTGCACTGTCACGCCTCAGCGCTCGGCAACCCCGCTCTTATTTTCCGTGGTCTGTCACTTTGAGTTTCTGTCGCTCCTAAACACCACATTGCAGTGACACCATTAAAAACGGTGGAATATCTAGCAGGGAAGCAATTTCAAACTGACTTGCTGCAGAGGTGGCCTCTTATGACAGCATCACGCTTGAATTCACTGCGTTCTTCAGAGCGACCCATTCTTTCAGAAATGTTTGTAAGCCTGACTACATGGCAAGGTGCTTGACTTTATACACCTGTGGCGATGGGTCTGAATGAACAGCTGAATTCAGTGATGAAGTGATGTGTCCCCAATACCTTTGTCCTTATAATGTACATCTCTAGTTTGTCAAACACTTGCCATCTACAGTAGTTCTGCCTTGATTCTATGATCAGAAGATCACCGGTTTGAGCCCTTGCCTCAGCAGGACAATCCCGTGTCCATGGACGCTTGAGTAAGGCCCTTAACCCCCAGCTGCACATTAGCTCACCCCGCACTGTGACCCCAAAGCTATGGAGAGTCAGATGGCTCAGCAAAAAAAAGCATCCCACTGTACCAGTGCTTTTGTAGATGACAAATAAATCGCTTTGTTATATTTGATCCCGACTGAAATCAGGAGGACTGAACCATTGGGTTTATTTCAAAAGTGGACCTATGTTACAGAATCTTCCAAAAACCACCATTATCGCAGGGGGGTTCTGGGTCTGGCACAAATGTTTCATACTTATGGTAGTATTAGCTGTCAAAAAATTGTACTGTGCTTTTGTTTTGTATTTATTGATTGCTGTAATTAATTCTGCAGGAAGTTCTTTTTTCCAGTTTGTTTTTGGAGGACATATTGGTGTGAACAGAGGGGTGGAGCTACAGCTACCAGAAGGCTGTATTAGGCCACTGGCCTCAGTAGAGAAGAGGTCACCATGGAATAAGACACGAGATGCCGGTGTAGAGGTGGGGTCCAATCACTAGCCCTCGAGCCATTTTTATATGTATATGTTCTTCAGTTTGAATTTTATACAGCTTTTGTTTGGATTGATTTGGAGTTTTGTCTTTGTTTGTTACAAAATAGATTGCACTACTTTGAATCCTTACTGCCTCTATCTTACAGCCCTACAGTAAAGCTTCACAGAGATGACAATGATTTAGGGCTGCTTTTAATGTTTTGGTAGAAACCTAGTTTGACAATATAGATAGATATTTAAGACAATTTTGAAGTTTGAAGAAGACCCTCTCGTGTTCTAACATTACTGCACCCCTCTTATTAAAGCCAGGTCTATAAATCCATGGTGAGGCTGGGTTGGCGTGGAAGAACATAACTAGCCCGCACAGAACCCTGACCTCAACCCCACTGAACACCTTTGGAATGAACTGGAATGCCACCTTCTTGCCTGACATCATGTTCCTCACCCACACTCTAAAATGTAGAGGGAGACGTAGAGATGTAGAGATATGGGGGGGGGGATCTGTATTATGGTGCTTTTCCACTGCCACCAAGAACCAAGCCATCCCTGACATGTACCATGAATTAGTGCTTTTCCATTGACCTGTGTTGACATGGTCCTGCTTACTAACAGGGTCAAAAGCATGACCAGATCTCTTTGGATGCGTCAGCACCATCTGATGCACAGATACTGGTGTTCTGCACATTGAGTATCTGAGGGACATTATTCATTATTAGCAGTGTCGCACATCGCGATGCTTTCCTGAAAACTCAGAACGTGAACGTTTCCAACCTCCTGCATAAGAAAGTACGATAGAACAGTTTACCGGAATGGATTAGTAATGCAAATCTATGCAAGCGAATGTTAATTCCTTAATTGCTTAACAGTGATTCTCACAGACATGTTAGTGGACATAAGAATCTCTGATTTAAAGGAACCCAAGGATTCAGCTTGCACTACGTTATCAGGAAGACTATTCCATACTCTGACTATGAAAGTATACAGAAAGTATACAGTAGGTGTGGTGATGAGATGTCCACATACTTTAGGCCCTGTAGCTACATTTTTTCATATTTTTTTTATTTATTTTTATTTTTTGTTTACCAATGTCAAATGTAGATGGCTTTGAAGTAAAGCTACAAGAAAGTGGAATAGCTGCCATCAAAATCAAGTACTTCAACCCGTTGCCTCATAAAATCCATGACATACTTGGAAGAGATAAAAGATTACCAAGATGAGTCACTTTTAGAATCATTTTTAAATTGTAAAACTGGAGAACAAAGGAGAAGAAGATGAGAGCATCTGCTTTCATGCACTGCTCTTTTCATTGAAAGGGGAACACAGTACTACGTCGTCGTCTTTAATCATTAAAGATGTTTTTCCTGACGTTCTTTTTCTGATTAAAAAGCTGTCACAGCCCTTATAAAGCGTAAATAGCATCCCTGTTGCTGGATTTAGACATGGGGGGTGGGGGGTACAATGGCATTGGCCACATGTCTGTTGGGGAGATTAGAATTCTGGGGTCGCCTCTTCCCTTTCACTGCCAACATACAAGAAAAAGGAAATTAAAAGATTTGTTGTGATTATTTTTTACGTCAGGTCAGGAAATTAAGACAAAACATAGTGCAACCATATTTAAGAAGTGGGTTAAGAACCTTTCACTGCTCAATCACGTATGGCTTTACGGTCTGTGTAATCATCTGGGCAGCCACAGGGATTAGGGTCCCAAACTCCGGACTGCTATACAGTGCTAATGTTCTTGAGAGGTGCTCAACCGTGCAAGTTATCAATTCATGATCAGATAAATCTGCTTGAGATAGACTGAGGATTAACTTTATAGGGATTCCATGTTTAAATGAAGAGTTTAAATGTGCTGGATATTAGATATGTAAGAAATTAAGTGATCCTATTGATTTACAGTATTACAGCTTTAAAAAAAAAAAAAAAAAAGAGAATCACAGATGCACGTTAAGAAGCTTCTGATGCTCTCATTTATCAAAGAAATAAATGTTTATTTATATAATGTTTGCTTAAAGACAGTAAACGTATATTGTCCTTATTGCTGTGGTACAAAAAGTTTTTGGTTTGCAATGCTTACACTGGAAAGCTATAGGACTACTGATAATTTCCAAAAACAAAAAAAATGTATGTGCTGGTCCCATACAAACTTAGATGCCCTAATTCAATGCTGAAGGTCTGGAGGAACAAAACAAGAAATAATTTCCAGAACATAGTATCTGAAACTCTGAGTAGTAAATTCCTTATTTTGCAATACGAACAAACTGCTATGACAATGAAATGAGTCATTTTAATGCTTTTGTACAGTCTATAATCAAATTTTAAATCCTTAAAATCAAGCAATTTTAAATGATGATAGTAAGCAGCAGACTAATGAAAGATTATTTCCTCATTTCTTATTAATTTCCTCTGCATTCATAGTTCTGTAGTCATGCATGTAGATCAGAGAATCCACACATCCACACCCTGTAACAGACTTGGTTTGTTTGGAACAACAAATCGTCAGATCCAGCAAAGGATTTTGAACGATGTCCAACATGCATTTCAAAACCTAAGGCCAAAAAAGTGCATGAATAAACATTCTCATCCTTCCATATTCAACAGAAAAATGTAGTAATATCTTTAAATGCATTGGGATTTCTGGGATATATAGTATTGTTTTTTCCACAATGTTTTTTTTTTTTTTTTTTTTTTTGATTTAACCAAAGATCATCACACCATCAAGAACAGAATACGGCAGATTAATATAACAATCTTGTTACGCCGCACCCAGGTACTATAACAAAAAAAAAAAAAAGTTTTGAGACATATGCAAACATGAACAACCTCAGTGCGTAACCTGCAATATAATTCAAGAAACAAAATTCAAGACAATTTAGGTGTAATACACCTACAAGCTCACAATCACAAATACATCTTCACTGAAATCCTGGCTGAAAAATCACCTTAGAAAAAGAAAAAAACTACTAAATTCTAACTAAAATATTTTCACTTGATATCCTGCCTTAATCTTTCTAACTGGATATTGCATGTCACCTTTACTAAGAGAAATTAGACGCCTACTCCCCTGCTAATCCTCAATTGATGAAGTGCACGATTAAACTTTTAGATAAACAGCCCCAATGAGTCTCCAAATGTCTCTCCAGGCTCCATACTTATTGTATATATGCCTGTTATTGCTGATATTTCAAGTATCAATACTCTAACTTTTCTGCACTTGAGTAGCAATCATGTGTTACTTCATTCTTTGCTTCGATTTTCCAGACACTTTGCGATAGAGACCGAAGCTCTGACACTGCAGATCCGTCCTGTGACAGCAGGTCTTGACCCTCCTTAAAACTTTCCCGGGACGTAGAGGAAAGGGGACGGAGTGAAGAGGTCCTCCAGCAAGCTTTTCTGAGATGACTGTCTTCTCTCCAGGTTGGAGCCTGTTAATCATGGTGAAAGTATCTTTGTTAAAGTAGAACATTATTAGCACAAAACGTGTAAGTGAAACGATTTCCAAGAGGGAATTCTGGTGTCACAAGCCTCTGGTACTATGAGTTTGGGGCTGTGGGCTGAAAAGTTTGGGAACCCATGTGACAGACATATTGGAATTGCTAAGTTTGGTGAGTGTATTGGAGATGCTGGAACTGTGTGTTTTTCGATGTTTTAAAAATAATTTAAAATGTATAAAAGGGACACAATTTAATGCATAATTTTAAAATGGAAAAAAGTACCGGAGTAAAAAGTATTCAGCATTTTTAGTGAGATTATCAAATGCACAACATAGAGTACTGTGCAAAAGTCTTAGGCAGTCAAAGAAAATGATGTTTAAATCATCTTCATTTGGTGCAAAACTATGACGTCTAGCCATTTTAAAACATCTCCTTAAATTCCCTCATGAAATAGAAATATATACCAATATTTTGGAAAATAAAATGTAATATTACATAAAACAGGGGTGACATGGTTGTGCAGTGGTTAGCACTGTTGCCTCACAGCTCTGGGACATGGGATCGAGTCTCCACCTGGGTTACGTGTGTGGAGTTTGCATGTTCTCCCTGTGTCGTCGTGGGGTTTCCTCTGGGTACTCCGGTTTCCCCC
>JAODKE010000125.1:12872230-12894350 GCA_026779605.1 Mormyrus hasselquistii
TATATAATTTTTTTTTTTCCCCCCCATAAACTTGTGCAGTAACAGAGCATATTATAGAGGACACCTCAGATGTTTTCACGAGGCACTGAAGTGAAATTCACCATGATGTGCCACGGAAAGATGCCATACAAGTTATTTGGCTGTGCCCTAGTTTTGAGTAACCTGAAAATGACGAGCTAGCTTTAATCAGTGTTCATCACTGCAAACTTCTTACGTCAGATGAAGACCCACAACTGAATAATTGAACAAGAACCAGGTAATAAGAAGTGGATGGCGATGTACTCAAACCCTTATAACCCGAAAACAGCTACTGATATTCTAGACTAAGTAAAAAACACAACAAACTCTCTGGCTAGATGATATGATGTATGTTGTAACCAATGGAGAGGGTATAATTATTCAGACCAAGTTGTATACATTATGTATAGCTGGTGCATGCTTGGTGCAGGGATGTGTTTGGCAAGGTCTGGCTAGTGGCTTCACTCTAGTCCATTGCATCAGGCCACAAAACCACCAATAAGGACAATATGAACAGAAGAAAAAGTGGAGTAACACTACATACAGTAATTATCTATAGTGCCTTATAGATGAGAGCTTCATAAGGCAGTCATAATGCATAATAAGCATGGCTTTCACATTTATAAATATGTATAGGCATGTTTATACTGTAATGCTTTATGGATGCATTACAATGCATTATGAACGTGTTTATAAATTACTAAAGTGTTACCAAATGTGGCAATAGGAGGCAGAGAGAAGTGTGGTTTATATAGCATTTATACAGTCATGCATTATCTTACATGTACAGGGTTTATATAGCATTTATACAGTCCTGCATTATCATACATGCACAGAGAAACATGTTTACAGATGTAGTTATACCTTCTTAACAGCCACGGAGGAACCATACCTTCAGATCCCGGTGAATGACTGGTGTTTTGCACTGATGTAGCCTGGCGACCGCCTCGCATATGTCACAGAAGATGTTGAGGACTTCTGCCTCACTGTACCCAGTATGGAGACGTTGGTTCATCTGCCTCACGACCTGGCCAGCTGTGGGCCCAGGAACACAAGAAAACATCCGAGTCATACAAAGTGTTGGGGAATAATTAGTTACATGCAATGGCAAATAAATTACAAAGTAAATGTAAATCGTTACAGTAACTGAGAAATAAAAAAAAATGTAATTAAATTGCAGTTACTAATCAAAATGTTGGCGATTACAAGCTTATATGTAGAATATAACATTCCTTTTGTTGCTTTGCAACTTTTCAAGATGCAGAAATGCCTTCTTTTCGCCTGTTTCTGGACTTTGTGGGGCTGCAAAACCATTAAGACTTTTCAGCTTTATTGCCCATTTGAAATAATGTTAGAAAAAAGAAGTCAAAAAGTAATCAAATAAGTTAAATTACTTTGATGGAATAATCACATTACTTACTATATTTTTAACAGGGTAACTACTAATCGGTAACCCATCACATTTAATGTAACCTTCCCGACACTGCTCAAACATTTCCAGCTGTCACAGTAGTAACACGTTAAGACGTTCATTTCACGTCGGCAAAGTTCCTAGTATCTGCCCAGTCGACAGCAGATTACAGACACAGTGAGGAGATGCATTGTGGAAGGACTTACCTTTGCAGTGCTCCATGAGAATGAAGAATTGCAGACACAGTGAGGAGATGCATTGTGGAAGGACTTACCTTTGCAGTGCTCCATGAGAATGAAGACCTCCCACACACCTTCCCCCACAGCACTGATACTGGAATCCAAGTAAGTCACTATATTCTTATGTCCAGACAGCTCTTTCTACAAAGTAAAGCAAAAATTTCAAAGTTATACGTTGTCTGCTGTACATCCACTCAGGGAAAATTTTATTCTAGGAATGATGACTGAACGTTACGATTAAGGCATGGAAAAATTCAAAATAAACATTGTGTTAAAAGGGTGTTCGGGAATAATGTTATCATTGATAGAAAAACTGTAAAACGTAAAATAACATTTCATTAAGGTTACTGTAAGAATGTTCTCTGCCAGCTGTGAAGGCTTTCACGTAGCGTTAGCGTTAGCTACACTACTGGAAAAGTTGCCCTTCAGCTGGGATTGTATGCTGAACCCTGTTGAATGTGGTGAATGTGGTGAAGCTTTCAGAACTGCACCTTATACACAGTTTATTTCAGTATATTTTTAAAGGATGTCTTGCCTGGGGAATCCTTTGTCACAAGTTTAGTTTCTTGTCACTAACAGCTGATAGTTAGTTTAGGTTTTGAAGATAACTGATGATGTCTACTTTTTAAAATCAATAAATTAAAAGGAAAATGATACATTGTAGGTATTTACACGTGAAAATATGTTTAAAGTAAAACACGGCAAAGCCTGTGCACGCAGACACAGGCATGTTTTGGAAGCTAGGCATAGGATTTACTGCTGAAAGAATTATAGGTGTTCACCATAATTGTGATCTCTCTCTTGTAGACGTTTAGATCTGCATTGTTGTTCACACACATCCTCTTCAGGGCACATTGTACACCGGTGTTACTGCGGGCCAGGAACACCACAGAGAACCCCCCTCCAGAGACAGAAAAACAATTTTAAAGAACAGCTTAGCATCAAGTGCAAGCGAACACTGCCTTCGAGATCGTGAAGCAGTGAAAGAATCCCTAACGGGACACAATAACCCCCTTAATTACTACACAAGGCATGCTTAGAGTCTTGGAGACAAAGCAATTTAAAAGTACAGGCAAAGATATCACAGAAACCATGACATGAATGGGGAAACTAGGAAAGTAGCATTCACATACAATACGCAAATATATCAAGGTGCCATTCATCGAGACAAAAGTAGAAACGCATTGGAGTCACGTGTCTTCTTCAAGGGGGATTACAGAGTTACAATGGTGCTCAGCTTTAATACATAAAATACATGAGCAAACAGGTTTCGCCTGTTTGGGCTGTTTTTTTTTTTTTTTAAAGCTCTGAACCATAATGGTCTGCAAAGGTAAACAGGACTTAGGCTGTCTGTTCGGTTAACGAAGCATGACTTGAAGTAACACATGCCAGCTGGAACAAGGTGCACATGGTAGAATGTGAGCCAGCGACAGAAGCAGCGTAGCTGAAGAGCTGGATCCTGTAGCCTCCTTCAGCCAGGGAATGTGCGACACCCGGCAGGTGCAACACTTCATCAGAAACGCAGCAGGTAACGACTGTCCGCAAATATAATTAGCCAGGCTGGCAGAAACGGGGGACAGATGACCTGCATGTCCCAAATTCCCCATGCCTACCATTTGCCTGGCTACAGGAAAAAAAAAAAGAAAAAACACACACACACGTAACACATCCCTCAGACCCCAACAGCATTGCAGACATTAGCGAAGAGACTCCTGCTCCACATTCACATGTGCAGACAAAAGAAATTATTGTTTTCAATAGAATAACAAATAGAAAAGTCTTGTTCTGAGGCTTAGGGGCACTGATAGAAGGTGGAATTATTGATTATTATCACAGTTTAAAAATTACTTTAAATCCCCCGCAGCCCTTTGTAGGCACCTTTGAAGCAACTAACAACCTGTTGCATATTAATTAGCTAAAATAGTCCAATCACATCACCATCAGAAAAGGATTGTGGGAGTCATTATGGGTTGCGACTGTCTGACCCGGTTCCTCGCGTCGCTTCCCCATCTGGCCTGTAGGTGTCACTGGCCATCCCATCCTCTGTCATTCAGTCCTTCAACCTTCTGTGTTTCTCCGTCTCCTGGACCGCTGGAGGCTCAGCGGGCTGAGCGTGTGACTCAGTGGCTGGACCAGCTGGTTGTGGGTTTGAGGCAGGCTTGGCCAGTCTCACTGCTAATTAGTGTCAATTCATTTTCTGGTTTCTCAGTATTTGCTGTTTTTTCCTTTGGTCCTGTTTGTATTTTTGGTTCCATGTTAATCATTCCTAGTTTGATTCATCTCATTGTTCCCAGTGATTGTTAATTCTCAGTCCCATGCTTATTATTTACTATTACAGTTTTTCTATCCTTGATTCACCCTCCTTGTGTTCTGGTTTTACTTTGTACCCTTTTGTAAATTTTCTTTGCATTACATCCCTAGTGGTAAATTATAGTTTACTAGTTTGCATTAAGCCTCTTAGTTCTGTGATCAAGTTTGATATTAATTCCACCCGTTGCCAGTTGACTGATTGTTCTCCCAGTTGCTTGTTGTCCTGTGCCCTCTGTTAATTGGCTAATTGGGGTCATGCACCTCTGCTCTCGTCACCCGGTTTACTTTGTGTATTTAAGGTCTTGCCTGTGTTCATTATGTGGGCACTAGTTGTGTCACAAGTTATTCTGTTTATTTGTAGTGTTATTTCTGGCTCCGGTCCCTTACCTGGTTTCCTGTACAGTTCGCGTAGTTAGTCCCGGTGTCCTGGCTAAGTTTAGTTATTACCTTAGTGTTTTTTTTCCTCTGAGCTGCCAGTGGATCATCACCTTTTTACCATCTATGCCATGCAGTAACAACGTATCAAGGTATGACATATCTGAGCTACTGATGTCACCTCCCTCCACTTAAAATTCTAGTGTGATTTAAAAAAAAAAAAAAAGAAAAAAAAAAAAA
This sequence comes from Mormyrus hasselquistii, assembly GCA_026779605.1. NCBI lineage: Eukaryota > Metazoa > Chordata > Actinopteri > Osteoglossiformes > Mormyridae > Mormyrus > Mormyrus hasselquistii. The sequence continues at coordinate 12,876,824 of JAODKE010000125.1, forward strand.
AGGACTACATCCCACCAGAATATGAATTCCAGAATGCTACCAATAGAGAAATATATTCCTACTGATGGACTGTAATAAATATGCTTATGCTTTAGGTATGAGGTGACACAATGGCCTCGCTTTTGTCATCCAAATGATCATGCATTACTTACCAGCAGGAAACTGGCTTATAAGACACTCTGCAAAAATAAGGTGATTATGTTTACCGATTACAGCAGGTGATGCAAGAGTGTCATCCGGATGCTATTCGTACCGCACCAGAAGTGATGATCATGTGCAAGCACTGATGTTTTACAGTCCTACTTTGGGAGTTGTGACTGACTGTTGGAAAATGCTATTCATTCATCCATTTAACATTTATGTAGGGCCTCAGGGACTCTGAGGCCTGGTCCACGATGTACAGGGTACCTGTCCCTTCCCTGGACACACAACAGATGACACTAATGTTTTTGGACAGAAGAAAACCGGACAGCCCAGGCCTTTCAAGCAATAAACTTACAACTGTACACATCTTGAATACAGGGCTAAGCTTCAACCATTTACATTAGCATTAAGGTTTACTTGTAGCACAGATCTTTAATCAGTATTTATAAGAAACATGCGGGATACCTTATTGCCACAGATAAGGCAAAAAACGTGAATATTTCTAATAAAATTTCAACAGTTATTTGTTTCTATTGCAAATGAAGCCTTATTTCATACTCTAAGTATCGTAAAACACATCAATCAAAGGTAGAGCTGATACATGTCACATAAAAAGGCAGTTTGGTCACTATCCAAAGATTTACCTGAAAGTTTAAGATAAAGGCATACACAGAAGATACAGAACTAACTTGTTTTTTTTTCTTCCTTCCAGGAACTGACTGTGTCCCGTAACTTCATGTGATCTAGGTCATCAATGGAAACATGTCATGTGGAATGCAGAGAGATCTTTTGTCTGATTACTGAATTAGACAACATTTGTTTGAGTCATTACTGTAATGACAGATGTGCTCCTCTTACTAATTAACTAATTCTCAGTGATTTATTACACTGCATTTATCTTTAATTCAACTTGACTAATATTTCTTTTAATGAATCAACACACACAAAAGACATTTGTTGACTGAAATCATTGGATCAGCATACAGATTTTTACAAAAAATGAATGGAGCCAAACTAAAACCTCAAACCAGCGATTTACAAACCCTGCAGGTCTAGCAAGGTTTGTATAGAGTTACAGTGAAACCCAAAGGTTCTACTGTAGGTCATGTGCAGACTTTCATTGATTTGTAACACAGCAGAAGAGTCAACATCTTGAATACATTATTTGCTGTTTTTAAATGTTTTCCAAAAAAAAAAAAAAAATCCCCATAAACGAAAAACAGAAATTTTGAGCTTTCCAACAAGCTACAGTGGAACCATGTGACTGTAACAGTAAAACACACTGAATTCAGTATTTTTGCTACCCTGCATCTCAAAGTGAATATTTTTTAAAATAAAAAAGAAAAAATATTTGAGTTCTGGTAGGTATGTGGAATTTGTGTGTCAAATTAAACAGAAAAACAAAAATTGGCGACACAAAAAAAAATGTTCAAATAAAAAAAAAAAATTGATTAAAATTGATTGATGCGAATGATACGATCCCCAGCACTTTCATTCCATGCTATATTCACCTGCCTTGACATACTACAAATTGTGTTCCATCAGGAAAAGCACTAAATATGCTTAAGGGAATTTGTGCAATCTTTAAAAGACAATATTACACATGACTGGACACTAAACCGTACAAGGTATCTACAATAAGAGAGCAGGGAACAATATACTTGGTCTAAACGGACTGTGCTGAAGGACTCCCTTATCACGGGTTTGTCCTGAAGTTACAAGATGTAGGTCTATTACATCACTTGCTTCAGTAAATGTCAAAGAGCAAGAGTGTGTCTTAAAGGTTCAGGTGATTAATGAATTGAGCGTCGCGGGATTTGGGACACACTCAGGAATGCGATGCTCACAGATTCCAGGAACCACCTGCACGTTGCATATCATTTATATTTTGCTGAAGCATCATCATGATGATAGCAGCCAGTGAATGAGTGGTATCCCTAAAAAGGCAGGCAGGTACGCAAGAAGATCATGCTTTAAGACATTTTAGGAAGGATTCCCAGATTAACTAAAACTATACTTTTTTAATGAAGTAACCCATGAAACACAACAAAAAATTACCCATGATAGAGTGAGGATCTGTATATAGGATTGTAATGATGTTTTGCAGAGATATTATTGTATTATTATTGTAAAGAGGCGCAACAAGCTAAAGTTTAATAATATATATATATTTTTCTTCTGCAAGTCTCCCTCTCAGATAAAATAAAAATCTGAAAACTCCCATGTTTTTATTTTATTTGAGCAATACAGGTTTTCATCAACTACAAAAAGGTATAATCACAGTTCTTACGTCTGATATTTATATATTAAGCCAAAAAACAATAAAAAAAATCAGAACCCAAAAAATACAATGGCAGTAGCTATACCTCCAATGAAATTGGACCAAATATCGCTCAAATGGGTATCATTATAAAGAAAATCTCTCTTCAGGTAGCAAATAGTCTATTGTTAGTCATCAGAACAAGGGCGAGCACAGAGCCACTCGCACTAAATAGGTCAACATTTTTAGGTCAGAAAAAAGGATGAGATGGAAATAACATTCTGGATCTACCTGGAATCACCCAATAGCTGAGAAGGTCTGTGATATTCCGGTTGTCAAATGACATTTCACCTTGCTGAAGATCAGTTGACAGAAAATTATCACACCTCAATTTTTTACTCTAACATTAAGGAGGCACGGTTACATTATTATTTAAATATTGATAACATGAGTGTATTATAATGACTACAGTAGTTTTGTTTGCCATAGTACTGCCACATTCCATGATTTACAATGCATAATGCTATAGTGTGTACAATTCAGCATTATCTTATTTTACCAGTTCAGAGAGATAGAGGTGGGAATCGTGTAAGTGGGCCAATTCACACTGATGCATCCCATCTGTCACATATTCCAATCACATGTTCCCGTTTTATTTCCCATCCTCAGTAAACCTCTGAAGTATCCATCATCAGGTGACAGACCGAATCCTCACACGCTAAAATTCTGCCCTCCGTTATTAGCAGACGTGTATCTATAAAGTAACGTTGATCCAGAGCCGTTGCTGGAAAGTAAGGCAAAGTACTCCTTGTACTGGGCACCAGTCCAAAGGGATCTTACACTATGGAGAGAGGCTTACAAAAGCAAAATGAAAGTATAAGGCCACCAAAACCACTCAGTGAGCTACCGCAGATCCAGGGATGGCAAAGGACTCAATCCGCACTTCAACATGAAACTCTCACGCGACTCAAGAATAAGACATCTAAAATAAACCACCTGAATAAAAAAAAATCCTTTATCAGTAATTATTTAACCAAAAATTTTAATTTCATTATATTTATTTGGCAAATGTTTTTATCCGAAGACACAAACAAGCATAAAAACTGCCAAGGAGCATTATGTAGCAAAGATGTAAGCGCAGTTGGACTGAGCTTCCAGCAAATGACTAGCAGCACTGGAACAGGAGCTATGCAATACTTACAAACATAGCAAAACCCAATGAGAGACACATTCAAATCAAAGACAAAATGCAAAACTAAGAGCATTCAGTCTAAACATGAAAGTAGTGCAGGGATCACATAGCAGGATATGCTACTTGTCAAGCTAACATTTTGGTCACAATGCCCAATAAAGTTGCAACAGTCTTCAGGTAAATCCCTGAAAACTACTATTCTTAACATATTTATATTAGGATGGCTGAAAGATCACCATACTTTAGAAGTATTCCAAATAATTTAGTAAATCGACAAACAACAGAGCATGCAAATTTTAGCTCGTAAATGTAAACAGTAGGTCATGAACAAACAGAATTCAAGTTTCACAGAAAGCCAAATTATTGTTTCCCCCCGAGGTATAATATACTTTTTCATCTCCAAACATTAAACTAGAATGAACTATAATAAACATTATGCAATAACAACCCCTTCAAAAGCTAACTAGATTATTCTCAGTTTCAGCTTTCAATGGTTTACTGTATCATTATTATGGTTATTTCAAATATGTATCCTCACATAACTCTGTACAGTAGTAAAAGTCTTACCTCAATTATAGAACCCAGACACAACAATAGTGCTTACTGTGTGCAAAGACAACATTTCTCCTTCAAAAATTACAAGCCATATTTTAGAGTAGAAAGAAAACGAAAACAGTCATTACCTCAGCATCAACAAAACAAATCCTGCTTCTATGATTCTTGGTCCAAGAAACAGAAAGTTAAAGTTGTTGAAGAGTAACAGATAAACAAGTGAAATCCAAAATGTTGTGTTCTGCTTAAATTTGGGCACTTTTTTAATGTATATTTCGGGCACCAATAAGATGAAAACACCATTGCCTCATAACCTTACATATAGCAAGGAGACCATTACTACCCCTAACCCTAATACATTACACATGCCAAATGAAAATGACTGCAAAGTTAAAACATTAAATGTAGTTGTACTTCATCTGTTATTGTACAGTAGCTGTCATTACAAATTCTGTTTGGGCCCGGCAAAGCACTGATTTCCCTGTTCATGGCAACGATATCCGCTTATCATAATAGCAGATCACTTTGTTATTGCACGGTTGATAAATGTTATAGCCTATAGACTACAGAAAATTCCATGGGATTTCCCCCAGTATTGAGACATCAATTTTTTTGTTTGTTTTTTGCTAGTACCTTGAAACACACATCTGGGGTCTAACCGTATGCCTGCTTAAATAGAAAATGTGTGCGTGAAGCCAAACTATGATGAAATAATATTTTTTGATGAAAAAAATCATTTATACCGAGTCCCAATGATGGGCTCCTCCTTTGAAGTAATTGCCTTTCCCGAAGCAGCATATAAAATTCCCCCACATAACATTTAAATTATTAACAGGAAAATGTTTCAGTAATTCGACATCAGTACAATACCTTCTGCGATAAGTTTTTCCACCGTGACCTGGTATCGTCCGACAGCAAAGACTTTCCCAGTATAGCTGCCCAGTCCAGAACCAAATCCCGATGAGCATCCAGCACTATGCCCATCGCTTTCCAGTTTAGGTATACGAGAGAATTTCCTCATTATTAATAATGCTTATTAATAAGCTTTTCAATGTAAAGCTTGTTTTAACAGCCGCTGAGTTTCCCTATCTGTCCATACACACTTCCGTCTCCGTTCAAGGTAAATTGCAGCAAAGTAATTAATTGCTGTCTCAGTGGCGTAAATTAACAATCGCGGTTTTAAGACGTACAGGTCAATACCTAACCTGGACTACAAGTCGTTTATACCCGACGATAATCAATTTAGATCCGTTTCAGCCCGAGTAACATGCTACCAGATCATACCGATTGCGTTTGGTTCCCCCCGTCCTCAGACTGAAACTACAGCTCCTAACATCACCGCCTGTTTCTTTCACTGTTTAAAAAGACCCTACATTTAATTAGTGCTATATCCTACGGAAACGAGTTTAAAACGTCAATAGATAGCCACGTAACTGATCAGACTAACGAGCAGCTTCGACATAACCGGAACACAATTTAATGTTTAGTTATAGTGCCAGTCAACGCGTGGAGGACAATCCAGTACAACTAGAAGGTGAACCCCCTTTTTAAAACCCTAAGAGGATGAATACCATGCCCTGTCATCTTAAGTTATTTATTGCCGTTTATAATAGACAATTTATTTACTGTCACATATCATTGAGTTCGCATGTTGTGGGGCAAAGTCTCCCATACTGAAAGTGCCACTGCTCTGGTCCCCCCTTCCACTTTCATGCAGGTCTGACACCGCATGGATTTCCTTTCTTTTCTCAGTACTACAGGTGCTGCGTTTACTATCAAACCTTTTTTTCATGTTTCAAATAGGGAATCACGGAACCCTCTGTACAAGATTTCCTCCGAATGCATCTATGTGGTTAAAAGATACAGATTTATCGGATTGATGATATTGATTCATTCAAATTCCTCCACGTGTTTCGCAATTAAAGATTTCTAAATGGAGAAACCAATACAAGCAGCAGAGGCATGCTGAAGTGCGTAGTAGGAGAACCATTTGCCCTTTGTTGGTTGTACACGTGCAAAGTTCACTTCATTCTTGTGTTACGTTATGCTGTTCGCTGGGCATTTGTTCTGTTATCAGAATTAGTAATCATTAATAATCATTATTTAAAAAATCATTATTATTGTTGTTATTATTATTATTATTATTGCAGTTTAATCCACACATTATTGGAAATGACAGGCCTGTCATAGATTTGCAGTAAATCATGTCACTTAAATTAAGTATTAATACTTTATAAAATGCAAGACTATGTTTACAATCATATTTCTGTTTTCAGCCATACATCGAGGTAGTTCTCAGTGTAGTTGGTATGCTGGTATTATTAGCCTTTGTCTTTATTAATACATTATAGATGTATATCATCAGGCTAATTAAAATCGACACTGTAAGACCTTACAAGGGCTTGCATGATTTGTCACTTCCATAAAACCATAATGTGCTTTGATGATTAATATTCTTGTGACTGTATAGGGGTTGATGAAGATCTGTTTCGCTTTCAGGGTGTGCTGTGTTACACTGTCAAGTTTAATTAATGTTTGGATATTCTGTTATCCTTGCTGTTCTGAGTGATTCTCTTTCAGGGCAAGATGCACGTCATTATTGTGTGATACTGTAAATGTCATGCTTATATTCTATTCACATCCATCTTTCATGGGGGGTTGGGGGCTGGAGCTTATAACCAAGCATCACGGGGCTCAAGGCTGGGGAACGGCACGTACACAATGTCATTGTCTTCCCATCATTGCCGGAGTCAAACCAACCCCAAACCAAGAAAATCATAGCATCTTATTTCACAGTAAACATTTCAACATTTTCAACACAAACTTCTCCTTTTGGAAACCAGGTCTTTTTAATGTCTGTTTAATGGCCGCTATGACTGATTTGGACATTTGCATTCAACATACAGCCCCTCTGGATAATGTCTAAAAGTCTTCTGGGTTGCATCGCTGGAAAGGGGCTTATATTTGCACAGTATAAAAGTCATTTTGTGCCAGTTATGTTTCCTCATGCCAGCCATTTCTGTTTTTCCATTGCTTCTTACAAGGAATATATTTGTTTATGTTCAAATCAATATATAGTGAGAAAAATACATTTTTTGTTTAATTTTGATGCTTTTCAAGGATGAGAATGAAAGTGAATGTAAGTAACTTCAAAACAACAAGCACGGTAAAACTTTTTTGTAATCAATAATTCGAGCAGTATACTTGCATATTACACTTGCAGTATACTTGCACATACTTGCATATTTCAGGTAAATTATCCTACCGCCTTATTATACATCATACAACTGTGTGTACTTCAACAGTTTACACAGCACTGCTTACAAGCTTATACATCTAAACAGAACTAACACCTGTAAGTATTTTTGACTCCATCACCATGTTCAAGTTTGCAGACCATTCAGCAGCAGTAGGCCCTGATCATTAACGCATTAACAAGCGGGCCAAGCTGGAGGACCTTCTCAACAGCCCACTTAACACACACCTTCTTATACAGATACTCATTTCTGATGACTTATTTCACCACTTGCTGCCAGTTTTACCCACCATAGATATAGAAATAATTATTATGCAGTGTCTAATGCTTGTATATCTTTTTATGTCGTCACTTATGTCCCATTTTAATTCTGGGACTAGGCAACCATGAATTCCACTGCACATTTAATTCAATTCAGTTTTATTTATATAGCGTTTTTTCACAACAGTCATTGTCACAAAACGCTTTACATATAACCGGACCGAACCCCCCAACAAGCAAGCCTGTGGAGACTGTGGCAAGGAAAAACTCCCTCTGGCAAGAAGAAACCGTGAGAGGAACCAAGACTTGGAAGGGCACCCCATCCTCCTCTGGGCGACCGGGATGCATGAAAATGTACAAAAACATTAGTTCAGAATTAATCATTATTAGTCCGAAGGAGTCGTTGCTGGGGTCACATGTTAAGATCCACTCACCAACATAAAGCTAAAGTTAGTTCAGTATTAAATTGGAATTCAGTTCAAGTCCATATACATTGTGCTCAGTATAACTGCGTATTAGACTAATAAAACGTACACATTTGAAATCTCTGTGAGTGCGTATATGGTGAGGCAGAGGATACCAAGATATTGTTCAAAATCTGAGAATATCAGGAGAAATTCTTCACCGGAAGCATGGACTGGGCCTGTGTCTGTATATATGTATTATTTTATCTTATTTGCCACTCATGTTCTTCACAACTAATGGAAAATATATGGGATTTCAACAAAATTCATGTGATTTTTCATACATTTTATTCGTGCATGTAGTCTTTTGTACATAGTTTAACATTCCATTATATATAAGTCATTTTTTTATGCATATTAATACACACGCTAATGAGGATTTTTTCACAATTTTATTTTCAGAGAAAATTATTTTCATGAATTTCCTTCAACCATTTTATTTTTACTGCCATCTGCTGGTTAAAAAAATAACAGTCATATTCCTTTACATAGCAACATGTGTTGTTCAATACGGTTATAAATTCAATTCAGTTAGAATATTAGAAATTCATATTTCACTTCGTGGATGCGTCTCACTGTGTGTTGTACTTTGTATAACTATGTATGTGACAAAGAATCTTGAATTTATATAATGGAATTTTCAATTTTAAAAGTTTGGTATATATCCATAAAAATAGACACATGTATGCACACTTTTTAGTGAATAGTTAATAAAACAGCAGCTGTTTAAATACTTTGTTATTGTTTCTACTGTTAAGTTAGCTTGATGAAAACCGGCCAGAATTTTCAACATGCTTCACAGTTACTCTCCACCACAGATCTTCAGCAGAGTTTTGCCATATTCCCCAGAAGTTTCAGACTGAAATTCAAGGAAAAGAAGTGAAAAATGTTACATCCATCGTATTAATTCCTAAATATCCGCACTAACATAAACTGAACAAAAAAATTAAAATGTGATTTCGATATTTGTACTTATGAATTTAATTTGATAACAAGATTAACGCTATAATCAGCTGTAGTCTGTTCTAAACTGGCAAGTCACACCAGCCATTTCCCATTCCAAAGGAAATGTTTAATCAAATTATTTTAAATAGAGGGCTGCATAATCTGTTTTAAATCATAGTGAAGATTGTTTATTAGATTATTCTATGATTTATAGCAGAGCTGTGTTGTAATACTGTACTAGTCTGATATATTATACACATTAATACCGCTCTGATCTTCTGGGGGAATATCCGTGACCAGAATTCAGATTGTATTAGCAAGCCGTGACTTATGAAGACATACCTCTAAAGCAGAGTGCAGTGAGTAGCCATACATTTTTTTGAATTCAGCCTTGATGTCCAGCATGTCAATCTCAGAGCGACTGACCATTATTCTCATCAAAGTAGTGTCATTTGTCCCAAGACCCTACACAACACCAATATATTAATGCCAGTGCATCAGCAATCTGTACAGACCATCCCCAAGACTCCAGAAATGCCAGGTCATGTGACAGGATGTAGCAACAATATACCTCATACAAGTCAAGAAGTTTTTGCATACAGGCTGCAAGAGGCATCGTATCATCTGCCATGTGCAAATTTAAATGGTGATTACAGAATGCTGCACTAACCTACCCACCTTCATGCATGTGTGGAGTCTTTCAGCCATGTAGGCTGGTACACTTTTCACACATTTCACTGCAACCAGAAAAATTCACAATCAATCAGATATTGCTTTGCAAAAGTCTTACACAATCAAAGAAAATGTTCATGGCTTCTTATCTAGATAGCATATATATATATATATATATATATTCGCTCAGAAAAAAAAGCTAAATTAACAAAATTAACAATAACACAATGAGAAGTATCCTGCATTTCATCTGTTCTCCAAAAAGTTACTTATACTTGGACGGCTAGATGAACGCCGCTTCAGTTCCCAAACCTCTCCTCAGGGGCACCTCAGCCATTCCATGTATTTGTTAAATTTCACCACCAACTCACTTAACTTAATTAGATGATCAACTAAATGAGGTATTAATTACCCAAACAAAGCTGGGATAGAAGTCAGGTCAAAAAATATGTTTTGTTTTGTGCGGTTGCTGCAAATTCCAGGGTAACGTTGCAATATTTTGAAAATGGTTTTGAAATGGCTAAGCTCACATACTTTGACAGACGTAATATAGTTTTACAACAAAAATGAAGTTCATTTAAAGATACTTTTCTTTGCCTGCCTAGGACTTTGCATAGTAATGTATATTAACCAATAAAGCTTTCTGTTATATAAATACACACATTACAATTCAACTATATCAACCATACAAAGGGTACCATGGTCTACATAGTTCTTCAAGTATATCCAGACAATGCTCACTACATGCTTGCAAAAGTTAAATAAATACCTATGGCCACCAGCAGATCCTCTAAATGCCCAGACATTTCACCTTCAATGCTCTCCTGCAGCGACTTTCCACTGATGTTCTTATATTCAATCAAAACTAGAACACAGGAGAAATTTTTACAAACATCTGAAACAACAAAAAGACAAAGACAAGACTTAAACGTGTGGGAGGGCAGATAGCTGACCTTGCCTCAGCTGAGCGAAGTTTCGGTGGCACAAAATATCGATAAATTTGCTTTCGTCCGTTCCCCATCTCTTCTCTCCTGCCTCATACAGAACCTGTCGTGTTACAAGAAAAAAATGCACATAATCCTGTAATCATACTGTGAACTGTCCATTCATCCAAAAACCACACCTAGATTACTAACAGGAAATTCTGGCAACCCTCTCACTCGATATATTATATATACATATATTACCTATGAATATATTTATTAGATTAATTAAATATTTAATACAGCAAGGAATACATATGTGTGTTCCCATGATAAGAATGGTGACAATTTGCAGACTGCATATACTCAGCTCCCAACAGTTCACAAGCAAAAATCGATATAGATCATGTAAGCTACTGAAATGGTTAGGAAAATAAAAAGTCAATTCAAGATGTATATAACTTGGTTTCCTTTTGATATGTCAGAAAAGCTTCAGTGAATGGAAAAAAGATTAGCGTAATTCACATCTAAAACAAGAAGGACGGTAAGAGCAGGAAAAATGTTACAACACAGTGTCACACGTGTAACAGGAAGTACTGAATAATCAGCCCACCCGGCTTACCTTGGCTTCCTGTCTGGCTTTTCCCATATCTACAGTAGTGCTATCCTCCCTCGTCGCCTATAATAATAAAAAATAATAACCTCTGCACATTACAGATCAATGGTTAAAAACACATAACACTGGTTCACAAAATACCACTAAAACGCACTTCAGCCAAGGTGAGAAGTGTCTTGCCGTAATCCCCTGAGACTTCCTTCTTCAGGTCAAGTGTTACTTTCCTCCCGGTTTCTGTGAAGGAACAAGAAATACAAGCGGTAGCGGCTTTGACTAATCAGTTACTGAATAATAATAAAGTTAAACTGAATGAACAGGAATGCTAACCTGCCAAATATGCATCTGAGAGGGCCATTATCTGTTGGGTGGTTCTTGAAGCAAAGATTTCTATGAGAGTATTATCAGTCGTCCCAAGTCCCTGTTACACAGAAATAAATCAGAAGTCACTTCACCACCAATCCCAGCTCTTCTGGCTCTTACTGCCACCTTAAAATAATGGCAAGGATGACAGGAAACAACCACTTTCCACTATCTAATGCAGAATTGGGGTGAGCCTGGAGCCTGTCAAAGGAAACAGAGGCATGAGGCAGGGACTCCTTGGACCTTGCACATTCGTTATGGGTAATTCAGACACCAATGCATCCACAGTGAAAGCAGAAAATCCGCCAGAATGTACACGATCGCAGGCCAAGGCTGCTACGCATCAGGCGGGCACTCAGACTGCAGACTTTCTGTCATGCGCACGTTTTCCCAGAAAGCAGAAGTAAATATAAAAAATAAGGAACTTCTCACTAAAGCAATACAAACGTATGTGTGTGTATTTGTGGCTGTTTTTGTAATTACGTGGGGACCGGATTTCCCTAAAATGTGATAAAAATCGGCATCTTTTTACCTTGCAAGGACAAGTTTCTGTCCCCGCAAGGATAACCTCAATTTTAGAAAAAATTGTGAGCAGTCAAAAAACTAAGAATGACAAATGTCTCACATTTTGTTTGGTTACTTATGGTTAAGGTTAGGGATGGGTGGGGGTTAAGGTTGTCATCATTGGGATTTGGGTTATGCCTTTAGAAATGAATAGAGAATCCCCTTAACGATATGAGTACATAAACTTGTCTGTCTGTCTGTATGTGTTTGTTGATATACAGGTACATCCTGTGGTCAGCAGAGTGATCTGGCTCCTTTGCCCTTAACCCAAACTACTCCAGCAATGGGCTGGCCCAACCTTTTCTATTGTACATCACTTTGGATATAGGCATCTTCTAAATAAATCAATGTATGTGTATTTTTGTTTCTGGTTTAAAGAATACGTTGGTGTCAGAGAAGCGAACATCCCATCCCGCCTCCTTCCTGTCTGGCCAGCAGGTGGCGCTGGCCATCCTGTCCTCCTCCCTGTCGCCGTGCGTGCGTATACCCTTAAAATGATGTTGAATAACGACTTACGAACATTTCAAGTTACGAACGGCCTTTTGGAAGTACAGGAGCATCTGTATGTGAATGAAATGTCGTGTTCCCCAGTTTGAAGTATATTTTTGTACTTCACTTTCATTTGTTCTCATGTCCTACATGATTATGCTTGTATTGGATCTGTAATTATGAGAATGAAATAATGTTTGCTTTTTTGATGCCTCGTGGTCCTTTATTTTATACCTTTCCCAATATGTTCTGGTTTTGGTTAAAAAACCCTTTTTGTCACAAAGCTGCCAGTAGATCGTCATCCTCATTTCACACAATGCTACACTGTAACAATTATTTAAAACATTTTTGGTAAATCTAGAAACCCACTTACTTTCATGGCCTTGATTACTTCCTGACTATCAAACACATTTGCCGGTGTGATAAGTGCCACTAGCAGGTCTTCAAAGTCCCCATGTGTGTCTCCTTTCAGGTCCTCTTTGAGGGTCTACAGTGAATACGGCAGGCGTCCGTTATTCTAACACTCTAAACTGCTTTCAGTATAATTGAGAGATTGAACGAACAACAACTTTACCCTCCCAGTCGCTTGATGATATGCTGCACATATCAGTTGACGCTGCTTATTTGTCCTCTCTGTTAAAATAGTAATTATGGTCTTTTCATCTGTGCCTGAAGAAAAAATAGAAATATGAGTTGGTTTCGAAATGCCAGGATTACCGTAAGCATGAGCAAAACTCAACCCTGAGATACTGCTTTAAGGAATTTCATTTGTTCCATTGCTTCATTGTAACATTACTTTTGCAACAGAGAATAAATTGGCAACAAGCCTGAACCCACGTATTACTGTTTCACAACATTTTTTATACCATTATACTTCCCTGGAAATATCTAAATATTTTCCAGTACAGATCGGCTTGCAATCTGTACTTATTTTTTAAAATAAAAAGCTGAGAGTTGCATCTCGGTTTAAGAAACAATTAGTTACGAAGAGCAGAAAAAGGTATAGGTATTTAAGTGAATATTAAAATAACTCCCTGTGTCAGAAAACATCCTTACCAAGACCCTCAATAGCTTTCCTCAGAGCTGCAGCATCTTCACTTGCATTAAAGTTAGCCTTGTCTTTAATAGTCCCTCGTTGTGCAGACTAGGGGAAAAATAGTGGATAATCAACTCGTCTATGAAAATTAGGAGTAGCTCACAGGCTTACAGTCCAATGCATGACAAAATAAAAGCACCCCTACCGTAGCTGCTGGTTTGGTAGGAGCATCAAGGAGCAGGTCCAAGTCATTCTGGAATTCAAAGGCTGTTTTCACTTAAATCTCAAAATAAAGCAAACATTTTGCATATCGCATGTATACGTTTCTCAATGTGTATGGTTCTTTCCCATCATTTTGAAATAATTGGTGATAAGAAATTAAGCATACATTACCCATGTAGACGCCATATTCCAAAGGACCTGAATAGTTTATCTAGCCTTTAAGGAAACAAACCAAATGCACGTTTTCCGTTGCGCTTTACATATCCACCCACTCACAAGAATACACCAGATTAAGTTAGAGCTCCAACATACGGTTATACGAGAAATATATTTACACTGCACATCAGCAAAAACTACACACACGAGATACATCGAATAAAAGTATCTCCTTCGGTACTGAGAAAATGTTACAAAATCACATTACTAGTAAAAGACAATCCAAAACTTTAGTTTCCGTCAGTACAGGAAAAGTACTGTTACAAAATACAAAAAAGGTAGAAACTTAAAGTAGAATTTACTGTCAAAGCGTAACATAGAGCTGCTAGGACAAAGATAAAATGTATCATAGATATAATACATAAATTTGTAAACTCGCACTTACTCGCACACAAAGTACAACAGGCAGTTCGAGCCACACCTCTATGCTGAAGTCTGAGTTTTTTTCAAGGGGAAATGAGGTAGAAACTTCCTTGTAAAAAAATAAAAAAATAATAAAATAAACTTAGAAAAAGGTGCGATTAAAACCTGCAGATGGCATACGCCAGGAATGTACAAAATCCTTTTTACGTGATCGTTGTTTCATTCGTTACGGTATAAGTGCATAATATTATTTCCGGGACAGTACTGTACAGTACGTGGGTTTTGCTTTGATTTCCTTCACATTTAGTCTGCTATAATTGTACTAAACAAATACGAAAACATACTATGTGAACCTGCAAAGCTGTAGTTATCCTGATAGCGAAGCCAATTGATTCCCTCAAGTTGATTTTCATGTTGAAAGATTTAAGATTTTTAAAAATATATATTCATATTTGCCTACAGTTATGTATTGCTATCAGCATTAAGAACATTAGCTATGAATAATCTTTTCATCTTCCAACCCCTTATCCAGTACAATTAATATACTGTAGTTGTCAGTTTGCCAGTTCTTCTGACTGTCTACTGTAGACTACAGGGGAATGCATAAAACTTGTTGAGAACATGTAAACACCATATAGATTATCCTTGAAGTGTGAGGTAACAGTACTACTCAGACACCTTGCTGCCTGCTAGATATGTTCGATTTTATGATGCTTTTGTCAGTTTCAGCACAGGGATATGGTGACATATTGATTAGACATACTTATGTGTGTTTTTTTTATTTAATGAAGACTGGTTTCCTGCAGTCCCCAGGGGCACTTGCTGGGCTGGGCCTAGTGCCTTTCTGCTAGAACAGAAGCTCTGCATTGTTCCAGTGGGTGTATCCCATGAGATGAATTAGTCTGACAGAATTGTTGTAATAATTGTTGTAATGTTGTAATATGGCACGCCCAATTTATCTTTCTCCACATACTGCAACTGTTTTTTAAAAATATATTAATATATTTAACAGGCATTTTTTTGCATTGTAGTAACAAATTCGAGAACATTTGAGATAACAGTTGCCTCTTTCATTTACAGTGGGGTGCGTAAGTTTGGGCAACATTGTCAATGTAAACCCTGTAGATCCTATAAACATAATTTCACTTCTCAAATATCACTGTGTGTGTCTCCTATATGATATATTTAATTGAAATTTCTTATTGTAACAACCAACGATTTATACAGGAAAATCACGAACATTGACAAGGTTGCCCAAACTTACTAATCAGGTAACCTGAGCCGGCTCTTTGCTGGTGGCAGGTACAGCCCCCCCTTATTTAAGCAGAGCCCTGAGCACTGATTGTGGTTCAGTCATCATCTTTGCTCTTAGAGCACAGGGCAGTTGTCTCTCAGTCAGAGCCATGTTTTATGTTTTAGATGGATCGACGGATTACTGAGGCTAATTGCCTGTGCATGCGGAACGGGAGGATGAAATACACCTAAAGAAGACTCAGTGCTCTTATATCAGACAAAATAATTCTATCACTGCACCCTAAATACTTTTATTATTATTTAAAATGACATCTGTATTATATAACAACTATGTAAAGATCCTTCTGATATTGTATCCTTCCATGATGTAACTATTGCATGTGTTCCCACTAGGTCACAATATACTGTACATTGCACCCCTCCACCAAAATAAATCCTTTTAGCCCGTAAGCACTGTGTCATGACACACGGTAAGTAAATGTGATCCTGAGGATGAAGAGATGTGTCGCATTTTTATTCTGAAGTGACTGTTTGGATACTGTACATTGACTTGGGCCAGCTGTTTTTCCAATAACAATGAAGATGTCAGCATGCAGGTTTGGGAGCCTTCAGCCATATATAAATCTCTGGGACTCCAGTGAACAGCAGTGTTTTGCAGTGTTTTGTGAGTAGAGTATATATGCGATTGTACTGTGGAATGATCTTGGGATTGGACTTCCTGCCAAAATCTCTAACAAAGCAAAATGGGAATTTGAAAGAAGTCCAAGAAGGAACTGGCGGTGATCTCTCATACCACTGTGTTGTAAAACCCAAACTAAACCAAACCAACTCAAAGGTCAGTTCTTGGAATAAGTTTATCTGAGATAATGGTGAATCAGAGGGTAGAAAGAGATAATACACACATTAGTGTCTAATGGAATAGTTAAAGATAAGGTTTCAGGATATTAAATATTACAATATGAGGTCATGCAGAAAATGAGGAAAATATTTCTTCACAAGTCGACACCTTACCTGTTTGACTGTACGCTCATTATGGAGGCCCTGCAGTGCATATATACTGTACGCTCATTATGGAGGCCCTGCAGTGCATATATACTGTATAAGTGGTAATAAATATTAAGCTTGTAATATAATGGAAATTAATATTCATTTGTGGCCTTAATTGATGGATTAAATTTGACATTACTGATGAGGTTGGTGGCTCAGTGTATAGCACTGATGGCCCCTCCTTTCCTGCTTGTGCTTTGTGTAAAGCGAGATGCATTTATACAGTACATTCACATATGTGCAGCTTGATTATTATTATTATTAATTTTGCTGAAATTTAAACACAAGCATTATCAATCTGTTTAATGTATTTTAATTAAGACTGACATTAAACTGGCATCATATTTAAAGCAATGTATTTTTTTTATGGTAACTAGCTAGATTTACTTGCCTTAGTTGTGTTTCTGAACCCGGTCCTTGGGGACCCCCAGACGGTTCGCGTTTTTGCTCCCTCCCAGCTCTTGGTAGGAGTGTGAAAAGTGAAGGGGTCACTTTTTGAAGTTGGTTTATTGGTGGGGTTAATGTAAATGTGTTTGGTATTCTGTCTCCTGGTATGAATGGTAGCACATTACCTCTGTATAGATCACCTTTCCCATCATCCCCTGCTCACAGAATAGTAAAACTCCATACTGCCATTTAGGGCTCAGTTTATTTATATATGGTAACATTTTTGTGAACGGTGAGGTACCCA
>JAODKE010000125.1:12894450-12905126 GCA_026779605.1 Mormyrus hasselquistii
AAGGAAAGGGGTTTTTTTTTGGTTTCTTTCTTTTTTTTTTTTTTCTCTCCCCCCTTTTTTTTGGCCGGTACTGATTGAACACCAGTATTGGTGGGGACCGCTTGATGTGAGGCTGGACAGCTGTTTCAAATAAAGTAACCTTTTTTTTGACAAAGATCCCTGGACCTGTGCATTGTTTTTACCCGTCTACGCGCCTGGGTGTTCACATCCCCTTGAGGAGGTGGGGGCCTGTCTTGCCCCCAACCTTTTTCACAAGGAGCAAAAACGTGGACTGTCTGTGGGTCCCAGAGGACCGGGTTGAAAATCACTGCTTTAGTTAGAGATTCATTGCTGAGAAAAATAAAAATAAAATGTTGGTTGTAGAAGCAAACTTTACTTAATTCTCTGACAGTACATTCTGAAGACTGAGATGATGCCGTTTCAGTTCCAGTGCCACAATACTGCTATCACAAATGACATTGTTGTTGCTGATACACCAGTACACCACACAATACAGTACACAGGGAAAATATAACACATACATAAGGCAAGAAAACAAGAAGGGGGGAGACGTACAGGAGGCTGTGGCTTTTGCCATCAGATATACATTAGCTGATATATTTCTATTAGTGGAGACGGTATATTCGCAGAGACAATATGTAGAGTAAAACAACAGAATGTTACTTAAGTTACAGTCCATTGCATTATTTTGCATTTAATAAATGCAATTCTCACAGTCAACACAATACTTTATTACGCAGTGCAGAACACAGACTTTCAGCTTTTACTTGAGCACAGTTTTATGCACTGTGACATTAATGTGTGCAAAGTGAAATAAGACGTCTATAGTGGAAAAGTGTCCACAGATTGTCCGTGTGCTGTCTGATCACAGACTTTAAAAAAAAAAAAAAAATCATGAATGGTCAATATAAATTATACGGTCACACGCAGCCATGGATGCAAAATACCACAAAGGACAAAGCTTTGACTAAGGAACATCAGTGTAAGGTATGAGGTAGTTCATTTGCTCAAATGACCAAAGCAGCATGGAAACTCGAGCACCGTTTAAGAAAACAAGAACAGGACATGTTTACAAAGAGCAGAGGCCACTGATATCTTATTTGGTTTGCTTGATAATCTAGCGAGCAATGTGTTGGTAAGATTTCTCTAAATGCTGCCTTGAATAGAGAAACTGTGTCTTCTAAATTGATAAAAAAAAAAGAAAAACAATAATAATAATAAAATAAATCCCACACTTGTTTTCTCATCTCCCAAACACATACCAATCCAAACAGCTAGGTTCCATCAGTGACCTTGCTCTCTTGAAATACAATTAAAATCAGTCCTCTGGGTTGAGTTTATCTGTGCCTCTAAGGGTTTTGTATGATTGGGTTCATTTTCATCCTCCATTTCTCAAGAATTAAAAATGTAGCTGTCCTAGGTATAACAACTGTTGGAGAGCAGGACTGTGGCTTTTACAATATGATTTAAATGCAGAAATATCCTTTTTGAAGAGTGGATAACATTATGCATAAGGGTATGAATAATCTATTCTTCTAGCTGAACATGAGCTCCCTTGACAGTATTTTATATGCACGATATAATTGGGATTTTATTCGATTTTTTACTTCATTATCTCAATGTAAATTATCAAATCCTGCTGAACAAAGCTTGAGTTTTATTCAAAGCACCTGAAGTATGGATTCCTTTTTAGTTATTTTGCATTTATACTTGCATGTTATTTGTTCAGTCGTTTTTATTTCAGCTGTAAATTGAACGCTGGCTAGACAGCCTGACTTCATGTCTGTGAATTTCACCAATTTATTCATTAGAATCACTCAGCACTTTGATTCGGCAAAAAAAGCCTGTTCGTTTTATCACTTAAAATAATAATATTTCATATTCAAATAAAGTCTGCAGCCTTGTGTTTAAGCTACCTTGGAGTCTGACAAAGTAGGAATGTTCCTCAGTGTCTCCATCTTTCCTTTCCATTTTTTAAATCATATAAAAATACCCAAACATCTTGTTATTTAAAACAATACAAAAATACCCCCATCTGTAGTCAAACTTCAGTTCCATCATCCATGCTGCCTTGAAGCTTGACCTCCAGGTTGACCTGTTTGACTCTGAGGTTAGAAGCTTCCTGTGTCACGTTGATTACGTTGACCTTTCTCACTGTGCAATGCATGCTGTGGAAAGTCTTTTCTAGGCACACCTCTACCTTGGTATTGAGAGGATATTCCTCTGATACATATCTAGTCGACTTCTCACTGCTCCACCGGTGCTTCTTGAATAATATGCAAACTGTTAGCAGGACCAGGGCTACCAGTATTATGGCCACAACCCCACCACCAATAGAGGCCCCAGTTTGTGGATAGAACGTGGCAACTTCTCGGTCCAGTCTCAGTGCTTTCATGTTTGTCCCGTTCTTGATGCTGTCGCCTTCATTGTCATAGACGAGGGATTCATCCATGGTGGAACGATGGATTGACTCATCCACCAGGTCACTAGGGAGCTGCTGCAGGTGTTTTGTCAGAGAACGCTGGATCCTTGGACCAGAAACAGCCTGCGGCCTGATTACATAAATCACTTGCAGGTACCACTGATGCCCTGTCTCCACCTTTAAAAGTCACAACAGCCAGAGATTTACTCCACTTTGCAACAGAAACAGGCAGATAGAGGTATGACGTGTGGGTTTACCTTGTAAAGGGCATCGACCTTCATCGTGAATCCATCCACTCCAGACATCAGTGTCATGGGCTGCAAATCAGCCAATTCAGATGCAAACTTGGCATTGAAGGGCACATCATGAAAGTACCTGTCACACACTTCCGGCTGTTTTCGGTCCTTACATAACATAGAAAGAATATAGAATAAAGAAGTTTTTTATCTTACTTTTTGGGACTCATTTTACATCTGCAAGTGAAATAATTATGTAAATATTAGCATGTCGATTTCATGCTATGTCTGAGTAACTTCCTCTGTTGGTTTCACCCATCCATTATTTTGTTGTCTGTCTCCCTGGAAACACAGAGAACAGGTCTAGGATCCACCCTGAATGGAGTGTCAGTCTATCACAGGGCACATACACACAGACACATGTGTTTACTATGGGGAATTATGGGTAATTTTACAGATAAGGGTGAGAACATGCAGACACACGGAGGAGGGACTCAAACCCACAAGGCTGAAACAATGACGCCTCCCAATAACCTCATTATCAATATGTCATATTGCAGTGGTTCTCAAGCCTCAGCAAAGACCGACGGGTGGCCTATATCAATTTTTTATGGTATATCAATATTTTTTTCAAAGCAAGATATAGGATGACACAATACCATTTATATCGATATACTTTAAGTGTCTGTTAAAATTAGGGCTTTATTAAAATGAGGGTCTTTTCACTTAAGTGTATGATTGTCAGACTTCTGATTTCAGAACCATTTGCCATATAGGCTTTATACTTAGTTTGTTTATAAATATTCTGTTTTAGGAGCAATATCATGAACAGAAAGTGCTGGTGGACATAATCGAAGGAAAATCTTGTTTGAGCTACATTAAAAAGGAATGAAAGTGTTTGGCAGTGTAACCAAACGAAATTATGTTTATATTAATAAACAGCAATTTCTGTCATCATTGCAGAATGCATGCAAGAGGAACAATATCATAAGCTGAGCAGGGGGCCCAATGCATGTCTTCCGAGACACAGGGGGTCCTTGGATAAAAAAGGTTGCGCACCACTGGTGAATTCACCTACCAAGAGCAAGAACCTGTGCCTGAGGTCCTTGTTGGGCTGGATGCAGCCATACTGGGGACCTTCATTGTACAGAGTTCCTGTGGGGTCGAAGAAGGGCACATAGCCATTCCTCCCAGTACAGAGGTACACCTTCTCCAGCTGCAGTTTGTAGGCCGTGTTTAAGCTCTGCTCTGGCTTCCACAGCACACGACCGTATAGCGTCTGGCCTGCAGTGAGGTATGGTACGCGTGATGACTGAAAAGTCATTTAAATAATACATTTTAAACAAATCAGATTATTCTTGTAAACTTACTCCTGTCTATGAAATGCCTATGAAAGAGCAAATAGAATGTAAAAAAAAACCACTCGTATTATGCAATATTCATTAGCAAAAATCGAAGTACACTACCTGTATGTAGTATGTAACAGTGCATGTCTAACATCCTATTAGCTGGTTGTGTGGTGAGGCAAATTCTAGGCTGTCCTATACTTTAAATCCACTTGGTAACTGTTCCAACCCATGAAACAGAGTAGTATTTAATGTCCCTTTAGAAAAGAATGACTCTAATGTTCTCTGCTATTATAACTGCTAGAGAAGGTTACTTTGATGAATTAAAGATGTGATATTTTCTTGCTAATAAAGGTACTCAAATGGTGAAGACACTGTAATTTTTTTTGTTAGCATTACTAAGTATACTTTTAGTAAATGTTAAGTGAATAACATGCAAACATAGAAAATGCAAGAGCTAGAGTATGTCTTCCGGTATTCATAAGTTGCAATGCCAAATTGCATATTCACAAAAGTTAAAGTTAAACACCATAAAAAGGCAAGATACCCATGGAGAAGGTTCCTTTGTAATCCATCTCAGCCACGGACATGTCTGCAGCAGCCGGGTCCATCATGAACACCTTTTCAGTGTCGCAGAGATGGAATTCCGTGTTTAAGGAGTAGGCGACGGGAACTGGACGATTTGTTTGCTGGAACGCAATGGGAACCAGGAACCTAATATAGAAGAATAAGTATTATACAATTATTTGTATTCATGTGTTAGGATACTGAACAAATTGTTAGGTAGTTACTGAGGATTTTTGTTTTGCTTGCTCTGAATGAGTGTAATGTTTAAAGTGCTGTGTGGTGGGATACTTCTCAGGGGCTTGTGCTGTGCAGGGTATGGGTTTGTCTCCAGGGTCAATCCAGGACTGGGTAAGCTTCACGGTGCATGGAATTAGAAATATTGTGTATTCTCCAGAGTAATCCTTCCTGAAACGCACAACAGGGAAACTCAGGGAACTGTGTGTGGACTGGATGCACTGCTTTCGAAGTCCCTCAGGACACCAAAAGCTGCTGGCTAACCTGCTGTAGGAGCTGGTAGCCCTCCAGAGCTGGTGTGCAGAGTCAAAGGACTGGGAACTCCACAGGAGCTGCAAGTCAAAGTCAACTCCTCCCAGGTGGTCTGGAGCCATCACATGTGACCTTTGACCTTTGAGTGTGTGGTGCTCTAGGACAAACTGACCTTAAGGACACAGAAAACACACCATAATTTTATATCAGCTTAGAGCAGTGTTTCGCAGTCCGGTCCTCGGGGACACCTGACAGTTCACATTTTTGTTCCCTCCTAAAACATGGACTGTCTGTGGGTCTCCGAGGACCGGACTGCGAAACACTAGTCTAGAGTGTCAGGCAAATGTAGTACAAACACACTGCATTTAAACTTAATGTGAAACATACCTCTGAATTTTGTTTGTGTTTTAAATTCAATCACAAGCCGTCCAACGTCTATAATATATATTTTGCTGATATGCAGTTTAGCTGAAAGTACGCTGTCAGTCTGTATACCTAACATATGGAAAAAAGAGATATATGATTTAAAGGGTAAGACATGTCTATGTAACAGTTAATAAATGTTAAAATAGCAAACAAGAACTGTGAGCTCGGGCAGGTTGCCATAGTCCTTTCTCTTCTTTTTCTTTTCCTACTGGAATCAAACAGGTTTTACTGATTATAATGTTGACAGGTCAAGCTATTTAAAGACCGTACAGAGATGAGAAGTGAAACGACAGGAGCAAAAAAGGAAATGCGGCTGAGTTTCTCTGGGGTTTTCGTGTGACCTAATAAGGTGTCTTTGGTTTAAAAATGAATATAAAATCAGCAAATGGGTTCTTCCACGTCTGATCACTTTTAAGTTAGACGCATCCTTCTGTGTTGTATCTTAGGCCTGTTGTACTGCACACTCCATAGGCATCACTTAGAAGTATTACTTGATGCTGAGTAATTTCTGCCAGAAGACATGATGATACAGTATGTCACTCTGTCTAGTCATTAACGGTGCCGTGTACCTGTTCTCCAGAGCATGGTGTCATAAAAGAAGGAAGACTGCATCTCTTTCTGGTGCTCCAGAGATGCCCAGCCGCGAGGCGTCATCACGTAGATATAGGACACATAGAGTGGCAAGCGAACAGTGAGGAATGACTGTGTTGAGTCCCTCACCTGTGACAGACAACACAGCGGTAAATATCATAGCCTGTAAATTTGCAGGTGCAGGACTTGTATATAAATTCCATGTTTGGCTGACTTTGCATGTGAGAGCAGCAGTTCAGCCATTATGCTGACCTTGATAATAGTCAAAGCAAATGCAAATCACAGTGCATCACTTGGGTAAATTTCTTTTTATGGTACATATTATATTTTATGTAGTGCACGATAACCTTGGAGTTTAATACTTTGTTTAGCGATAGCTGTGTGAATGCAGTAATAATTCTAAAGCTTTGCTCAGCGGATTGCAGCGAGAGAGGTCAATTAAGAGAAACGTTTTTCATTAGCAAAACTATATATGTATGTATACTTTGCAGAAGATACTGAATATAAAAAAACTGATGTATGGCTTCATTTAGGTAATTGTATTTAGTTTTATTCACAGTACATTAAGCAACAAAAAAGAAACTTGAGCTGAAGTAGTAGTTTAGTTGCTCAGAGTCCAGTGTATTTTTAGGTTGAACAAACCATGTATGAATAAAAAAGTAAAACAAGACTTAGGTAGTCGGAAAATGTTTAAATTATGTTGATGTTTGTGTAAAACAACGATTTTATGTCAAAGTTTGGTAGCTGAACCATTTCAAAACCTGTTCTACTCAGTATTTGCTGTTAATTCAATTCAATTTATTTGACAGCAATTTTACAGCAATTTCACAACAGTTGCCGCAAGGTGCATTACACGGGCGTGTATACCCATGTATTTGTTGAAACGGTGCATCTTGTTTGGATAATTAATAGTTTATGAAGTTATTTAACTGATTAAGTCAATGAAGTGAACTGTTGGAAGCACATGGAATGGCTGAGGTGTCCCTGAGGAGAGGTTTGGGAACTGAGGCTGTCTCCCCCCCCAGCCATCCGAGATATTGGTAACTTTAGGTACCTGGAAGTCAGCCGTGACTGACCCCCCACACACATCGATGAGCTCTGTCATGTCATAATAAGCTTCAAAGGTCCAAATGCAGGTCTTCAGGTTGAGGTGCCTGTAAAGCTGGATTGTTCTTGCCTCCCTCACGCTGGAATTGAACTGATAAGGCCGTTCATAGCCAGCGCTCAGGGATAGAGTGTCGAAGACTACATTGTCCAAGAAACCCGTCTCTGAAACAGAAGTAGATAAATATGGTTGTTGCTAGTTGGTTAATTTCTTCTACTTTTTTTTTTTTTTTGAAATAATGCAGTTATATCATATTAGACGATAAATTCTTAATGCGATTCTTAGTTAATATTTACTATTGCTTCTTATTCGGAAAATTTATTGGCAAGTGTTACCATCCCTATCTGGGGCGTACTCTCACTGTGTGCCCTATGCCGCCCCGCATTGGCTACGCAGTTACTTACTTACTTATGTGACCTTGGATCGGAAAAGAATTTTAAGTTTAGATGAATGAATGGATGGTGCCCTACTCACCTGTGATGCCATGCAGATCCTTGATGGTAACAAGATTTGAACAGATATGATGCTGGCGATACGTGGACTCAGACAGCAGCAAGTGTAGATTGTTCAGGGGCATGGTAGACACTAAGGGGAACATGCCGTCCTGGTGCGGAATTTGCACTGAGATATGGATCCTGAAGCCCAAATGTCAGTCATTATTCATTCATGAGGTTTTCCTTTTTATTCTAGTCAAAAATACTAGAGCCCTTCTGGTATAAACATTTTGTAAATGATACTAGTACTATAAAATTCCAATAACTGACGTTGACTAATTCCATTTTATATTCAGTAGCCAAAATTGCGCGCCAACAGTTTAACCTAAACAAACCGATATGATTACATTAAACTCAAATAGTAGAAACTCACAGTCTCTTAAAATAATATAAAACAAGACACTTTGTAAGTTGAACTCAAGACAAATAAACTCTCAAAATGGTGAATTTTCAAAAGAGAGGAAATGCAAAGTACATTGTTTGCTCTACCTAACAAAAGCACCTTACAAATGGACAAAAGACAAAAGCAGAGTACAGACGCTTTATGTTTTTCATTTTCTGGTGTCTGCTTTTGGGTTAGTTAAGGGTTTGGTGTGGCATATTACACCCCACCCCCTGCTGTGCTTAGCTCTATTCAGAAATGCAAAGACTTCTTATATTTAGGTAAGTGGGGGTCCAATGCTTATTACATCAATTTAGTAAATAATAGTAAATATTATAACAATAAATCTAGTTTTAGTAAATAAATCTCATTACATTTATTTATCAGACAGTTTTATTCAAAGAGACATATTGTTTGTTATTTGGAATTAAGGGCTTTGCTCAAGGACCCAGTTGCGACATCACTTTGCCAACCCTGGGATTTGAACTGACAACCTTCATATTAGAGGGACAGTTTTTGAATCTGCTGAGCCACAAATCATGGCCAACAGCTCCAAAAAAAAAAAAAAAACTCACAGCAAAAACAATTTCTATTGATCTTCCACAACGGAACACATGCAGGCTGTTTTGGCTCCACCCTGGACTGAATTACCCACAAATCACAGGGTCTGAATGCTAATCAGGGGCGGCATTTGGGAGGGCAGCCGGCTGATCTCGGTCAAACGTCCACTCCAAACCATTTATATAGTAATTTTTGTTATAATATTACATTCTGTATCTTAAATTTGGCCAGTCGATCCGCAGGCGTGACATCCCCCCCCCCCCCCCAAACTGCAAATTTTACTGATTGCAGTCCCGCCCCCACCCGGATCACTAGGTTTTACCGCCGGCACCCAGCACTTTGATTAGCATATTATTGATGTTTCATCACTTTTCATCATGTTTGTCTTTTAGCTTGATTGCCCAGCTTAGGCCCCCCTACCCATGTCAGCCTAGGGCCCCCGGAATAGTTAATCCAGCCCTGGAACTAAGTTGCATTGCAGGAAGCGTAGCTACTCAGCATTTTCCCCAGCCAGAGGGCACACTCTCTCATCATCAATGTTTAATTATACACTATCAGTAGCTTCTCTGTTTCCCGACGATGCCAATAAATTTGTGGAGCCTTGATGTCGACCGATTTTAACGGCCAGCTGATATATATTGGTCGAGCCGTCATAAACATTCATTTATTTAGTATTTTTATTTATGAGATGTATAGAGAAAACACCTCTAAATATACAATTAGTGCCTAGAGCGTAATCCGACAGCTTTCTAATGGTTTTCACATCTCGTGATGGGAAATCGCAGCTGACCTGTTGGGATGTTCTTTGTGCTTGACGTCCAGGTACTTGAGTGTGGCGATGAAAGACTGGGCCTGGAAGCCCCTGGCGCCTCCCGCAGGCCCTGGGGTCGGGCAGATGGCGCCCTCGGTGCTGATGGTGACAGCGTTGCTCCTCAGGGGGGGGCCCAGCGGGCTGACCCCATCCGAAGCCTGGGCCACACAGCGCACGCGGAAGCGCCGACTGAAGTAAATACTGTCCAGCACCTGTGCGACACGTAAGACCCGTTTGCGAAGTATATGCTGCATACGAAACACCGGCGAAGGAGCTGTTACGTACATCAAGCCACAATCCAGCATCGTAATAAACAATATAAATAATTTTGAAAATGGGTTGAATGCTTAGGTGCTATAAATGAAGGTTTGCTCAAACAGAGGGAAACCTGTTTAACTGGTGATCCCAGAACATTCACTTAGAAGCCATGTCCTGTTTCTTGTAGAGTTGCATTTGGATTCGGAGATGAGTATGAGTCTCACCTTGGGCTCTGGGGCTATTTCAACCTACTTTAACGCGAAAAAACACAGATGCTCGCATGTGCTGGGGTGCTGATGTGTCCCGGAATTAGTCGCACTTTTTTTTTTAGCTTCTGATAAAATGTTAATTTCTGATAAAAATTTCTCAAAATTATTTAATTTGCAGAACTACATGATAGTGGTATTTGGAAAAGATGTTGAATATTATTATAAATGCATCAGTATTAAGAAATATAGGTAATAAATGGCAAACTCAAATAATTAGGCCAGAGGATGGAATGGAATTTGAAAAGAGCAGATGTGCAAGCAACCAGAAATTGAATATGGTGAGCTCACTTATTATTTCATTAAACAAGTGGATCTCAACCCTGGTCCTGACAGGTCACAACATGTGCCAGCTTTCAGCCTACCAAAGCAATTATGTGCTCCATGAAAGTAATTATTATGCTAATTAAAACTATTTAGTCCTCTCCCTCTTTAATAAGGTTATTAGTGTAAGCCAATAATAACCTTTTTAAAAAGGAGGAAAAGCTTAAACATTTGCACAATGTTGCCTGTTAGAAGCAGGGCTGAGAACCCACTGTGCTGGATATCAATTCAATCATTCATTCATTTATTAATTCATCTTCTTTAACTGCCTGTCCTATTCAGGGTAATGGGGGTCCAGAGCCTATCTTGGACACTACAAGCACGAGGCAGGGAACAACCCAGGATGGGGCGCCAACCCATCACAGGGCACAAGGCAGGGGACAACCCAGGATGGGGCGCCA
>JAODKE010000125.1:12905226-12943331 GCA_026779605.1 Mormyrus hasselquistii
CCAGCACAGGGCACAAGGCAGGGGACAACCCAGGATGGGGCGCCAACCCATCACAGGGCCCAAGGCAGGGAACAACCCAGGATGGGGCGCCAACCCATCGCAGAGCACACACACTATTCACACACACACACATAAACAAAAACAATCAGTAATCATTTGAGTTAAAATGTAAATATTCATTTAGCATTTATGTATTATGTGGTCTACAATTAAACAAGTGTTTGAATAGTAAACTGAAATACTATATATAGAAACAATGTACTTTTGCTGACTTCACAAAACTTGCAAATGTGTCATGCATGTATGCCATCACTGACATCCAATCATCACCCATCCATCATCACTGATATCAAATCACCACCCTTCCATCATCACTGACATCCAATCTCCACCCATTCATTGTTACTGATATCATGCAGGATTTTTTTGGACACATGGGTGTATGGTTTCACAGTGATTTATTCAGAACTTTAAAACAATTTATAGCAGCTAAGACCATTGTTGGAAAACTTTCCACACAGTAGATAGTAAAGCAGAAATGCAGTTAATATGACCTGTGACTTACCATGTGATTTGCACTAGTGTAAGGAGTGCTGTCTGTTACTGTCTCAAAAGGGGACCTAGTTCCACTTGTATCTGTTGGGGCGGCCACCTCCCAACCAAAGCGGGTGGAGTTGTGGTTGGTCCCTTCCTCCCTGCAGCTTTGCTTCATCACAGAGTACTTGGGATGGTGGGGATCACATGGGATCACACATACCAGGGGATATCCAGACGAAGGAGATTTTGAAGGGCCTTCTTTTGGCTCCGCTTGGATGTGGCCGTAATCAGACAGGGAGACCACCTACAAAACGCACCGAACAAGCAGCTGCAAGATCTGCAAGATTTCCTTGCACAATTAAACAGACATTTGTTTCCATCAACAGAAATATGAAGACTAAAAAAAGCCAATTCTGATCATATGAGAAAAACAGCAATTTTTTTAAACAAAAAAAAAAATCCAGTTTGCTTAAGTTAAGTAAAAAATATGTAGATAGTGGAAATGTTTATAGTGCAATATTTTTAGCAGAGAACTGCTACGAATGACATTTTGAACAGTTAGCATAATCTGTGGCCTGTGGGTAAAAATAAATCAGTAGTCTTAGCATGAACATGTGAAGTTTAACTTTATTATATCCTATTAATAAAATATCAAAAGGACACAGTTCCCTTTAAAGCTTTTATAATACATGCATTTCATGTACTAAGTGATAATTAACCCATACAATAGGAGGGGCAGAAAGAATGAGATTTCCTGAAGACTGCTGATGAAGTATGGTCACTGTTGCCATGGTGATCTCTCCAAGTACCGCCTTGAGAGGTTTATCAGGACCTAAGATAACTGAGAATAACTTTTGCCACTCTCGGTCCTCACTGGACAAAATCTCAATGTTGAAGACAATATGGTCCATTCCTTCAGAAAAAAGACAAATTCTATCATGTAGTATACTTTTTTATAAGCAAAAACTCTACACATTAATTACACTAATAAATATGTTTTTTTTCCTGCAAAGCTTAATTTGCTTATGTAACTTATACCTCCAAATGTAACTAGGTATTATTAGCTTAAGAAAGACTGACCAGGATTAAACTGGAGAACCAAGCTTTTGGCATTGTAGTCCACACCAGACACGGCTGAGCCATCTTTGGTACTGCAACGCACCACAGAAGTCTGATTCTGATCGCCTCTTCGGATCACTTTTATACCCAGAATCCGTGTGTCCTCAGAACTTTCAGGGTCTCGTACTTGATACTCATACTTTGCATCTTCAAATTGAATTGAGGGAACTGTAGAAGACAGCAGACACTGCTAGCAAAACAACCCTAATGATAATCCCAGACCCAGAGTGTTCTTCATTTAATTGATTTCAGAAGGGTTTAATTACACTGTGAGTGATCTTGTACAAGGTCTTGCATCAGCAGATGTACGTGCTTATAAAACAGATGTGCACCATCCCAGTGTCCCACTAACCATATAATCACTTTGCCATTAATTTACTTTCTCTGCCTAAAATTTCGCAGATGATTTTACTACCTTTTTCTGTCACGTTGTCAGTCTACACTAGTGTTCCCCAGTTGCAGTCCTGGAAGGCTAGTCTGCAAGACAGTGTACACTTCATTCAGTGTGGTGTGTGTGAAATAGAAAATGTGTGAACTGTCTTGCAGTCTGGCTCTTCAGGACCGGAATTGGGGAACCCCGGTCTGCACAAACTCCTTCACTTACCATCCTCATCATTGGTGATGGTAACCGTAACAACACGATTCACACCCACCAGTGCCCCAGTGGACCTGCTACCCTCTGGATACCCCAAGTGCACCCGAAACGTCTCCTGGGGTTCAAAAATTGAGTCATCATGGATCCAGATGGTGCAGTTTTTCACCTTAGAGAAGACAATGGTTTTAAAATTCAAACTTAAATAACAGAACCAGAATAACCACTTCAGTAGCTTCAAATGTGTACTGGAGTACATTTTGTTGCAGTCACTTGTGACCAAGGTAAATTTGCAATAAAGCTTCTTGCTATTCAGTATATCCATTGTGGGTACAACAGTGGCAGATCTGTGGGATGGCATCTCCAACTCAACAGAATTAATAATTAATTTTTACAAGGATTCACCTGTCTTAAGGCACATCAAATATAATTTCTAAGGCTCAGAGTATCATGTAGGCTGCCCTCCAGAAAATGATGGTTTGTTCCACTTCAGCCCCATCCCCCTTTCATTTCCTCTTGGTTAGTGTTGAGAATAACAGCTCTTTGAAGGGAGCAGGATCTTATGGTTTTGTTCCTTTCTTCCTTATGGCCTCTCTTCCAGTGGTGGCTTAATGGCTAAGGAAGCGCCCTTGCAATTGAAAGATTGCAGGTATGAATTCCTGACCAGCAAGACACCACTGAGGTACCCTGAGCAAGGTAGCGCCCCCAAGCACTGCTCCCTGGGTGCCGAATTAGCTGCCCCCTGCTATGTCACATTGGCACATATGGGATAAATGCAGAGAACAAATTTCGTTGTTGTGTGACAATTGACAAAAGGACAATTAATTAATCACTAAATTCTTTTTTCTTAGGGGACGAGAGTTATTAGGTTTATCCGTGAAATAATCACTAAGATAATGGTAGGGTAAGACTTAAATCAGATTCAGACTTAGACATCCCGCCGATATGATTTCATTTTGCATATGCGAACTAGGTACAGTATAGCAGCAGTTCTAGGTACCGACAGTATAACCGATGCTCACATGCACTGATACCTTCGCATACCAAATGAGGAGTTAAAAAATAATAGCAATGCGTGTGTTTTTCTGTTAGCCGGGGCACCCTCTAGGGCAACAGTCTAGGGCAGTACATCTGCTACTTTCCAGATTTTCCATACTGTAATAAGATTCTGGCTAAAAATGACTTAATTATAGCAATATAAATTTCATAACAATTCAGTATGACTGCCAGTCAAATTGTGCACTTCCTGTATGTTTACATGAATAACATAGCACTCACTCACTGCACAAAGTATGCTGATCTCTGTAAGGGTCCAATCATCAATATTCTTCATAGTCCTTTAGACACTTTAAACACAAGCTAAAATGGTCAAACACAGCAAAAACTACTGCTGTTCATATTGAATCTGTCACATCCTCTGTATCTCTCCATGGGTCTCGGCACAGACATCGCGCATGCACACAATTCACAGTGTTCTCGGCCTACTGAATAAAATGAGCCCTAATATGGGCCAATCGGTTCGGCTTTCATGAAATAGCAATCATTTTCATTTCATTCACAACATGGGGACTACAGACCCTCCCTTTTGAAGGATTTCTTTACCACCCAATATCGTACCGTTCCTCAAAACGAAAAAAAAATAAATAGCCAGTTAAAAGATGAGTTTAACGACACATCACAACCCCCACCTCATTTTAAAGCTATGCTGTACAACAGCTTCATAGTGTTGGTCATTGTAGCCATAGCTGGCCACTCAGTAGGGGGGCACACCAGGAATACTTTTAAAAAGTAGGATATAAAGTCAGGAATGGAATTAAGCAGAAAAACTATAATTAGACACATGAAGGCAATTTTTTATTTTTATTGTTCCCAAGGGCCAGAAATTCCAAAATAATGTTTTTTTTGACAGTAGCAGGGGTCTCCAAAATGCTTATCTTTCCAAGAGAATTCCACAATACCATTTCTGTGAGTTTGTTTATCCAAATAAGTAAAACTTTTGGAAATCGATTTGCATTTGGTTGGCATGACTGTTAGGATGCAAACTAGAGCATGTTTGCACATGTGCATGTTGTTCAGGTTTTTTAAGTGTTATATTTAAGCAGTTATATCTATATTTAGCCTCTACTTATCCTCTATCCTTCGAATAGCAGGTGCAGGCTACTTACCTGCATCTAAAACATTAGCTAGAACGCTACTACAGTTGTGCATTGGGAGTGGGAGAAAGGTAAACAACAAATTATTGTTTTTATATTCAATAAAATTGCAGTGTAAATTCTAGGAAAAATCTAACATCATACATACAGTATACACCTTTGCATCTGAAAGAATGTGTTTGCCTTGCAACCGCTAAAGATGTGTATGCCACCGTCTTGCCACTCTGTGCAAAGTTTCCTAGGTCCGTCTCTGGAGTACATTATGTCTACTGAACTAGTGTAGCTTAAGAACCTCTCAAAGGTATAACAATGGGACTAGTCTTGATCATCGGACCAGGAGACTAATAGTCACAAATGATTGGAATTCTTTTGAAAATCCACAAAAGCACTACCTTCTCTCCCACCAGGAAGGTAATGCGTGACTCATCACCGTTTCTTCTTTCCCCAAAGTCTTCCGCTGCTGAGGCTGACAGGTTCTCGGTGTAGCATCTGACAGAGGAGGTGAAAGTCAAGTCTCCAGAGCGGACTACGGGGAGGTGCAGGAGGTGGGCTGTCTCCTTCACGGAATAGACGGCCTCCTCAAACTGCATACTGGGAGCTAAAAATACAAATGCACCGGACAAAAATTACTACACCATAAATATATCAAAAAGGCAGAACCTTCCTGCGAGCTTAAGGATACATACTATCCTGAAAGTTGTCTACAATGATTACTGCTGCCTCAAACGGTTCAGTGAGCATCGCCCCCTCTGGTGAGCTGAGGAATACCACAAAGGATTCCATCCTCTCAATGACTGGCTGCTGCACATCATCCTTTACTGCCAAGCTACAGGTCTGTAAATAAAAAGGCAGGTGAAATCCTCTTAGATACAACATGGCGACCTCTGTTTAAATTTAGACTCAATATAGCCGTGCTGCATCACATTGAAGCTGGCAGGTAGTGTGGACCACAGCTTGTCTCATGAGGGAAGATTAGGTGACCAATTTTATCCATATTGATTTGCTCCAATGTGCTTTATTCTTTTTAATTAGCATTTATTGAAAAACCCACTCTGACCCCAGTGACCCCAAACTTGGTAATACTACAAATCACAAGATTCGCAATCTGTGCAATGGAATCCTTTGACCTGGAAGCTTCGCTCTGAAGTTGATTGATTGATTAGTACCTGGTTGGCCACTTTCCTTCCCCCAGTGCCATGTGGTAAAGTCTTTGCTTAAACATTTCCATATTATCTTTCAATACAGTGAATACCATCCACCAAACCTGCTCTTTCTCCCCAGGCTTGAACTCCACCTTCTTGGAGCTGGGGATGTAGTCTATACCAGGTGTGGCAGACATGGGATCTGAGGGCCTTGTGACACACCACACAGATGCCATCGAAGAGAGTTTGCTGCCTCGCCTCAAGACTGGAATCTCTATGGTGCCTGAGTGAACAAATGTTCCATTATACAGAGAGCAATAGACTCCTCTGAAACTCTTTATTGATTCATTTTCATTCTTGCTTAGGTTTAAGGATACAGAACATTGTCATTTACATCACCTGCATCCTTCGCATACGTAAATGACTCGTTTCCCAAAAATACAGTAGGGACCTCATTACGTCCATCGATTACCACTTTGGCAGTGGTTATCTGCCCCAGACGGGCATTGTCTGAGGCCTCGGAAAGAACCAGCTCAAACTCCTTGAATGTTTCATACTCTGCATCGAGCTTCACGTCACAGGTGGACTCACTCACACCAACTGCAAAAGTGATCCTATTTGCAATGGGCATCCCGCTGGCGCTGAAATCAGCACCAGGCTCCCCAGCACGTGCCCAGCTTTCCTGGGAGGAGCCTGACATAGTGCGGCAGAGTGCGGACACAATGCTGCCAGTGTCACCTAAACAAGACAAGACACATTCCATACATCAGAATCAAAAGAAACCAACTTAACAGAAAACCGTGAGGGTAATTAACCCAGGATTCACGGAATCCCAACTATCCCATCAAGGGCAATACAAGCTATAGTCCTGTGCGAAGGTCTAAAGAAATGCAGTCAAAGAAAATGTTGGAACTATTCACCTGGGCACTAAGTGTATATTTGCTCAGAAAAAATACAATTTAACAGCAGAATATATGCAAATAAATGATAACAGTGAAAAACTACAAGAGTTTCTTACTGATATCTAGACAAATACCACTTTAGTTCCCAAACCTCTCCTCAGGGGCACCCAACTTTTCCATGTATTCATTAAACTTCATCACCAATTCAATTAATTAACTTAATTAGTTAAATAACTTTAGGTACTGAGTAGTCAAACAGAGCGAGCTAGTGCCTGAGTCAACAAATACAGTACATGTGTATATTGGATGGGTACTGTATGGATATTGGATGGGTACTGTATGGATATTGGATGGGTATTGCACATACTGGAATGACTTTGAAATGGCTACACTAATACGTTTTTAAAAACAAAATCATACATTTACACCAACATGAAGATCATTAAAACAAATTTCATTTTTAGGTATGAAAGCTATTACTGCATAGATCATACATATTGCAAATGAGGTACACTGTCAGAAAAAAAGTACTAATTTGTACCTTTGAGGGTACAATTACTTTTCACCGGAGCTCTACTCTCAAGGATCTGCCTTAGTTGTAAGAAAATGTATCTTTTAGTCTAATATAAGATACAGAAGTAGACATTAATGAACATTTGTGTACCATTTTGGAGTACATTAATGTGAGTACAAAACCGTACCAGAACTGCACCTTTTCTGACAGTACAGAACCTTAAACCTTTGGCCAATGTAAATAGAAAAGAACATAAACCTGAACATTTCTCCTTATAGACATACTAACCCTTTCTCTCGACAGGAGCAGAAAGAAAACCAGCAGCTTCACTGATATGGAAAACAGACTTTTGGAATTGCACCATGGGTTTGTCCTCCATGTCAACAATGTGGACCACAGCTTGAAACGCCTCACCCAGCAGGACACAGACTGGCCTGCTCAGCTCCACGTAGAAGGTCTCAATATTCTCAAACACCTGGTCGTCCTTGATAACAATGATACAAACTGCGGCGTCTTCTCCGTGATTAAAGTTAACCTGTGGTAGAGGGGCAGATAAAATGTTCAGCAATTCATGTGACAGATACTTCCATCAATGTACCAGTAACACCCAAAGCACTTTTTTATCAGATGCTTTTATTCAAAATGACAGTGTTTGGAGCAATTGGGATCAAGGGCTTTACTTAAGTAAACAAAGCTGAAACCATTCTTCCAGCCACAGGATTTGAACTGGCAACCTTCAGATCCTGACCATGGAGATCTAATCCACAGAGACATACATCACCTGACAGCTGATCTGTGGCACACGTCTCAAAGGATTTCCTGGACTTTCCTTCCTTATTTTATCCATAAAAGAATAAGCATCTAACGACAATATAACTTGTATTTTAGGCAGTGATAGACTGAAGACTGCAAGATGATTTATGGGTACTGGGTTGCAAAATTAATGGGCTCATATTTTTGCCTGAAGTTTATCTGGGTAAAACTTGGTCAATATGCTGTAAACAGCAAGGGGTGTAGGGTAGGCTATAAATTCAAAACATATTTGGATACAACAATCAATATAAGGAACTACATGAAAATAAATAAAACATAGGAGAGAGACTAAGAAGTATTAAACAATGTCACAGTCTCTAGTGACCAGCCTTTTGCAGTGAATATTGCCTTAGTACCATACAACTCTCAAACTGTTTGGAAACTTCTGAAAGGTTCATAATGTTTTCTTATTGTGTTTACGGAGCAGGCAGCTTAGTGGTAAGCTGAAACCATGACTTGTTACTTTAAGAAATGTCACTTTACCTAAGCAATAGGCATAACATTTGTTAATGTGAATCAGCCACTTTCATTTATGTGTAACGCCACATAGCTGGAAAATAGTAATAGTAATCCTGAAACTATCACACTGGAATTAAAACAAGTGCTATATTGTAATGCGAGGCTAAGTAGCTACATTGAATTAATGTAGACTTAGTCCCTATCCATCTTCTAAACACTTATCACTGCCAGGGTCACAGAGGAATGTGGTGATAATTTAGAAACAGCAAAGAGCCCACCTGCATGTCTTTAGACTTCAAGGGGATGCTGGAGCAGTGTTTACCAATCTGGACAGACAGTCCATATTTTTGGCCCCTCCCAGCTCCCTACCAGGAGCTGGAAGAGAGCAAAAACATGGACTATCTGGGGGTCCCTGAGTAATAGCTTGAGAAACACTGCGGTATTAAACGTGGAGGAAACCTGGGCAACACAGGGGGCAAGCTTCACACCCACAGAGTGGAGACTTTGGAATTTCAACCCCATAAGCATAGTGGAGATTATAACCAGTGCTACTCCTTTGGCCTGAAAATCCATGCGCTCCCTGTATCTGCTTGTCCTAAGGGGGGTCATGGGGGTCTGGGGAGCCTATCCTGAAAGCTATGGGCACAAGGCAGGGAACAACCCAGGATGGGGCATCAACTTTATCAGAGGGCAAACACACACATGCACACCTACAGGCAATTTGGCAACTTGGTAATTAACCTCGGCATGTTTTTGGATTGTGGGTGGAAACCAGAGTACTTAGAAGAAACCCCACGATGATATGGAGAGAACATGGTGGAGACTCGAACCTTGGTCCCAGAGGTGTGAGGCTACACTGCTTCCCAGTCCTGATAATTAGCATGATATTACCAATGAAATATATTAGTCATGCCAGTGAGTCACAATAGCAGCTGGTGTTGCTACTCCAAGGTCAATCCCTTTAAAACGAAAGAGGTGTGTCTCTGTGAAAGTGTCTTCGCTGATCTGCAGAACAGCATCCTTGAATCTCACAGCTCCCAGAAGATGCATCATACCTGCTCAGCGAACTCCACATAATCCTGCTGCCCCGAGCTGCCAGCCACGCCAACAGTGGCTGTGCCCTGTCCGGTCCGGCACATCACGGACGCTTGCTGCTTAAGGTTGCCTCTCCTACTCATTTTCACTGCCACAGAGCCAGCATCCTCGCTCACACTGTAACTACGCATAATTACAAGACAGTGACATTGAACACTGGAACAGCTACATATGATGGATCTAGAGGCGCATGAACATGGTCAGAGGCCCTTAGGCTATTTGAGTAGACATCAAGTCACCCCTGGATAGATCTGACCTTCAAACACAAGTTAGAATATATACGGCAGACATGCACTCACCTTGTACGTTCAAAGGCGACGACGGACCACTCAATACGGAACTCACTGCCATTAATCACATTCCCTTTGTTGTCATTCACTGAGAAACTGAAGCTATCCAAGGTTTCGTGGACATTCTCCACATTGAGGACATAACAAATCAGCCCCAGGTTAATGTCAGCTGAAAAGGTAGGATCATAAACATTTATTTATTGAAATGTTACATACAGTACAAATAAATTTGATTTGATTCAAAGAAGAATGTGTCATTACTTGAAATGGTGTGGCCTTTTAGGTTTACGTTACTTTTCTAAAGCTTTTATTTTTTGCAGATAATTTTTCATGTACTAGAGTTTATGTTGTATAATCAAACAATCAATTATTGTTAAAAACAACAACCACACAATAAATTGGGGCAGAATGTGCAGCAAAGGAGGACGCAGATACCTTGTGTGAAAGTGTTAACAGCCATTCCATTGTCATATTTTGTCAAAACTCCATGTTTAGGTTGAATCAGGACATTGTATGTCACCTGTCTCTCATCCACCTCTGGGTTTACTGAGAGGAGTTCCTCCTTGGAGATAATACTGGCCACCTGAACTCAGAACATGTGCCATTTCTGTTAAAAATACTGACCACAGTGTCAGTGAAATGCTTTTTAGTAACTATGCAATCCAGTAGGGGGAGTAAGTGAGACATTTGATGGTTTTCATTGAATTTATTGTTCCATAATATGACTGAGTTGTCTGTCTGTCTGTCTGTCATTATTGTTTAATGAACAACTTGTCATACATTCACATTAAGGACAATACCTTAAAATAAAGAATACTAAAAGAGCTCAGCTATGACACTGTGTGTACCTTATTGTCCATGTAATCTAGCCACTGCAAACCCAGGTTACTGACAAGCCTCAGCGCACCATCCTTCACCAGAGCAGTAACAGTATCCCTCTTGGAAACTGCAGCGACAATCTGAAACACATATACAGTAAGTAAGCAGTAAACTGTGAGGGAAACAATGTGGCCCATCCATCTTCCAGCTGCCTCTCCTGGCCAGGGTCACGGGGGGGCTGGAGCCCAGCCCAGGCAATGTGAAGATACGCCCTGGGTGGGATGCCGGTCTATCACAGCAAACACACCCATCGGAGGAATCCTGTGCAGCACATCATGAAGAACATGCAAGATCCACAAACCGTGCATCTCCCATCAGGCAGCGTATTTACACATTTATACATATGAGAACTTGTGCTTTGATGCATGAAGCTTGATGCCTGTGAGATCAGCTGCTTCAGCTCCGAAGATGTTAAGGCCAGAAACATGGACAGCATTCAAAGGTTTTAGGTTTATGTTGGTTCTGAATTGCTCACTCCAAACCCCCACCCCCCCCAACCTGAGATTTGTCAGTGATGGAAAAGGATGCTGCCATTGTTAAAAGGAAAATTGGGAGGAGCTCAGCAGATTATAATGATTATATCCCCACAAAATGCCTTCAGTCAGGGCTAAAAAGGAAAGGAGGAAAATGCAGGGTTCATCAACAATATATGTGTGAGCAAGGACATCCCGTTAATATTCTGAGAGACCTCATATAACAGCACATGGCAATTTGATGATAATGGAGCAGACACTGCTGTAGCACACCAAGAAGAGGAGAATGGAAAACCACTCCAGTTCCTTCAGTAGATACTAATAACAAGATCATTTCAATCAGGGACAGCAGGTAAATGTGTGGTTCACATGGATTTTTTCAATTCCAGCACCTAATCTGGATTGTTCGAGGAATTGTTTATATATAGAAAATTTTAAATGACTTCAGATAATGGCGTCAACTAAGCAACAAAATAACAACATACATGTAGTCAAATATATAGGAATCGAATGTATCACTATTTTTAGACAGTAGCTAATATTATCTGCTGAGGATGAATTATCTGTATGATGTAACATAGTCAGACTGGGTGTTCATGCAGCACAAAGGATCCTTCTGCTTCCTGACTATTCTACTTACTTCATTCCCTTGATCTGCCACTCGTTGGACTCCATTACCACCATCCACGTTGCCACGGTTGCGGCTGGTGACCGTGCCAACCTGCCGGTGACGGCGAGGGACCAAAGCAAGCTTCACGGCAACAGAATCCACCTAGGAGCATTCAATAAAGGAAACGGAATTGTGGTCAAGCTAAAACAAAATTACTGGGGAATGATTCCCCCATAATGCACTGCGACACACTTGCGTTCTCTTCGAGGCATTAATGAACTCCGGCAGGATGGTGTCCTTCATGTATAAACGTTTCTTCTCTATTTTTCTTTTTGTAAGAGCCTCCCTCCCTTTGTCTAAAGGTGATGGGGTAACAGGCAATGTCTCGGTCATCTACAGAAAACAAACAAAAAAATTAGGCTTTGAAGACACTATTCTCAAGCAAAACCAGCTACGTGACATTTTGAGATCTGTGAGAAGATTGCAAGAAGTCATTAGGAGAGAATTGCCTACTGCAACTGGTTCACGAAAAATGTCCAAATGAGTGAAAACCAAAAGTCCGTAGTGTGCAGGCTAAGCCATTTACCCAGACACATTTGATTTCATCAGGTCACAGTGTCCAAAACAGAACCGCGTATTATTTATCAGCCGCACCTCATTAAAGCTGTCTGACAAGGTGAAGGTGGAATCATCCACGTGCTCTTCCTCTTCGCTATTGTGCGTATACTGTGTCAGACTGCCCGAAGCAAAGGTGTTCATTTGTGTCCCTGAAACATAATCATGCAAAAAAAAAAGCATGAATCCATGCGAAGGAAACATCTGTCCACCTGCTGATTTCCTTTTGTGGCCTTTCCACTGTAATTTTGTAACCTTGTTGTCAAGACAGGCATAAACCACCCATAGCTAAACAAGTTGTACGGTGTTTACAAGTTACTGATTTGATGCATATTTAAGTGACCTTGGGAGTGATTGGAGAAAGACAGCTTATCATTAGCTCAGATAAACACCATTAGTGAGTAACTGATGGGCATCTCTTTGTGTTCAAGCAGATTCCCCCATACACGGTTTGCACGGCTCACTGTAGATATGTAATATAGGAAGATTTTCTGATTCAGCCTACAAAACAGCTCTTGCTTCACAAGGGATTACTCATGTGTACACCAATGGAAAGATGTAGCAAAACTAAATGACAAACACAGGGGTATTTGTTCTCTGGAAAAAAAGGCACTGGATTAAGTTTCACTAAAAAGGGTAGGGGCATTATTAGAGAGAACTGAAATATTCATAACCCTGGGCTATTATTTACATCAGTAATGATCTATCTGGAAGGTGGCAGCAATATTATTAGAGAACACGCACATGGATTGACACACACTGATGCACATACGCACTCGTACACACACACTGCTGAAGAGTCAAGGCATTGAGGGGAAACAAATTGAAATTCATGAAGAGTGTAAGGATTCCAACTCCTCGTCACAGGGAAACAAGCACAGAAGCAGTTTTTTTTTTTTTGTATTTTGGATGGAAGCCTGATCTGCAGCACTGGCTATTTCTAGAAGATACTAAAAGTGATTAGTACTGCATCATTGATGGAAACCTTAATTTGGGTTCCAATAGCAATGATGCTGGAGGAGACATCCAAGGAAAATATAAGCCAATAGGAAAACTTCTTTTACGTTTTGCCAGGAAAAATTGTGATCAGATTTTATTATTCTTCTTAGAGAGATATTTTAACATAATCATACCAGGATTTTGTACACTTTATTTTCTGTAACCTTCTAAACTGGGGTAGAATAACAGAGAAGACATTGGTGCCAAAATAAGTCCATGGAGTCTTAACATGATAGGTGTAATATCTATAAGAAGATGTAAGCATACCTCTGTCATGGTATTGTTAACCTGTCCGCTAAATAAAAGTTTGAATCAGTCTGCTTGTGCTCCATGCGCATTAAAGAAGACAAGTGAAAAGAAAATCTATGAGCTTCTTTGGACTGCTGCAAATCATTTGTCGATTGTGGAGGCAGAGGGTGATCGGCGGGTCATCGGGCTGTAACCGCGCTGCAGAGATACACCCTGTGCTCTCTGAGCAACTGGAGCAGTTACATCCATCCTTTTGAAGTCCCTGGCTACAGTATGCACTCGAGTCATATCGTACAGTACAAAGACTTCAGGAGGGGCAGTAGTGTGGTTTTTCAATACTTTTCCCTGTCTCTGCCTATTACTGACTCTTGTCTTTCAGTATATCCATGACTACGGGACTTTGACTGTCAAGGTTTGTCTTTGTACATCTGAGAATATTCATGTATATCTTCACCCCCTTAATTCCTTAAGTAAGTCTTACTCCCTTAGCTTGTATATATTTTGCTTTTAAGTCTATGTATGCATAATTTGCAGACTGCTGGTTAACACATAGAAAATAAAACACCTTTTAAACACTACACGAAAGCTTTCGTTCATGTTTTTGATTGAGTTTTGGTATTGACAGGAGGGATCGTAAATTGTATTTAAGGGAGAATCAGTAAGATGTCCTCGTTAGGGCACTAATGTAAGTGTGAGTGGCATAGAGGCCCAATTCTCCAGGTGGCCCTGCTGACTGGTGTGGAAATACAGCGCACCGGCAGCTTCCTGTCCTGGGGGCGGCCATCTTTTTCGCAGACTGTTCCGGCCCAAGACCATTGCTAA
Source organism: Mormyrus hasselquistii (assembly GCA_026779605.1). Classification (NCBI taxonomy): domain Eukaryota; kingdom Metazoa; phylum Chordata; class Actinopteri; order Osteoglossiformes; family Mormyridae; genus Mormyrus; species Mormyrus hasselquistii. Next base: position 12,919,490 of record JAODKE010000125.1, read on the forward strand.
GTACTTCAGCCGGGGGCCGGCTATCCTCTAGGGCAGCGTTCCCCAATCTGGTTCTCAGGGACCCACAGACGGTTCACGTTTTTTTGCTCCTTCTCAGCTCCCTGCCAGGTAGCGAGAAGCAAACATGTGGACTGTCAGGCAAGGAGCTGGGAACTGGGGACCGTCTCTGGGTCCCGGGGGACCGGCTTGGGAAACACTGCTCTAAGGAACCACGGACCACTAACTGCATGCAGCCCCAACAAGAAAAGCTGACCTTTTTAAACCAAAACATGCCCACTGTCCTTGTCAAACCAAACATGACCTTTAGCACTTTGTGTAATGAAATAATAAACACCGTGCCATTTGCTTTTTTTTCTACAAAGGTTTGCATATGAACAAAAAAAGAGAAAGCTAATATTACACATTGCATTTAAAAAAAGATCTTCGTGAACATATAATTAATTCTGTGCTATTGGTAATAAGCAGTTGTATAGTACTATATGAGAAAATAATAAAATAGATAATAATAATAAATAATGAAGTTGTCAACTTTTCCATTGTGAAAAGCATCACTGATTTTAGTTTGTAGTAGTTTGTAGTGAATGATAAAGATGAAAATTGATACACACCAAGTACCCTGATGAGGAAGAACTGCTCAGTCAGTTTCTTGCCTTCAGAATCCCTGAGGTTAAACTTGAAAGTGAAGTTTCCTCCTTCCTCCTCCTTTCCATGTACATATTCTACACATCCTAATTGAAAGACGGCATCCTTAGCATATTCTTCATATCTCTCATGCCTGAATCTCCAACAGCGTCCAGTAATGACTATTTTGCTATTCATTACATGCTCAAATCAAATGTTCTGGTTAAAAGGCGTGTCCATATACCTTTGTTGAGATCTTCCTGTGTGAAGCTTTTAATTGGACCCTTTGATGATATTTCTGTAAGGTTTCCATTTTTGGAAAGATGCAGCATCCCAAAGCTGGGATCCTTGGTCATAATGTAAGTTAGGTTTGAACCACAGCCTCTCAGATGTTGATCTGTGATCTTAGCTTTAGATCCTGTAGAACAGAAATAACAAAAATATGTGAACTTGTAATGCTTACCAAACTCATCATGGCAACATTTATTTGAGTGCTGTATGCGATGATGCCATAATTGGACCTGCGGTAAGCTGAAGACCCCGGTTGACGATCATTGTTGGATCATTGTTCTTCTTTGCACGTATGCTGAATTCCAGTCTTGCAGTCTTGATGTGCTGTCCATCATTCACAGAGAGGAGCACCATGTCTGTCCCGACAGTTAGGTTATTTGGGACATATACCAGCAGCTTGTCCAAAACATCCTGATAGCTGAACCTAGATCTCTGGAGAAGGACACTCCCATTCTCCAACGGTTGTGAGTAGAACTTCAGCTTGCACAGTTTGCCTGTGAAAGATCACAAAGACCACAACCAAAAATTGCCCTGGTTTCAAAGTTTTGAACTTTCTAGCTGGCCTCATTTCGGTCCTCAAATTTCAGAATTTTCAAAATGCCAGGGCTCCAAATGCAGTAAACACAGAGATTTCACATGCATGGAGCAAAAGCTATTTCAAGAATCCATCTACCTTCCAACGGCTTATCCATAGCTGGCTGAGGGGGGCCTGGAGCCTAACTCAAGCAGCATGAAGCAGAAGGCTCAGGGATGCCACAGATGCCAGACCATAGGAGGGCGCACACACACACATACACACACACACACACACACAGTCACACTAACATGCACATACACACAGTCATATACTATCGGCATTGTCCTGTAGACACACGAGTTGCAAAGCATATTTCTGACTGAGTGGGGTTTGGAAGTTTAATGACAGTTCTTTGCCGAATTACATGAGAACTGAGTGAGTTTTGGTTCCCAACACCACATATAATAAGGGGGTCTTACCTCAAAAACAATCTGCTTTTCAATTAGACATATCAGTCATTAGACTGTGAGAGTAAATGAGAGCACTTGTATGACATGGGGGAATACGAATACTCTACACGCATAGATGAAACTCTGGAAACCTTGATACTAAAACTAGCTCAGTTCTGCATTTCAGCTTCTCATCCACAAAAACAGAGACATAGAAGATAAATTAAATAGCACAATGCTGAACGGCACTAAGATTTATCTGCCGCCGTGAAAGCTGGTCCTTATTATAGAAATATATGGATAAAGTGCACTGCATGTGATATCACAAGGGAACAGTGACATTACTATGACGGACCAAAGGACGGCTGCTCCATGATGGTGAAGATGAGCTTGTCCGTCTGTGCTCCGAGGTCCAGCAGGGTAAGAGAGGAGCTGGTGATGACCACATGGCTTCCATCCAAGATAATGTCGACTGACTTAACTGGGTCATCGTTTTCCCCCATCTTGCAGAGAAATTAAAGTGAAGGGGGAAATGACTAAAATAACAATGGTATATAATATTCATCAGTACAGGTAAATAATCATTTCAGAAACCTTTATGATGGAATGTTGGATTGTCCAAGGTTTCTGACTGTGTTTTTAAAATGTTTATATGACACAAACTCATTATTTAGATGTTATTTAAACGGTTTGGCAAAATTTCTGTCAGATCCTGCCGGCGGGAAAGCTCCAGAGGGTTAATATTCCCTGAATAACACTCATGTTCAGTACAAAGAATTATTAATTGGTTAAAAATCGATTTCGTAAACCACTCGATTTGAGATAGGAGTGGCAATGTTATATCAAACCTATTTTCCACAAGGCAAAAGACTTCAGTCACTATGCCCCAATTAAGCAGCTTACCAGGAGTATAACAATAACTCTCCTTACAGACTGCAGCGTAAAATCTTAGTTTAATTTTGTAACAATGGCTTACATTTCACCCGAACTATTTCTGGTAGATTACAAAGCATCAGCGAAACTTTTGTTGAAGAATGTCTCTTTAAAATATAACGTAAATAAAGCCTTTAAAATTCCCAAAAAGCTATCAAAATCATCAGATATTGCAAAATTAGCAGGCCATTTGTCTATATTATCACCGAGTTACATTTGTTTCCTCACAAAAGATTCATTATTCTTACTAATATTTTTTCAATGCATTGATATTTTACGCATTCATGTGTTCAAAATCATCAATGACATGCCATACTGCGTAAAACTCCAGGCAACTTAAGCTCCAATTCCTCAGGTACAGAACTTACTGCAATTACAAGCTTTCATTCAGAGTGCTAATCCATGTGTTGCATTTCACAATAATATAATTTAAACTCTCCCTACTTTGATTCCTGGGTGCTTTGGCATAGTCGTGATTGTTAAAGACCAGGTCTGGTTGTCATGGCAATTGTCATTCTCGTCGCAGAAAATGAAGTGGAATGTGTCAGTATCAGGAGGATTTCCACATGCAATATACCTGAAACAACAAGATAAACCATGTCGAATTTCTGTAGTATTTGAGCAGTAATATATCGATAAACACTATACAGTACATACATATCTTTACCAGTTGCATTCTAATGATAATGATGATGCCTTCAATACAAGAATCTCAACAGAGCACTACCTACTGTAAATACCTAACTTGTTTAATTTAATATTAATCTTCACATGCACACACCTGTCTCTGAAGGCATTTCATTTACCAGAGAATCATTTATCTACCAGGACAAATTCATAAAAATATAACTTTACTCTGAATAACACTGGATCTAAATAATTATACCAGCCTACTTAATATTCATGTAGCTCTTTGATTGCATCTATTGGGTCTCATCTGCAGGTGAATTCCAGAATATTATAAAAATAGTCTATGGATTTTCAGATTTGCACCGGCATTGTACAATTCAGGAAATTTATGGGAAAAAAACCTGGACCCCCCCAACACTAAACTTAGAGTATACCATATCCTCTGATGGTCGATGTCCTCTATTGTAAAGGATGAATTTTCTTTCAGTTCTTTGTGATCTGATGCTGAACTCTTCCAGGTAAGGACACCATGCTTGGGCAATGACACCATAAGAATCTTAATCTTCTTATTTGAAGAACTGCAATCCTGTGTAAATCCAACGGGCAACACTTTACTTGAGGGGACGTGAATAATTTAGTAATGCATTCTTAGTTAATGCATTAATTAGCCAATAACTAAGTCAAGTACTGATCCATGTTCATTCATCGCCATTCAATCATGTCAATACATGTATTTCATAGGGAAACCAATATCAGTTCATGATTTGTTGAGTAGTACTTATATTTTGCCTCCTCAAGTGAATTCCTACCATTATTAACTAATTAGTTACTTGTTAACTAATATAGTGCCTGAATGGAATACATGAACTGTCAGGATTGATTAAGGATGAACAAGCATGAGATCAGTACGTAACCAACACTTAGTTATAGGTTAATTAATGCATCAAGCAAGCGTTTTACTAAATTATTCATGTCCCCTCAACTAAAGGATGACCAGTCCAAAATTGTATGTCTTGACATGCTTTCACAACAAACCTGATCTGACAACAGTAACAGAATCATACATGAAAATCTGCATGCAAGTTTGAAGTTTCATACACCAATTCTTTAGGGAATAAAAAACAAAACCAAATCTCATTCTGAGCGAGTTATATAGAGATCCAGCAGGGAAAGGGACTCAATTTTGTCTTTCTTCCATTCTCATGCCTATTGAGACTCAATAAATGGGCTTTATTCACTGATTAACAGAGCATGACTGGACTAATGACTCCAAACTCTGTGCAGTCGTCTGCAGCAAAGAACAGCGGCTGTGCCACTGTCTGCCACAAAGATCTTTTAGCTAAAATAATGGCTGAAAAGGAACTGAAATATTTTCATAGCTGGAGTTTAATTTACATTCATACTAGTATTTATCCACACTCACTGTGTAGGCCAGATGTGTGTTCCTAATTGGGGTGCTACTCTTCTGTGACACTTCCATGGATCGAACCGTGTCGCACTTCAGACTGGGCCTGTTGCCTCTTTCACCTGGCACCAGAACTTTCACTTTCACCATTGTTATCATGAGAGAGGAGCCATGGGTCACAATAAACGTCATTGCATCATCTTCAGTACTCTTTCCCGCGTGCTGATACTGAATAAGATGCTGTTTGATGTCACCCGCACTTAAGGTGTTGCCTGTCAAGCATAAGAAACAGCAGCTGAAAACAGACACCCACAGTAAAACTCATCTTTACTGCTGAAGAAGTTCAGAACCATAGGAACTTAAATCAAAATTTAGCAAGCTAACAGCTAACATGGAATTAATCACAGACAGTTTTCAACAATCTTAAAGAAACGTTGTTCTTTGCAAAATTGCAAAATTCCTTGCAATTTGCTATAGGTCCAATACAGTTGGCAGGTTAATGTTGCAGTTGCGTACTTGCAGGTATTTCTGCCTGGCCACCATTACTGGCTCTCAGAAGACGACCATGACGGGGAGGCTCCACCAGGTCAAGCTGAAAATTAGCGGCATCTGCTTCCAAATCTGTCCCAGTCCACTGACGCACACCTACACAGGGCACAACAGAGGCACCTGGGTTTGCTGCGAATAAGCGGTTATCACGGCCCATCACATCAAAATATCGATTGCTACTTTTAAAACAAGATTGAAAACATATTTTTGCTCATTAGCAGTTGAAATACCTGATAGTTAAAATGCGATTGTTGTATTCATTCTTTTTTATTGACGTCTATTGATTTATTTCTTTTAATGTGTTAATTGGTATTCTGTACAGTACTTTGGTTGACATTTGGTATCTTGAAATGTGCTTTACAAAAAATGTGATTAATTGAATGATTGATTAATCAATTTATCTTTAGACAGACATATAGGTCACGGACAAAAACATGGAACATGCTGTTTATTTACAGATTAAATCTACAATGGTACATCTATCCAATACAAACGCATGAGGGAAAACCTATGGTAACACACAGGTCACAAGGGAAGGCATTCCTTAAACAAGATAGCATTGCCAGACACATGCTTCCACAATATGGGCGACCACAGGCAATCACTCAAGAAAACGCATGCCTAACTAAAACCCGGAGAACACACATCAGTGCTAACCACTGAGCCACCACTATGTGCTGCGTAAAATGTTTCATACTCATCAATAAAGACAAGATAATTCAGAGTGCTACAGTTACAAAACTAGCAAGTAAATGTAAGAGACAAATCCTTACCTAAAGCAACTCTCCCACCCAAGAGAACCTCTAGGACTGGCTGGAGGATTTCAGGAGGCTGCTCATCACTGGGCAGTAAGTCAATAGCAAAATCCATCTCAGGTGTGCTGTGGTTCCCAATAGATACTGGAACATTCATGTAACTAATATTAGTGACCACTGATCATACAACAGCCACAGCTAAGAGATTCCATCAAACAGAAACACACTGCTGTTAAAACACAAACGCAAGCCCTGTCAGTTCCAAGAATTGTTTAGATTAACAGTTGAAAGACTATTATAGGCCATGTTGAAAACATACCCTGAGATATACATATATACATAGATACACACACACATACATATACATACATTCTACTTTAATTTAGTTTAATATATACTATATTCTCATAATATATAAATCATATATATATCATATATCATATAATCATATATATATATATATATATATATATATAGCCCATGGATGAACCATTAAATAGTTAACAGAAGTGATGACAGGTGAAGAGTGAAAACATGAGAATGAAAAGTGTGAACATGCAATACCGAAATAACTGAAGCTGGGTGAGCAGTAGGCAGACTCCGCGTCTGCAGTCACACAGTGTCATACATGATACAAGAAATATGGAAACAATATGAATGCGCTTCATTTAAGATTTGGTCAAGTGAGATAGGAAATGCAGATTAATTTTGCTCTTGCTTGCGAACTCACCATTGTAAGAGTTCATTTACTTGTTTTAAGGTTAACTTATAAGGTGCTTTTTTGACAATTTTGAGACTGAAAAACGGACATAATGTGAGACAGAAGAGCATTGCTTAAATAAAACTGTTAGCACCTGTTTCATTTTTAACCATATAAAACTACATTGCCTGATATTATCCTTATTGATTTTTTTTAGCTCTGTAAATGTTTCTATTGCTCTGGCCCTATTATATGATACCTTTGAGGACCTTGGAATTGTTATTCCTAATTTATAAGCTACTCAAAGAAATCCATAAAGATACCCAGTAAAAAAAAAAACAACTTGTAAAAAATAGTACACACGCTTTACATTTATATATTGTGAAATGTGAATGTGGTGGATTATTTGCAGAGGCTCATTTTAAGGAATTTAAAAAAGAACATCATAACAGCAGTTAGGTCAAAGGCATCCTGAGGGTAATACACCCATATAACAAAAATAAAACAGACCTGAGGTTTAAAAAAAAATAATAATAACAAAAAATCTGTTTAATCTGCTCCTCTTCTTGCTCTGTCTTTTTTTTGAAAAGGCAAACACCCAGCTTTAAAAGAATTTTGACCGCCTACATAAATTCAGCAGTATTAAGGATGCTACAAGTTCAGTCAAGCTGCCAGTGTGCATTCTTAGCAAAAATGCATCTTTTTCTCAGATACCGGCATCAACTTTCTGTGACTGCCACTGCATGTCTTCACCCACACACACTGCATAGGTAATTAACATCCAATTATCTGCCAAAAAAGCATAGTTAAAATGTGGTCTTAAGGAAAATGAATTGAAGTAAACTAACAGACAGAAAACTTACATTGTCTGTTGTCTATTGCTGTCTGTCGTTCTCAGTGTAATATCCTAGAGATAAGAATGGTAACCGACTCATCACTCACCTGTGAAGAAGCATTTGTACAGCCTCTTCAAGAAGGGCGACAACACAGGGGGTCTGTATAGGATCTTTCCGTTATCAACATCTCGTTGCGTGAAAGAGTACACGGGGGTATAAGCTTTGTCTTTGTGTTCTATAGTACCTATCAACAGATGTGACAATAATTAATGTCTTTCTGTACCTCACCGATAGGTAAGACACTGCAATTATGAATTTTGGTCTCAACAATGACTTCATAAACTTGATAAAGGCAATTTCCACTGCAAAAAACTTAATTAAAAATACACTATGTATAATGTTGAATGCTGCTGTCAGTAAAGAGAAGAAATTGAAATTCTGAAGCAGGTAACACTGGAGTACATGCAGGGATGTTAGAGTGGTTTACAAGGGCAAAATAAATGAAGTCAGTAAAGGTGTTGCATTGATAATGGATTCTTGGATAATGAAACTGACTAGAGGAATTCTGACTGGCGAAACTGATTAGGGATACTTGGGTATTATTACAGATTTCTTTTGTAGTGGATTATTAATGTCTGGTGCACTCATTGGTAAAAGTGGCTGCATACTGAAGTGACTGGGTGTTGAAAGTGACTTGGGAACAAAGTGAAAGTCATGAAGAGAATTCAAGAAAAAAGGAGGCTTAGGTAGCGACCATTGAAATCTGACCAATATTTCTCCAAAAGTTACATTTTGGACCTGTTAATTTTTTTACCTTGTTCCCGAGCTAGCGGGATGGTGATATTGTAGATAAAATTTTCACTGGGCATTTCTGTCACAACAAAAGAAAGCACAGAAGATGGGATCTTTGTGGGACAATCCTCAGGAGCCTGTGTGGGGAAAAGAATATACACAGAAACTCAGGCGGTGCGGCACAAACCGAAAGACACATGTCCAGGGTATGTTCTATGAGCTTCCTCACTGTGATCTGTAAAGTGCAGCCCAAGGAGAGCATGGGGAATCCAGGAGAATGTGGAAGAACTCCAACCCTGAGGGTATGCACCAGAATGATGCTCTTCAAGGAACCCTCACATGATACCTGCAACAAGCAGTGTCCGCTTTTAGCAATCCACCTTTGTGACAATAAAGATTACAATATGACTGAGTTATAATCTAAGAATATTAGGTAACACTTTGCATTAACTGAATCTTCATAAAGCTTTTATAATACATTCGTAGAACATTCAGTGCACCTTTTTTAATGCATTAAAAGGAAAGATGGGCTCCAAATTACAAAAATTTACTCACGAAATGTAACAAAATAACTACTGGTGGGAGAAATGTATTTAATTAAAATGCAAGTAATTTGTAATTTGAAAATACAAAAATATATGTAAAACAAAAATGGTACACATCAAATACCTATATCATTACAGCACTAGTAATATCAAGCAGGGTTGGGTAAGTTACTTTAAAAATGTTTGTTAGAGTTACTAGTTACCTGTTGAAAAATTTAAACAGTAACATAATCTTAATTACCTCAAAATAAAAATAAGGTAGCTAACTACTTTTACAGTAGTTACTTTAGGATTACATTAATGCCGAGTAAAGACAAAAGTAAAAAACATCAAAGATTTTTTGTACAGGCAACAGAACATTCTCCACATGGCATTTTTTTCTCCTCTAGAAACGGTAAAGAACAAGTAACAGTACTCATTGTACGGAATGCAATTTAGCCTAGTAATAATAACAATGAAGAAATTATCCTGGCCCTGTGGTGGACTGGCGACCTGCCCAGGGTGTACCCTGCCTCTCGCCTGAAGATGCTGGGATTGGCTCCAAAATGGATAAAGCAGTATAGGTAATGGATGGATGGATGGATGGATGGATGGATGGATGGATGTGTCATGATCAGCCCCGTCCGATCCTCCTGTGTGCCACGCCCACCTCGTTACTTCGTGTTCCTGCCCCGATTGTGATCACCTGCGTCCTGTTAATCCCTGCCTAGCCTGTGTATTTAGTCCGCGTCTTTCCCCAGTATGTCAGATCTGTCATTGATGGTGTCCCATGCTGTACCTGATCCTGCCCTAATTGCCCACCTGTGCTTATTAAAGCCTCGTTTTTTTGGGACTCCTTGGCTTCGCTCGCCTGTTTTCCGCTCGCCTGTTTTCCGCTCGCCTGTCGCACGCACCGTGACAGAATGGATGGATGGAAGAAATTATCCTATCCTTTATGAGGGTTTAATGATAAACATTATAACTGTATACTCATGTAACATTAATAACAAACGTATCATGAATATGGTATTAATGTACATTAAAGCTGTTAAAGCATGATAGGATGTTCAGGTATACTCCATTCATTGATTCATTTTTCCCTTTATCCTATTGGGTTGCGGGGGGTCCGGAGATTATCCCGGAAGCAATGGGCACGAGGCAGGGAACAACCCTGGACAGGGGGCCAGACCATCGCAGGGCACACTCACACACTGTTACCATTCACTCACACATACACACCTATGGGCAATTTATTAATTTTTGTTAATTTATTAATTAACAATTAGCCTCAGCATGTCTTTGGACTGTGGGGGGGAACTGGAGTACCTGGAGGAAACCCCACAACGACACAGGGAGAACTTGCAAACTCCACACACATGTAACCCAGGTGGAGACTCGAACTCAGGTCCCAGAGGTGTGAGGCAACAGTGCTAATCACTGCACCACCATGTCACCCCCTCAGGTATACTTATTGACTGCTAATGAATGTTGTATGAATGCATTACGAAGGTGCACTGCATGTTCTACTGGTGTATTTTAAAGGTATTATGAAAGTGTAGTTAGTAAGAAGCATTACCAAATATTAGCTAACTTTCGTCTAACACTTACACCTTAGTTTATGCAGCCTGCTTGATATACATATTTTTATTTTTAAGAGCTCCATCATGTTTTATGGTGCACAGAATCATTAACAACATATGGATATCTTTGTCGGAGATGAGATGGACATGTAAATTCTCATTGTGTTCCATACTTCACTATGTAATGGCTACGGAAGCTACTTTAATTCCTAACTTTGTAGATCGCTTGTTGGTGGGCGTTTTTTGGCCAGGATGCAAATTAAAAAAGAAATCTATTCTAAACCTGAAACTTAAGTAAAGTAATTATTTGTTATTGCCTCTGTTCTTCATTATAATCAAAATGGTTTGGTCAAGGTCAAGCAATCAATTTAATTTCCATGGTAACTGCAGTGTTTGTCACAGTGATTGTGGAGGCCATTGAAAAATGGACCGACAATTTATATATTTCTAAAGATATTAACAAGAAAGATTTTAAGTTGTTAATGCTACTAGTTATAATTATGTTAGTGTTAGAGCATGTCATTCAGTGGAACATTACTGCACAATTTTGGTACAGTATTGAAAAACGTAATGAGCACTAAATTTTTAAGCGAAGTTCTATGAACCTCACAACCTGTAACCACAACCTAAACAAATTTTTGAAAGCATAATCCAATCATACATAACTGAAAACCTTCTTCGAAGATTGTTGGAGGGTATTATGTGTCTAAAAACCAGAATGCAGGTTTTAGGAGCAAACTTTCAATCCATTCCAATTAAATCCAGTCCTTTGAAGTTCCTCACCTGGAACTGAACTGCATCCCAATCCACCCCGGAGCCCAAGTGTCGATACCATACTCTGCCCCTGTTGATATCCGCCTGAGTGAACGACAGGACTCCTACGGCAGCTGGAGTATTGTTAAGGAGAAGCTCCTCATCCTGGACGCTGGTTGACATGGATGACCAGAGGACAATTTCACCTGTGCCAAGGAGATCCAGCACATATACAAGGACTGTTAGTCGGGATGCCTCATCGAGTGCAGAAAAATGGGTTTGGCTAAGAGATATGCAAGTGTTAGTAACTGAAGAAAAACCAGAGACTGCAGCACGTGCTGGACCTTCATCTTCCACCTGACCGAATGCCTTTGAATTCAACTAAGGCACACAATTATTTTAAGGCCATGACAAAACGCAACAATGAATAAGTCATTCAATACTTTGCCGCATGTGTATTTAACTGTAGATGTCTACCAGCACAAAGAAGCAGTTACTGAAATAAACATATGTCCTAAAGGTCTATGTACCATACTTGGGATTTTCTTTGGAGGGGGAAATGGTGTAGAGAATTTGAGAGTCTCTGGAGCCTGGACACTCTGCTCTCAGGTGGTTCTTGGTGAGCCTGACCTTCCCTCCTTCATTCACCCAGGCAGTGAGGAAGGACACCACATGAGAAGTAGCAAGGCCCTGTGGAAGAAAATGAATGCTGTATGTTCCAGCGCAGTAGACATAATATGCTCACCTCACGTTTTATTAGTATGCAGAAAAGAACTTGCTCGGAAATATTTTTTCTGCGAAAAACAAGCATTACATCACTCTCGTGCTAGCAGGAGACTGGACGGCAGCAAGCGAACAAAGAATAAATACAGTGTGCGTTTCAGTTCATAACCGCTTTAAGTCAGAGCACAAAAGGAAGACGCAGCTGCTGAAAAAAAGAACAGTCTTCAAGATATGTTTACTTCCAGCTTCATTAGAAGGTGCACGGGCGCAATGAAATATTAATGAAAGGACTTAAATATCCGATGCTGAGAAATATCACCAGCAGAGCTGCTGTGGTGTTTCTAACATTAATCCATTGATAAGGGTGAGAGGAAATGCTCAGCCAATCCCAGGAGGGAGAGAGCAGAAGGCTGGGAACATCCTGAACAAAATGCCAGGACATCACCGGTCGCACTATTGCACACAGAGTCTGTGTGATTTAGAGACACCAATTCATTTGGACAGTGGAAGCAGACATAGAGAGAACATGCACAATTGACAGAGTGCAATGGCAGGAACAAAACTTGCATCCCAGAAGGTTTAAGGCTACAGTGGTCCCCACTAGATCACTGTGACGCTGGTTTTACTAATGCATAGACAAAATGCAAAAAAATTAATGAGCACTAAAAAAAATCAAGCAAGCAATGACACGCTATGCACAATCTTCTGATTACATACTCATAGAAACACTTTGTGCTTTGCAATTTACGCTTTGTAAATTTCTATTATTTTTTAATTAGTGGTTCCTGCATGTAACTTATAAATTATGGGTGGAAAATCAAAGCATTATGAGCTTGAAAGAGCTACACCATTTGAAATAAAGTGAAACCAGTACTGCACTCTTGGAAAAGCAGCCTGTCACACAGTTCAAATACCTTTCATTACCCATATAAATTGTAATTCAGAGTGACGTAACAACCTTTAGAACATTCCACCAAATTCTTTTGAAGACAAAAAGAAAAACATAACAGAAAAGGATCAGGCCTTGTGGACATTTAATACAAATTACTATTTTTTTTACCCTAGAGATCAAAGCGTTTGAATAAGCAAGTAAGCTGCGTTTAGCCTAGAAGGTCTATCTAAAACAGGTTAATCACCACTGTTGAGAAAATAAGACAGCTGCTTGCAAAAAATGTGTTGGTCACAAGAAAGAATAACAATTGCATCATTAAATTGCAGTTATTGCACAGCTTACATTGTCATGCATCTTTTAATAGGCCTTTCTTTATACGCAACTTAGCATTCGAAAATACACACTGCTATGTATCAATTGTTCTGACTTCACACAATGCTGACTGGCCTTTCTATAATTACTCTCTGCATGTGAACATTCTTTTTAGCAATAAAATTATATAAACTTAAGAGAAAAGCACTTTGGGAATGTGAACCGGTCACAGGACACTTAAGACTTAAGCATCAATATAACATTCCCTCCAAGAAGTCTGTCCTTATCCAAAAACAGTTTTGAGGCAATTTTGTGAACGTCACTTCTAAGTGCTGAACTTGAAGATCCAGTGCAGGTAATATTTAGATTAAAGACATTAAAGGAATTTCTGCGGGAAAAGAAGGCACCTTCCATCTCCTCACCTGGTTTTGCACATCGATTGTGAAGAGCAGGTTCTGATAGCTGCGTCCGTCGCCGATCTGCAGCAGCACCCTGTCCTGCAGCTGGCTGGAGCCGGCATGGATGTACCGCAGTTGCTCTCGTTCCAGCTCCCGCAGTGTAAAATGCCTCACTGGCTTCTCATCATAGACACGTGCCAGGCGGCCATGCTGGGCCGGGTCCAGCACCAGCAGCTGCACATCTTCGGGGTTATCGTCATCCGCAACCCACAGCACTGACCTCGTGATGACTGCCGCCTCCCCTTGTCTGACCATTAATGGCTTGTTGACAAACACACATGGAGGCTGTTTGAGGAAAAAGAAGAGGCTTTACTCACCAGCTGCCACTGCAGGGTTGGTACACTTCTGAAATTTTCATAAGTCTTTATTAGGCTTTTTCAGTTTCACTTAAATAGTTTTACTTTTTGTTTTATTGTCAGGGAATGACTCATTTTGAATTTGATTTAGCTGCAATTTTAGTTTTCAGTGTTTTGTAGAATGCTTTGATTAAGGTATGTAGCTGAAAATCATGATGCCTGATATAAACTACTGTATAAACCCACACACTGTTAGAAAAATGTATTAAAATGTATTGCCGCTTACATTATTTAAAAGTTATGCTGTTCGGCTTAGACAACAGATGCAAAAAAAGTTAGACTAAAATTAATTCAACAACAAACTAACAAACACACTGAAGTAAGTGATATCAATTTGAAAACAAACATTTTGTTGATATTTTTTAATAATGAATGGTACTCAATCTTCATCTACAGTATAAAACTGTTGCTACAAGAGAGGGGTGTGTTCTTGGTATTTGATTGATTCTTACCTGAGAAAATAAGAAATTTACAAATGAGAGGAGGCCATTTGGCCTATCAAGCTTTTTTGGGGAGAACTTAACCAATAGTTCAGAGTTGTTCAAATCTTATTTAGCTCTGATTTAAAGGAACCCAGGGTTTTAGCTTGCGCTACACTAGCAGGAAGACTATTCCATACTCCATCTACACGCTGTGTAACAAAGTGCTTCTTCAGATTCATTTTAAAATGTTTTCCCGCTAATTTCCACGAGTTCTAGTATTTAAACTGATATTGAAATAGCCATTTGGCTGAACAGCATCCAGACCTGTTAGAATGTTATATACCTGGATCATGTCCGCCCTTAGTCTCCTTTGCTCGAGGCTGAACAGATTCAGCTCAGCTAACCTCTCCTCGTAACACATTAATGAGAAAAACTTTTCAATGTTAGTTTTCGTTTTCACAAATAGTTTTTGCTAATGATAATAACCTTGGTCCTGCCTCTAGGATCGGCTCTGGACCCCCCAGGACTCTGAATAGGACACGTGCTTACAGGATGGATGTATGGATAGTAACCTTGGCCCACACTTCTCATAAAGAATATGAGCACCACCCACAGAGCCAGAACATCCTCAGCCGGCCTGTGTTAGGTTGGATTACAAGATCGTCATTGTACTTCGTACTAAACTTTCAAGTACCAGCTTGTCGGACAAATACTTTCCCCAAAGAACAGTCTGCATTTTTCATATTGCAATGCTGAGTGGGTAACACTGGTTACATGTGGATGATGCTCTTTTATTAATGCTGGTAGCCTCAATGAAAGCAGAAACGGCATTGAGCAGCACTGAACATGCTTATTTACATAATGGTTCGAGTGCATCCAGCCTCAAATTTCTGATTTTCAAGGTCCCTGATTAGCAGACCTGCTTTTCTGCAGCACAGCAGACTCTAATGAGCAGAGCAGCTGGCCACATAATCTAAAGTAATGTGCTTGTTGCCCCCGTGCCCGTTCTGATAGGCCGGTACCTTCTTCGGCACTCACTGCAGCAAACAGGCTGTACTAGTGGTTCAATAACACACAAGGTGCCAGCCCTTCACATTGCTGTCCGATAATGTGGGATGCACTAAAAGAACTTGAATCACTCATTATTCTTATTATGTTATTTAGGATTTGCAAACATTTGCATTCCAAAAAGCGGGTGTTCTTCACTCCGCTCTTTATTTTTAGCTGGTGGCAGCTAAAAGAAAGCATTCCACCATGTATATTTCCATAAAAAACGGAAATATAAATTCCTATATGAGTTTCAATTAGATAACAGGTGTGAAACACAAGGTCTGGAGGTGAAATATGGCCTGTTGGCTAATTTCATGGGAAAATATGAAAGATTATTTTGATATAGGTGTAAATCCAGGCTGCAAGATGATCCTAGAATGTGGGCACAGTGATTTAAAAAATCTTGTATTAGCTATTTAAAAGTTAAAAATGGCTGTTATTTTTAGTTTTGGGGAGAAGCAGAGTACAGAAGGTACAAAACATTTGGCAGCCCAATGCTGAGAAATACAACTGCTTGCAAGGGCAACTGAGGAAGAACAACAAAAATAAATTGCTTGGCAGGACTGAAGAAGTGCAGCACATTTTTAATCATAGTTGGGAGGCCATTGATGCAGCTATTCCAATCCGTAATTGCTACTAACACCCTTTCTGGAATGAAGGATATTCACAGGGGGCCCTGTCCTACTGTAATTGTAATTGCAATTGTAATTTCCCACACAGTGTTTTGTTATTACTACACGGGTCCTGTTTACGAACATGAGTCTGACACACTTGCATTACATCACTCCAAACTGAAGTAGTAGGAACATATTTAGTTAAGATTTGTTAATAGCATTGGAGAGGCTTTTAGTGAACCACTAGTACGGCCTTTTTTCGATATCTTTGCAAGAGGATGAAGATCCAATTCTTTAAAGTCCTGGGGCTCCCTGTCTGGCTGTGAGACATGGACACTATCCAGTGAGCTGAGAAAAAGACTGGACTACTTTGGTACTGTGTCTCTTGGGTGAATCCTTGCGTACCGCTGGTTTGACTGTGTTGGATGAGCGGTTGCTAGAGGAGTGCCGAATGAGGCACATTACCTGCGTTGTAAGGGAGCATCAGTTACAGCACTATGGTCATGTGGCACTTCATAACACTTTATAATGCATTCATAAAGTATTATAAATGGGGCTATAAATATTTATTAAAAAGCATGACACATTCTAGCCATGTTTATTACTCATTATGAATGCTTTATTAAGGTCTCACCATAAATACCTTCAAAATAAGAGACCATTATAGTGCATTATGAAGGTATTAATAGTCCATTTTAGATCAGAGCTTCAAGTAAAGTGTTACCAAACTTTTTCTCGAAAGCTATAATATCTTTCAAATTTTCGAACACAAAAAACTGAACCTGATTTTTCAAATGTAGAATGATCTTTGTGGACCGCCTGTTATCTTATTACTTCATTTATTATTGCTAAATTTTATTTTCAGTAAATAACTATTTTTTAAAAATATATTTTTATAATTCTATGCTATTTTGTGGGTTTCAAATTAAGCAAGATGTATCACTTATATGACTAATTTAACAGAAGATTTTGCCACACCCATCTAAGTTAGAATGCAAGTTTTTGTGCTGCAATATGGGACCAGCCCATCACATGACAAAGCTAATGTGTTCATTAATACTCAGTGTGGAAGGATGACATACAGGAAGGAAGATAAGACAGCACTGAATGTGCTCCTTAATGATAAACGTTCCTTAATAACTCTCAGTATTTCAGTGCGTTCCTGACTGAAGGTCACAGTGACTTGTCCGCTCGCTGTGCACAGAAACCTTCTTCCCTCAGCTAAAACTTAGCAGGACGTGTAGCGGTGGAGCTCTGTTAAAGGAGGCAAGGCACGCAATTCGCAAGGCCAAAATCAGGCGGCGGGGGGCGGGGGGGGGGCGACGGCCAGCGTACCTGCGGGGACACAACCTGGATGTGCAGAGAATTCGGCTGAGAGGATAGCTGAGGATCGGCAGCCTGCAGCATGAGCGTGCCACTCCTGTGAAACAGAACCGCCACACCCTGACATCATCACACTCAAACGCTTCCTGCAAGCAAAACAGCAGCAGCTGGCCCGTCTTCCTCCATCGGCCATACATTGGCTGCTCTGCCACCATTCTAATTTCTCATGCACCTGTATCACAACAGCATTTGAATGCAAATGAGTTTTAGAGTTTCATTGTTCTTTTCATTTTCACATCCCTCCACCACACACCATGTTTATGAACCCACGTTACTGAAGTTAAAATATTTACCTGCTTAAGAGAAACAATTGTTTCTTTGGGAACTTTGGGGAAAAAAATGCATGATAGTCTCGAATTATAACAATGGCAGTATAATGCTAAAGTGTGGATTGTTTAGTGGAGATTTTCCCGAATGTTAATACATTTTTTTATATTTTTGTGGCTCAGTGGGATAGGGTTCTGATCTGGTTTGAGTCCGGGTCAGCAGAACAGGCATATTACCATTGGACCCAGAAAAAGATGCTGCATGGCAGCTGGACAAACAGCTGACCCCCTGCTCAGACCCTGAACATCACGCCCTACTGTATATTTGTATGTCTCAAAGGTGAGCAAGACGAGATATAAAAAAAATACAAATTCCTATGTACATCTATACATGCATGAACACATAGCAAATTAATCGTTTCGTTGTCACTTCATTTGTGCTGCGTTCATGTCAACTATCAGCACCTCATTAATATTCACAGACTATATCCCTATTACTTGCCTAGAAAAGGCAGTTATAAATAAATAGATACAAAGGATGATTTATAAACATCCTGGGCTAACTAGACGTTAAAACGACTCAGAATTACCCAGGTGTTACGGCCACTAAGAGCTCTGCTTCCTGAGTACTTGAAGAAAACTCTAAAAGCTCTGGCATTGGACGCAGTGCTGAGTCAGTGAGTGTGGCTCAGCCACGCTCTTCTATGCAAATTACTGCCAGGCCATTCATGTTAATTACCTCTGTGGGGCTGCTACGATGGGCAGCAGGGAACAAACCTTCATCAGCAATGACATCACCCCCTGGGCCAATCAAAAGGTTTTCCTATCAAAGTGCTTCCCCTAGTGTTTTGTTCTATATTACCATACACAGATACCAGGCGGGAAGGCAAATTTAAGTAGGCAAAGAAGGTGGAAGGAACATTCAAATCCAAAATCCTATAAACATCTGGCAAGGCAGAAACAGTGTGTGAGACAGAGCAGTGGATTATACACTAAGGATACAACTGACTACAAAACTTTGCCTCTGTTACACTGATGGCATCGATTGGGCCAATTAAAAATTAATGTTATATTTTGGTACTAGAGTGAGAAAATAAACTTTTCTTGATGGACGATCTCTCATTTTTCTGCAGGTTTCATAGCAACTGCCTGGCATTTATTTAGCAAGTATTATTAGTTATTCAGTTATCTGCCAGCAGTTAAGACAATAAAATGATCCAAAAAACTGCAAACATAACAGCTCGCCTTGATTCGCCTCGGTCATGGCTGAAAGCGACGGCTCTGCTCCTGAGATCTGAGAAGCTGAAGACTGATCCCTGCTTCAGAGGAACAGCCTTCCCATTGGTGAGGTACACCAGCCGGCCGATGCAGGGGAGCTTGAGTATCTTGAAGATCAAGTCCTCCCTCCTACTCTCCAGATCCTCAGCGGTAATGAGTGACAGGTCCAGAGCCCTGGTTCCTCCAATCGGCACTATGAGGTCTCCACGTACATGCAGCACTGGGCCTCGCGTATTCACTGCACAGACACAGAGACAATCCATCAGCATAAACTAGCTAATCATAAAACAGTAACGAGACACGACATCCTCTTAATCTTAATAGATCTCCAACATTAATGTCACGTGACTGCGACTGGCAGCTACTCACCTTCGCATTTCTGGGTCCTGGGGTTGGCGTAGAAGCCAGAGCCACAGTCTGCCACGCAGAGGTGATCTTTGAGGAAGGTGTTCCTACTGCAGGCAGTGCACTGTCCAGCCCCCTCACACTTAGTGCAGCCAGTGGGACAAGCTGGATACGCACACGTTACATATACAATACGGCCGTAATGACATCACCTTCACAGCACGAGTTCAGATCAATCCACTATAAACATTCTTATCAGGAGGCCTGTTGTATCAATAGACCAGAAAGCGTTGGCCTGTACAGCGGAAATGGATACTGCTGCTATGCTGTATGATTTAAGTGAGGTACTTGACCTCATTTGCCTCAGTAAGATCTGTGTGCATTTAATAAAATGACATGTATCAGTAGGTTCGGGTGACAGGTAATCTGTTGTTTATAATCTGCTGGTGACACACACAGTGTTTGCTTGTTTGTTTTTGGGAAAAGCTCACCCCGGCATCGATGAGCAGATGCGTCCATTAGGTGGTGTGTCCCACACTCCCGCACACAGATGCCGTGCTTTAGGAGAAAGGGCTCCTGACACCGGCTGCACTGCCCTGGGCCCCGACATGTCTCACAGTGCTCATCACAGCCTGCAGAGGGAAGAAATCCCGCCCCCAGGGCAAAAAACAGCCCCCTGGTTAACCAATACCTGTTTTTCAATTCTATTCAATATTATTACATACATCGCTTGACCTGTTCCAGGTTACTGGGCATCCTAGGCTCATCCTGGTGGATAATTATGGGGGCAAGGCAAAGAAAAACTGAGGAGGGCCACCAAACTATTGCAGGGTACACTCACTTTGGTAACACTAATTCACCTCGTCAAGTTTTTTGGCTGTGGGGTAAACCAGAACATCCCTCACGAGAACATGCACACTCCACGCACATGGAGCCATGGAGGAGACTCAAACCCTGGTACCAGAGGTGTGAGGCGACAGCGATGACCACTGTACCACCATTCCGCCTCAACATTATTACATTCTCCCTAATTAAGACATCTTTGCAACCCCTCTTTGCGGTGTGGCACATGGAGGGGTCGATTCCAGGCAGCACGGGGCATAAGGCAGGGGTAGAGCGCGAGCGGGATGGCTCACAGAACACACTTATACACATACTCAGATGCAACCAAGACCAAAGGCTGGATTTGAACCTATGACCCCTAGAGATATGAGGTAGCTGTACTACATAAATATACAATAGAAGAATATTACAAGACATAAATTTTCATGTGTGCTCAATTAAAAGAAGGGGGAGCTATTTTAATTTTAGGCTTTGACTCCGGAGGCTCCTCCTGGCAAGCGACCCGAGGACGCAACCCCGAGTGAACACTTCACCCTGGAACACATACGCTTTGATGTACGGCAAGCAGACGCGACGTATTGAACCTCCACAGCTGTTGCAGCACACATTCACAGGGATTTAGAGTCAGCACAACCTCACCCATTACATTCCTATCCCCACACCTATAAAAGCAAAGCGAAAGAGAACCTCCCCCCCCACCACCACCACCCCACACACGCGCGCATACACACACACATCCACACACACCCAGACACATACACACTATTAGCAGACTGTCAGACCTTGACTTCTGAGTCAATGATGGAATCTGAGGCCAAGCCACTCCACATTAGCCAATACTTCACAAGCAATTTGTCAGGTTTCGTGTAGCATATTGATGCTATGAGGTCTTCCAGTGCTTCACTCAAGCCAGTTATGTCTGTTCTGGAGGATAAATGCTTCTTCCATTAGTGCACCCCCCTACCCGACACACACACACACACACACACACACACACACACACACACACACACACAGCCCAGGCTCCAGGAATGCCTGAAGTACAGCATGGCAACTTAGCACCACATTAAATCTGCATGCCAGTAAAGGTGCCACATCAACTATTCCCAGGACATCCCTCTATCTAAGCTGTCATATCTCATTACGCTTATCAGATCGGACGGCGATTTCCAAACTCTCTTCAGCTCATCTGTGAAATGTTTTCCAGATGACCTTTTTCAGCTCAGGAGGATAAGCATCGTGATTTATGCTCCTTCTAAGGCACTGACTCAAACCATGGCCGAGCTGCTCACTGCTCTCTTGGAAGTGGAAAGTGTTACGTGGGCCATGGTTGCCATGGTGTGTAGAGCAATGGTGATAGCATCCTCGTGTCACCTATTTGACTTTTATGCACTGGAAAATTACAGAGATAAATGCAATTGATTTGGTAATCATTCAAGTTAACTGTGGATTATTTCAATAATCAAATATTTGCAGCCAGAGAGCATGAGGTGGATAAAGTGGTGAAGACTGCTGCTAGTTGGTCAGAATAGGTTTAAATGTCTATCCAGGGATACCACATAAACCTTAGCCGTGTATAGATGTTCCCTGTACGTTTGACTTCAAGGCTATGAAATACAAGCATCTGGTCATGTGCAGGTAACTCAGCCTTGGTGATTAGTTCTCTGTTGCCTTCAGTAAAACAAACAAAGGAGTTACTGAGCTTGTCCTGAAGGGAATTTGTCATTTGTAGGTGAGCAGTTGTTTTTGGTCTCCGCAATTCTCTTGGCTCACCACATACAACGGAGGTCCGAGCTGCTGGTAAAATTGTTTTTCACCTTCAATTTTTTGGCGGTATCACTAAACCTGATCTCCCTCTAGGGAAGGGTTAATTCTCTTTGCGAGAGACCTTCCAGCTCAGCGTGTCTACTCACCCATGGCTGATGCATTATATCTGTGTTATTTTAGACAGCCATTGATCTTTTTGCACGGATCTTCAATTTGGAGACACATAACAGTGCGCCATGTACTGTTCACAAGACCATTAAGAATATGAAAAGGCCACTGAGGACAAAAGTGGTTACCTCTGCAACTCATGAGTAGGGGTTAAGGCACTAGTAAGGTGGGAGTAGGGGGTACAGCATTCATGCTGGCAGTCTCCCAAGAGCAGGACCTGAATGGAATCTCTAAAGCAATGATTGTCAACCCATGGGATCCATGGGCAAGTTCTGAAAGGGTCTCAAGTTGGAAATGTCAGCATTTCAAAACCAGCAAGCTCCTATGCTGATCCACGATCAGATTTCCCAGCCCCAATCCTAGAAATAACGTATATAAATGGGTCTTGGGTCTGCAACTGCAAAACCAGTGAACACTCAACTAATCCAAGAAGCCAACCCACTGATGCTTAATTTACAATTCACTGGCACATCCAATCAGATCTGTGTGACAGGCACTGATTATTGTAAACTGTAGAGTGCACTGCTCATAGCATTAATCACAATTACAAATAAGAAGTACCACCAAACAATTCTATATCGGTGAGATATAAAACATGCAGTCTGAAATATGAATAAAACGGGAATAGAAACTGCAGCCAACACACCTCAGTAAACTCGTTCCTCATTGGCATTAAGATCCCAGGGGGCAGTGAGTCACACAAAGACAAGTGGACAATGGAAATGAAGTGCAGGAAAATGGTCCTCATGGGAGCTCCAACAAGAAGAAAGGCATTCTGGAGATCTGGTAAGAATGCCAGTCCATCGCAGGGTGCATACACACACACACACATTATCATACATTTTGCGCAATTCAGAGTTGCCAATTAAGACTGCATCTTTAGACTGCAGAAGGAAACCGGAATACCCAGAGGAAACTGACGCAATATGGGGAGAACATGAAGACGCCACACAAAGAGAACGGAGGCGGGATTCAAACCCGCAGCCCTCGAGGTGTGAGGCAACAGTGCCACCCAGTCATTAATAATGTCAATAATTTCTTACGAAGTGTTGGGAATAGTCACATAATCACAAGCAATTTTTACAGAACTGCCAAGTACACTGCCTTAAGGATCTAGACCCAAAATCGTCATATCTAAAAATATACTGCAGATTCATGTATATGCTTTTTTATTAATGTCAATTTTACTGTTGCCTTTAATCTTTCCACATTCCACATTCCACATTTTCAAGAGTATAGTTCTGGCAATGTTTAAAAGACTTGCAGACCCTGACATTCTCTACAGCTTAGGAAAAAAAATGCAATTTTTTTTCATACTGGGGTTTAGTTGCACTAACATTGTATATTGCGTGTGTGTGTGAATTGAATCAATTGAATCTTGAATCTTGAATCTTGAATCTTGTGTGTGGGGGGGGGGTTGCATAGATTACATTTATGGACCAAATTGTCCCCAAAGTGTAGTAAAACCTGAAATTTCCCTACATTTGGGGACATCTTTTGAGGTCCTCTTTTGGATAACTTCAGTTTTATAAAAATCTGTGACTGCAGTCAAAAAAGTAAAAATGCCAAAAGTCTTGTATTTGGGTTGGTTACTTATGGTTAAGGTTAGGGATGGGTAGGAGTTAAGGGT
>JAODKE010000125.1:12943431-12959311 GCA_026779605.1 Mormyrus hasselquistii
GTGTGTGTGTGTGTATTATGGTTGCATTACATTGTGGTGCCTTACGTTTCCTGGAATATGCTCCAAGTTCTCTGCCATTCAATACTGGATAAGATGAATGAAAATGGATGAATGGATGGATGACCAACTAAAAAAAATACATAACTAAACAACAACAGAGTTTGCTGTGGTTGGAATCACACTCTACTGGTAGACTGGTACTTACTGTTGCAGGCTCCCAGTTGGATGTAGTGTCCAGGGGGGCACTGGGTCACACAGTGGTCCCCAAGAGTCAAACCCTTAGGGTCTCTGCACAGCAGACAGACACTTCCGCCGTTGCGAAGGTCCGAGACACACCACAGGCAGTCCATCTTGCAGTCTAGGGGTAACAGGCAAAGGGTGGAGTTACAGTGAGGTTTCTACACTGCCCCATTCAGCCCACAGTCTGATGGCAACAGTGGGTGTGTGCTAAATCACACCTAAAGGAAATGAAATATATATTTGATATATTTTCATGCAAGAAAAAAAGATTATGATTTATTCACTTGAAATTATTCTGTGTAAATAGTTCTTAAAATGTAACCTGATCTTCAACAGGTCAGGATAATAAATAGACAGCCTTATTAACAAACAAGACACACAAAATATTACCATATTTTTATTGAAAAAAATGGCTGAAAGAAATCAAGGACATCAATCATGTGAATGTAAGAAATGTACGTGAACCTCTGGGATAACAACCTCTTTAAAAGAGGGTAACTGGAGACTGATTCTCCAATGTTCACGTGTTGGTTGCCCTGCCCTGCTGTATAAAAATGACAGAAATGTGGCTCCTCACAAAATATGTAACTTTTTGCGTTTGTTATTTATTTTCATTTCTTAGACAAAGTTCTGACCACCTTTTAGGAGCCATCCATCAAGAGATGCAGATAACTCAACATTTCCATTTTGCCTTTCCTTTAAAATCATCATGTGATCAGTGATGACACACCACAGCACACAGTGCACATGAACGACAGAATGGGTCCTGGCATTTATCCCATATGTGACATCGGGACATAGCAGAGGGCGGCTAATTCAGCGCCTGGGGAGCAGCGCCTGGGGAGCAGTACCTTGTTCAGGGTACTTCAGTGGTAATTCACTGGTTGGGGATTCAAACTAACACTCTTTCAATTACAATTGCACTTCCCTAATCATTAGGCCACCACTGTCAATTATGTATTATAAATCCTAATAAATATTACTTAAGTAGAACAAGAAGAACATTTTTTTAGTTCTTAAAGCTAAGGGAAAATTTCCCTAGGAAATTATATTGAAAACAGTTCAATCTTGTTACATACTGACCCCCCCGTGATCAGTCTATTATATTAAATAAGTAGTGTAAATGGAAATTATATCTGCCATGATAGTGTTTTCCAATAGAACAGAGGTCATGAAGGATACATAGAATATTGAAGGCAGGCCTTGTTAATCAATTACTATACAATCACATACAATGTTGGCCAAGGTTGCCATAATTTTGACTAGAGAAGAAGAAACGTCATGGACTTAGAAACAGGAATGATATTTGGTAGATGTGTGAGCCTGGAAAGATGGATCAATCTGTGGTTGTTTCAGGTGAAACTATAGCTGTAGTGATGTTGGTATGCAAGTGGTACAGTGAAAAATCATTCCCTAGGGGGAGCTGTGGAGCAAACTGTATCCAGTGTAATGTTTGTGCATTGGTTCTACAGCAGATGCAAGGTACAGCAGACAAGCAAATGTCAAGGTGAGATATGGGCATGCAATCATTCAGACAGTGGATTCACCCTTTATTAAGCTGTTGATGCGCAAGAAAGATATGTCTGGCCCACACCTGAAAAAGCCACAGGCTGCAGAGTGTATTTGCTGTAGATAAAAGTTCTGTGAGAAGCATTTTTCTGACATAGTTAGGTTCCACTTAACCCTTTTCAGGGGCAGGTACTTGTCATTAAATGGAAATCCATTGCATGTGAACATGTTAATCTTATGGTGAATAATTTCCATTCTGATAGAAGTAGAATCATCCATCCATGACTCCATCCACAGGTCATAAATGGTCATTGAATAGTTTAAGAATAAAAAAAAAAAACTATGGACCATATTGCACGGTAATCCCTGTTCCCAGATGTCAGCTTGAACATAGATTCTGAAGTGCTGCCTGAGACTGAGATTCCTGCTGCAAGTAACAAAGTAAAGGAAAAAGAAAATCTCACTGCAGAATGGTATCAAATCCTGGGGAATGTATGTCATGATGAAAGATAGTTATTTTGTATTCTTGACAGTTTGCCATATTAGCCCAATTACTGTCATAAATATTTTGGTACTGATTTACACATTTAACAATCAACCAAAGCCTATAAAAATGCAACAAAGATATTAAGAAGCACCCTTGTGCCAGAGTATTATGACTAAATGCTTAAGCTCCTTAGCAAGGAAAGTCACGGATTTGTGTTTTCTGGCAAGAACTGTTACTGTTAAGTGGCTTCACCTCCACAGACAGTAGTCAGGGTAATGACCAGATCTCTTATTATTGCTTCCATTTGTCATACTCTGTGTGTCTAAGTTAGCACAAGAACTTATGAACCTTAGGTATACCGAACTAGGCTTTTATAGACCTGTCTGTAACTATCCAGGTACTCCTTCAGTTTACTTAACTTCATCCTTATGTCAGCTGATGATTATATAATAATGTCACAAATTAAATATATTGCTACACTCTGATCAAATGGCTTTTTTAAAAGGTACTACCATAGGGTTCCTGTTTCAACGACCATGACATTATTCGAAATCTGCCTATTTTTTTTTCACCATCAAAAGAAAAACTTAACTGAAATATCAAGCAAAAGACAAAACACTTGTTTAATTGCTTGGAGTTCGGATTAAATTTTGTACTTATTATTCCTCTAATCCTTCTGTCAATCTGTTGATTTAAGCTTCTGTCTTGAGTGTATTTAAATTTAGCTTTTTCCAATCTGCTGTTGCAAATAATCCATTGTAATATTACACAGATGTGTGTGTGCATGCATTTAGTCAAATTTTAACAGCAAACACCAACATATGAACACATGTATGGCCTAGACCAGAGATGGCTAGTAAAGCTGCAGTATCACTTAAATCTTTTTAAGCTGGGATCAGCCTCTGTGATCTCCTGAATAACCCCTCAAACAGCAATTGTTTCCCATAAATATATGTTTCATTTATTTGCACTGACGGATGATGGGTGTGGCCTGAATAGATTCAGGTGACCAAGGGTATCCGTATTGATTTGTTCCATTCTTGGGTTCTGTTTTGCTTCACTCCTGTAACTCTGATACAAATCTGAACACAGTCTCATTCCTCCTAGTCTCCTCCTGTGAAACTGTAGCCCTGTTCAGGTCTGATGTGTATGTCCCATTCTTGTTTATCTCATCAGTAAACCTAGGTCTGGATTTAATACTGTTACTCAAAAAATAAGCAATAATTTAAAAATTTAACAGTAATTAAACCAGCTAAGACTAAAACTGGGGCAACATTGGGACAAGCAATTTTGCTAAGTGATTAAACTGTGGGTTGAATAATGTAAAATGTAAAAGATGGGTGGCTTAGTTAATCAATGGCTGGTATTGTTGTACAGTAGCACATGTTCAGGGTTCAAATCCCATCTGTGTGCGTGGGACTTGCGCATTCTTCCTGTGGATTTTCTCTTGCAGATGAAAGATATGCAATTAGACTAATCGGAGACGTGATTTTACCCATAATGTGCGTGTATATACCGGTGAAGGACTGGTATCCCATTCAGGGTGCACCACAGCCTTGTGCTCTGTGGTGTCTGTGGCTCCAGGCCCCTGCATAACCCTGACCAGGAGTTAGAAGATGGACAGACACTTTAAAAGGTTTGAGAGAGTTTATAACCGAGTAACAACTTGTTAAAATTATGGATGGATCTGCTCATTTCATGCATTTTCAACTAAAGATTCCTTTTAAATAAAGCAGTCAATAAGGCACGTGATTTATGCAGAAGTAATGGGTAGATGTATGCTTTTAAATTTTTTGTACAGGCTGTAAATTTTCCTGCATATGTTAATTGACATTTTAATGCACAACGGTTTCGGTACAAATGACAAGGGCCAGTACCATATTAAAATGTACCTGATTAAAATGCTAGTCACATTTTGCCCAAAATTATTATGTTAATTAACCACTGAAATCAGTCAAAGTCAGCCCCCAAAAGAGTTGTCCCACTGTGGCCATAAACCATGATTCACGCAAACAGCAGGGGCTTGATTGTTTAGAGCAAAATCAAATCTGATTGGCCCACTGTCTTCGCATATTACGTTTTATGTTTGCTGGCATTGAAAGAGACTCAATAAAAAATCTCACTGAAAATCCATCACCCTCATTCTGAATATCAAAAAGGGAGTGTCATTTGGAGAGTTATTAAAAGATTTAAACTGACGAATGTCAAAAGTAATACATAGTATCACAAAATTGTATATAACCTTGGATAAAAAGCATCTGCTAAAATATGGTAGATATGAGGTTTGCCATTATTTATGTATCTATGCATTTCACTCAAGCTCACAAGTAATGCAGCCAAAGCACTGTAACTGGGGAGTGCTGAGTTTTTTGAAGAATTGTCCATTTGGTGCTGGAACAGCCCAATTGAAGTTAAACACATTTTTTTTTTAGATCCTGCAGAATATCCCCAAAGCATTCACTGAGACTACTGCACATTTTCAGAGAAGGTCTGAAAATCCAAGGGTGCTGATGAGATTAGCAGCTTCTTTACGCCATTTAAAGTTATAGCAAACTGGACACCCTTGACAAATCAATTTACATTGAGATGATTAGCTGACATATTTGCTGGAGCACTGGGGATAAGCATGTCCCTCCTGATTACCATGGTATGACCCTGTGGAGAAGGTGAACCTCCAACCTTCAAAACCATGAAAGTCCAGGCAGGTAAGCACCAACTTTTCATTCTCTGCTCCTTAAATGACGCATCACTCACACCTGTATACGTACCGACACAGCGTCCCGTGTGACTCTGGTATTGTTCCTCTGGGCACCTGGTCTGGCAGGAGCCATTTTCCAGGATGGTGTCCAGGGAGCAGTCTGAGCAGTGTGTCTCTGATGAGCCGGAACATTCCTTACAGGTTGGATGGCAGGCTGTGCCACATAGATTAGGGGGGGAAATGGAGAACAAAACTAAGTCTGGTAAGGGGGGGGGCGTAGCTTTAGGCTGGGTGATAAAGTCAAATTCGAGTCCTATTAAAGGATTTAGCCTGCAAGCGTTTAAAATTCAGCCTCTTGTGTAATTCATTAAAGACTATCAATGGAGATGACAGCATGTCAAACGAGGATCACGGCCTAGCTGGAGCAGAATTTTAGATCATTTGAGTGTTACATCGTGACATTCCCTTTCGATACATCCTTACAGGATTTTATAAATAATTGCACCATATGTCAGTATCAAGGTGAGATTTACAAAATATACATACATAAATATAGAAATAAAATGACCCACTGAGCTGCTAATACATACTGTATTTACGGTAGCAAGGTGGCTTAGGGAGTAGCACCGTAGCTACACATCTCCTATAGCTTGTGTGTGTGTCTGTGCGTGTGTGTGTCTGTGTATGTGTGTCTGTGTGTGTGAGTGTGTGTCTGTGTATGTGTATCTGTGTGTGTGATGCTATCTTTTTTTTTTTTCAGTTTCACAGTAGGGGTGTCAAAACTCTGTGTTCTGGAACCTGAGACTGTTCTAGCAAAGCTTAACTAATTAACCCTTGTGAATTTCACTTGATTATCTGTAATGGAAAGAGCCACTTGGTAATTTTGCAGTGGGCCCCAATGTCACGAGGGCCCAGGGCTGAATGTCCTCACACACGTTTTACATCTGCGTACATGCAGGGAGTGATGCATCTAATAAAATTAATGTAATGGTATCCACAGGGTACCTCAAGTCTTCTCGAGTCATAGGGTCCATGTCGTGTCCAAGTCTCGAGTCATAGGATCTAAGTTGGGTCTAAGTCTTGAGTCATTGCCCTCAAGTCCAGGTCATTCCATCAGTTTTAAAATTTGTGACTTGAGTCAGTGACTCAAGTCCCCACCACTGGCATATACTATACAGTATACTATAGTATACTGGCATATACTAACATAAAATACTATACGTATTTTATGTTAGGAGACATTATGAGGTGGATCCTTGGAAAGGTTCTCACCCCTGCAAGCATCTCCATGACGGTGGTACCCTTGGGGACACCTGCACAGGCACTGTCCCCGGTGTAGGACACTTGGAGAAGCGCAAGTAGTGCAATTGAGTGTGCTATTCCCTGCACACTGCAAACAGGCGTCATGGCAACCTGGAGATAGCGAAAGGAGCCGTTAGTAGAATCCGACTGCTTCTGCCAGGCGTCAGTTAACCCCTGCATAAAAATTGTGCTGTTTACATTCTGTCTTGAGGGACTCCGACAGACATAACTGACAGACATAACCGACAGACATAACTGACAGACTTATCCGACAGACATAACTGACAGACATAACCGACAGACATAACTGACAGACATAACCGACAGACATAACCGACAGACATAACTGACAGACATAATTGACAGACATAACTGACAGACATAACCGACAGACATAACCGACAGACATAACCGACAGACATAACCGACAGACATAATTGACAGACATAACCGACAGACATAACCGACAGACATAACCGACAGACATAACTGACAGACATAACTGACTTCAACACGTATCCCCATGCACCCCCATTTTCTGTCAGAAAAGCATTTAAATCATTTCTTTCACTTTACTTGATAAGTACTGATACTTCTTTCAACTGATTAATTCAAAGACCCAAACAAAATGAAAAATCGGGCAAAATCTACCTCTGCAGGCCAAGGTTATGCTCTCTAATTATAAATGAGCTGAACAAGTTCAGGGTTTCCCACCAGCAATATCTTTCTCCCTTATTTCCATCTTAGCAAGGCTAATCCAAGAACAGTACTGCCCTCCCGACATCGTGACTGGGATCAGTCGCCTGAGGCAGCAGTTTTCCATTAAATCCTCGAAATCTCCCTTCTGGGCATCAAGCAGCCTACAGCCAGCAAGGAGGTGTCATCGCAGCGACACAGAGAAACTGTTCATGGGAGCTGCGGGAGGTGCGTCCTTGTTAATGTTGTCGGCTCAAGTTGTCTGTGAGCAGAGCAGGGAACGTATTTCAGGAATTCACTTTTGTTCCCCTTTGGGTGCCACCGACGTCTCTGCGACTTACGGTTCCTCATATTTAATTCCCGACATCTATTTTAAACACAATGGATTCCTATACAAGTGCTTCCATTTTGTCACGGGGCAGACAAACAGTGTATAGCCAAATGCTGTGCAGTATGGAAAGCAAATATAAAGTATTACAAAGAAACTGTGAAAATGGGGACAGCTTGGAGACACTGTGTCACATATAATAGCTGGTTGGTTTTTAGACCTTCAGCTGCTATTGCACATAATGTCAACCTGCATCCCCCAGGGCGTTCTAATGGACTATGGCCTCAAGGAAAACCTGAATACTGCAAGTTTAAGTCTATTTCACTCATCAGTGCATTTCCTTGCCTCAGCATTGAGGCTCTATAACTTATTTATAAAACAATTAACCACAACACACATAAACACAGATAAACTCAAAAAAGATCATTCACTTTATGGGGAAAACAATAGTTCTTCTATTATCTTACAATACTTGATCCCTACAGGAAGAAAGGATCGCCTTTCGGAGTTAATATCGAAACACTTACTTCTGCAGACACGGTCTGGGTCAGAGTAGAAATGGTCCTTGCAACTTGACACGCATGTTCCATGTGTGGCCCCAGCATATGAAAGCTGCAATGCCTCCCCCAGGAACAGGCAGCTCAGGCAATCTGAGGGCTCGGGTCCAATGCAGGAGAGGCAGGACATGTGGCAGCCTGAGGGAAAATGCAGCATATTTCTAGGGAAACTCTGAAAGCAAAGCAGTTTTAATCAACTCTAATGTCCAATATCAACCTTACAGATATACAGCAATTATTGTTAAACTCTTCAACATAACCAATGGCCATATTCTAGAAAGGACTGTGATTCTGTAAGCAAACTAAAGGATACTTTACTTTCACAAATGCTGCCACGAGCGTACATGCCCTTCCCACAGGTCTGCAGGCACTGCCCATAGTATAGGACCATAGTCCCAGGACAGCGGGAGCAGTGTGACACAGAAGGACCCCAGCAAGTCCTACATGAGCTGTGACACTCTGGGAAAAGGGGACAGAGGTAGAATAACATGAGCTAGGCATTCGGTGCCCTTCCTGTACAGTAGGTATTCACATGTGTTTGATTCAGACACAGAGAAAGGAGACTCCTTTTTATGTAAAAGTAGATATAGGTCTGACACCTACGTGTAATTAGTATGACATGTCGATATGAAGGATACTGAAATTCTGTCAGCAGAACCTCCCCCCCCCCCCTGAGAAAATGAGATCATGGCAAGATACCCCAGAATCGACCACGACTGTCTCTGTATTGCTGTTCAGGGCAATATGAGGTACATTTTCCACGATGCAGTTTTTGGGAAAAATCTTGCACCGCTGCCATTTTCGTGATAGTTGGGGTGAGCAGAATTTATCACAAGTTTCACAGAGGAGGAAAATTTAAATTTAAAGGCGCTGGCACTGGCTGAAATTTAAAATTAAATCAGTGACACCTATATCTAATACAGTTGCTTTATTTGAATTTCTTACTTGAATTAGATTCATCCAAGTCTAACACACCTAGTTAAAACACTTTCATGCATACTGTACATATTAGAATATATATAATAATATGCATTTCGAATACATATGCACATTTATATAATTGTTTTCTGAGTACAACTGTTCACTATACAGTATGTTCATGCAGACAACTCCATATTTTTGATTTTCTTTTTGCTTATTAAATATTCCAACATTAAGTACTCAATGACTGCTCTGTGAATGCTGTCACAGCTGGTTTATTAGCTGATATGAGACAAACATCCATAAAGAAATAAATTAACGAGAAGACAAAAAGCATTATCACTCAAATAACTATAGTCAAAACGCTTCATACCATAATGTGATTATTATTAGCTTCGGAAACTGAAACTGCCAATAATATGCAGGTTCATACACCAGCCCCAAAATAAATCGAATGTGAATTGTCGTGGTTATGTCAGGCACTTTGCTGTTATGTGTGGTAAGTATACCACAATTTTTTCTATATCCAGAATTTTACAAAATTTCTTTGCTCACTTGATTTTTCAACACATGCAATGTCTCACTTACGGTATACAGTTCTTATAGTAACAACAGTAGAAAGTATGGTAACACTTTACTTGAGATGGCACAAATAATGGCAAGTTACACTCTTATTTCACTAATTAACCAGTAACTGAGTGATAGTCACATACTGATCTCAGGTTCGTTCATCATTAATCAATCATGGTGGTTCATGTATTTCATGCAGGAAATATATAAGTTTGTGAATTATTCTTGAGCAGTAATTGAGTAACTAAGTTATTTGTGGGCCCTCAAGTGTAACCAAAAATATCAGCTTATGCAGTGTACAATATCAATTCATCCCTATGCACTACCATCTAACTTAAATGTTTCTCAAATACACTGAAGGCACTCGCAATCTGTAATTTCACACCAATACCATTTCTTATATTCCTTTCAAAAGATACATTTCCAAAAGACAAACCCATTTCTTTCCAGACCCAAATATTGGACCTACACCTCATGCTTCATGACAGAAATCTCAACAAAAATTGCCTACTGCTCGTGATTCTGTCCACACAGCTAGATTAATCAAGTGCTAGAACTGTCCTTTAGCTTCAATCACGACATGGCGTTACCCACGTCCATATCACCTGCTCACATCCTTCTTACATAAGCCCTAAGAGGTAGAGCTGGGTGGTATGACCAAAAATTAATATTACGGTATTTTTCGAATTATATCGGTTTCACAGTATACGACAGTATTTTTTGTTTAAGTATCTGGGCGTGACATTTTTAGTGGTGCATTAGTGAAAAAGGTCCCCCCTTAAATAGTTTCCAGCTACGCCACTATATGAACGCTGTGTAGGATATTTAAACAGGTGTTGCGGTATAAGAAAAATTCATATCGTAACAATAACGAGAAATGGTTTTTGGTATGAACCGAAAATTTCTACAAATTTCAACATTCTCCTGTCCCCCATGCTGGTGACAGAGGGCTCCACCCAATATTCCTTTCTACTCCATCTCTTCCTGGGGCTCCTGCTTAACATGTCAAAGCGGTCCATCACTTAATAGCGATTCCACCACCATGCTAAATAACTCGTAATAAATCTCTGCATCTGTCAAAATCTTTGATTTCATCTTTAATAAGAACAAGTAGTATACGATTTTCAATGAATCTGGCCATACCTCAGAGGTCTGTAAAGCCAGCTATAAGGTCATGATCAATGACTAAAATCCGATTCCGGATTTGCTTCAAGCTTGCCAGAAAAAAACAAAAAAAAAAAACGTATCCAGCTCATTCAGAATGCTACTGCTGTGGTCTGCCTCCCCGAACACGCCTCTCACTCTCCCTTCCCGGTCTCCCTCGATCAGTAACCAGTTTGAGCTCATATTGCATTTGACACCTCAGTCCTGGCATGCAAGACTGCCAAGGGAACAGATCAGCAATTTCAAACGCTACAGGCTTAGAAGATCGTTATGTTACTGTAAATCAGGCTGCCTGTCTGTCTCAGGTCTGAAGGGCCAGAAATCAAAATCCTGCTTGGTTTCATCTGTAGTAACTCTGGGCAGAAATGGGCTTCAAGACTGCTGAACCTCATAAAAAGGGACTCATATACAGTATTTTAGACTACATTTCATCTGTGAAAGTCTGCCTAGATGTGTTGTATGTTTAACTTTTGGCGTAACACATTCTGTATATTATATTTCATATGTGTAGGTACATTAAGAAGACTCCATACAACAGGGGAAGGCAATCCTGATCCTGGAGTGCTGGTATCCAGGGGGTTTTCTATCCTGCTTGATGGGTTACTACCTGCCTGAAGTCTGGTGAGGTTCTTCAGAGGCCAGGTTGGATGAAAACCCGCTAGATTCCAGGATCAGGGATGCCTACCCCTGCCTTACACTAATTGATTATAGGCTTATGTTGATACTCTAAATCAGTTGCATAAAGCTCTTTCTAACTGATCTTTAATTTACGGAAATGCATCTGCCGAATAGATAAGTGCAATCGAGTTACCACATAATCAGCAATGAATGGACTTCCGATTCACAGCATTGTTGGTGCGCACGCAGCAAAAGACATTTGCAGTCTTAATATAGAATTTGCGGGAAGAGCTCTTTTAAAGGAGCTTTAAAGGCTGACCTTGATTCCGGATTTATTTTGTGCACTGCATAAAATGATGCCGCCAGGAAACAATGCCACGTTTAATACGATCCAGTAAAAATGCATTCTCAAAAGAAACACTCAGACTTACATTTGGCATTTACAAACATTCATTGGGTACAGTAATTCAGTAGACTTCACATGGCTGTATCCATAACTTATATTTTTATTGGAAATGCTCAATACATTACAGCAGGATGCCTGGGCATAGCAAATGAATCACAAAGAATCTGCACATAACACTTATGTCTTTATTACATTTAAAGCCTGTGCTTATATAA
Organism: Mormyrus hasselquistii; assembly: GCA_026779605.1. Lineage (NCBI taxonomy): Eukaryota > Metazoa > Chordata > Actinopteri > Osteoglossiformes > Mormyridae > Mormyrus > Mormyrus hasselquistii. Next base: position 12,955,143 of record JAODKE010000125.1, read on the forward strand.
TGCAGTTCTCTGTACTGTAGCCAGGAAAGGTAAAAGTACTTTTCATGCTAAATAGAATTTACTGTACTCTAATAATACAACACATCTTATTGCATATAAGACAAGAATGGAGGGTGCCGCTTACAGCCAAATAAAAACATTTTAAAAAGCTGTAAATCTTACTGCAATGCTGGTCATTTCCTGCTTTTTAGGCAAACACACATTCAAAATATATTTGCATCCCCAAAGCGTTATACTCTGGTCAGATTGTGTTATCATTTTCATACCCAAATCTTTCTTAGTTGTACAGTATGATGCATTTTATGCGCTCAAAAGATCAACTTCCAATGAGTCAGTCAAAGGCTCTAAATGGGTGTTTGGGCTTCTTAAATATCTCGGGTGTGCGCACTAAATGAGACTATGCAAGAACTTTTGGGGATCTTTTGGGAATCTGTTCCCACACGAGACAACGCTTAACTAAGTGAGATAGTTCACCCAGTCCAGAGCAGACTTGTTCATTTCACTAAGTTACCAAGGCAACTTAATGGGGATTCATTTGAGACACGCTGAGGGAATGGAACTCCCACTTAAATGAGCCAGAATTATCAAAATAAGTCTGACTTTCCCTTAATCCTGCTTCGTGGAACACCCTGCAGGTTTAATAATAAAATATAAATATAGTGCAGTCTTAGCAGACCTACAGTATGGTGCGATCCTTTAAAAGACAGTGATAAACAGCCAGCGAGAATCAACTAAAAAACAGAGACGGAGGAGCCTTTACGGAGAAAAAAGCAGATACATGCAACAAAAAGAGTGCAATGAGTCATACTCTGAAAACATTGTTTTTGGTTTGGCAGTTTATAAGAACTTAAAATCCAAAACAGATTAAAATAAATCCAAAAAACGAAATAAGAACATAAGAAATTCACACGCAAGAGTAGGCCAATCATCCCATCAAGCATGTTTGGGGAGAATTCAATTAATAGCTTGAAGTTGTTAAGAACTTACCTAGCTCTGACTTACTGTAAAGTTAAAAAAACCAAGGTTTTAGTCTGCACTACACTAGCAGGAAGGCTATTCCATACTATTACTGTAACTACACGCTGTGTAAATGAGTTCTTTTATTTGAACTAATACTGAAGTAACTGGTTGATCAGCATCCTGTTAAAATCTTATATGAGATTCAGCTCATCTAACCTCTCCACATAAGACCAGGAATCATTCTCGTACCTCTACGTTAAACCCTTTCCAAGGCAGCAATGTCCTTTTAAGGTATGGTGACCAAACCTGCACACAATATTCTAGGTGGGGTCTCACCAATACAGATTAAACTTTACTTTGCTTTCACTTCCGCCTACTAACATCTTCTGTTCTGTTCGTTTTTGAAATCGGTAGAAACACAAGCAGGTTCTCAAAAGACACCAAGCAAGATCCAGTCCAGCACCGGCACCGGCTCTGTCTTGGTGGAAACGGGGCAAAATTAATTAGGACAAAGTTGTGTAATTTATAACATGTATCGTTTTCCTCACATTTCTCAATTTCCAGAAACGACATAAGGTTGAGATCCCATGTCATGGGATCTGTCTCTCGCTTGGCTCATCCTGGACCCAATTAGCAGGAGGAAAATCCAAACAAAACCCACAATCCATTGTGGCAAATGGAAATCAGCCTATGGATAAGGGAAGTGGATCACTGCTGCATTAAAAAGTAATATGATGTACAGTAATAAGATTCCACATTGGGATAGCCATTTCATCAAAGATTAACAAAGGGAACATATTTCCAAATTTCTCAAAGGCATAATACTACATCATTAACAGTAAATAGCTTTCCTTGCTGCATTTATAGCTTCAAAATAAGTGTCACTACAAATATACCTGAAATCTAATAATTCACCCGTTATATTAAACTGTAAGTTAAAACAAATTCTCACCTACAATTACCAAATGAAATTGTTTTGCCCAGGCTTTGTATAGTAGGAAATATACTGCTATATACTGAATACCTTTCTCAGATATTACGGAAAGAAGAATACCACTGTATAATACTGAGGCACATTGTAGAAGAAGGAAAGCATGTCAATCTATATCACATTTGCGATACTTTAGTCACATACTAAAAGTATAGGTTCATATTTCAGTAACTGCTACCATCAAACTCTTCAAAGCATTTTAAATAGTCTTTTCAATGGTCTTATGAACCCTATGAGCCTTGCAAGTTTACATGTCTAACTGCAGGCCATCTTTTCATTATCAAAACTCCACATGTCTACTTTGGTTAATTACAGTAAATGTTTTGTTTATTACAGTTTTGTAAAGGACAGTTATTGGACCAGACAACATCATACTTAGGTTTGCACGTCATCTTAAGTCATTAAGGCACCAGGACGGGACACACCGACGGTCACTCATCAGGAGAAACCATCCACACAATGTACGCTTATCCTGACCTGTGAGGCACGAGGCCATGCAGGCTGTATGGGGGGACATTCAAGAAAAAGGCCATTGCACACTGGCTGTATGCACTTTCAGTAAGCTGCTTGAACAAGAATGCATAACTTAATACAATTTAAACTACTGAATTACTGTTTTCATAAATGTTTTTTAAATTTTCTTAGTTTCTAATATCGATAATGGCAACATTTTTTCTTCGTTATGCACAAGTTAAGAACAGAAAAAAAATGTATGCAAATTCATTTCTGAGGATATGCTTTGCAATATCAATGTCAATATCAATGCCAAAGTTTCATTCTGGAAGTCACAGTTTAAGCCATTCATTATTCATAAGACAATCCTATACAATGGAATCCCGCACATCGAACACTGACAATCTGGCATGCTGGAATTCTGGGGATGCCTTCGGCTTTAGTTGTAAGGGACCAACAGTGTTTTACCCAGAGATACTCACTATCAATTTGCGGTTTTAAGATAGTCAACTTTTGACAATCGGGGAGGCGGGTGTGGGCGTGCATGTTCACAGTTCACAGTCCATTTTTAGCTGCACTGAGACGTGCAGTGGAGTTATGCTGCAGGATGTCAAAGTTTTAAGTTCACACTTTAAGTATGTGAAAATTGTGTGTAAAATACATAGATGGAAACCAGTAGCAGTGTGTGGGTAAAATGACCAGGGTAGCCCAGCCTATTAGATGCATCAGTAGAAGTTGCCGTCACTGCCACAAGTTATACACAGGGATGAGCCGATCCACATTGTTCCAGTCCCAGTTCTGATTCCGATACACAACTGCCAATACCGATATAGATTCCGATACAAGAGCTATTTTTACTTCAATATTATAATATAATTAAAGTCTATATATTAAATAAATATTTATACTTTACATTTGATTAGTATCTTTAATACTAATAAATACAAATGAAAAAAGTATGCCAAAAAATGCTTAATTAGGCTACTAGAAACATATATAACATACTGTTCCACCAAGTTTGTAACTTGTTTCAAGCGTTTTTGAGACATTTGCAGTTCAATTTGAATATCTTCCAAGCACATATACACAAGTGATGAATGCTTACAATGCCCCATAATTTTTCTCCAACTGGCATCAGCATGATTTACACTTCATTGCAGTAGCAGACTCTCATATCGCATGGCTGCAACGAGTGTGCAAAACAGCCCAAACAAGCAACTCCATTGCGATTTTTAGTATTACTCACATTGTCTCGCACAATTGCGTGAGCTTTGTTTAGTGGGATTTTGCAGTAAATGCTCCACCTCTAAAACGTTGTTTTTACATTGAAAATTGCTGTACTATTCGTTCATTTTAAAAGCGTAACATATTTCCAGATCGTCACCCTCTTATCTGTTGTTTTTACAATTCTCCTGCTGCAAAGCGTAAGACGTCACAGCAGATGAAAGTCATTGCGCTCACACCCACTAAGATGCAGAAAAACTGAGTGACAGCATTAGCGTTCAGCTTGAATGCCGCAAAAAACATAAAGCTGTCACAGACTGATTCTACTAATCGATTTAAGAAGAAACAGGAGCCATCTTTTTAGTAATAGTAATAGTAATAATAATTACAACTTTATTGATCCCCGTGGGGAAATTGTTTTTTATGCCTCCCTCAACTTGCACTTTGTAGAGCAAGCTGTCCGTGAAGGGCAGCCACCTGTTGGGGCGCCCAGGGAATTAGGGGTTAAGGGCCTTGCTCAAGGACCCACAGACATGCTGAG
>JAODKE010000125.1:12959411-12994772 GCA_026779605.1 Mormyrus hasselquistii
GAAGGGCAGCCACCTGTTGGGGCGCCCAGGGAATTAGGGGTTAAGGGCCTTGCTCAAGGACCCACAGACATGCTGAGGCTGGGTAACTTTACATACCGCTGAAAGCTAAATTAGTAAGTATCAAACGTTATCGGTGCACCTCCAGCCTTAAACTAAACATTATGTGAGGTTGGAACTTGTGTAGTTCTACTGCTCTAGTTTGCTCCATTAAATTGCAAAAGCCAGTTGTTGCCCATGGATTGGTTAGGGGCATGTGTCACGCCCAGCTCTGTCCGATCCTTGTGTGTGCCCCGCCCACCTCGTTACCTAGTGTTTCTTCCTGATTGTTCTCACCTGTATCCTGTTAATCGTAGCTTCTCCTGTGTATTTAGTCCATGTCTCAGTCAGTGATGGGGAGTTCTGTCATTGATGTTTGTTGCTGTCAGCCTGTCTGCACCCAATAAACCCCCATTGCCTGCACTTCCTGGTTCTGTTTCGCCTGCTTCCCTGCCCGGCTCGCCTGTCCTGCCCAGCTTGCCTGTCCAGCCCTGCTCGTCGGCCCTGCCCGTCTCGCCGCCCCCGCACCCGCGGCTGCACCACCCAAGACACCGACTCCAGTCCCAGAGGAGGTGCCAGACAATCGGGACCTACCTCCTTTATCTAGCGAGGAGGAGGAGCTTGAATGGGACCCCTTGGGAACCTCCCTAATGACTCCTGGTCCCTCGCCCCGGCTCGGTCAACTCCGGCCGAAACCCCGCCTATCGGTGTCCAAGAAGGGGAGGGGACATAGACGTCGGGCCGTAGTCCCGCCCGCCCTGCCCCCGGGCTCGCCCTCATTGGCTTCGGCTGAGGCTGGGGCTCCCATCGTGGTCCCTTCCACCTCCCTCCTCCCTGTCGCTGGCAGCCGCTCCAGCCGCCGCCCGCCTGGGCTCCCTCAGGCTCCCTTCTGTCCCCCGTCCAGTCCTTTCTGGTCTCCCTTGTCCGCTTCTCCTCCCTTCGTCCCGCCTGTGTCTGTTCCTCATCCCTCTGTTCCTCCTCCTGTGGGTCCTTTGTTCACTCCTGGCCCTTTTGTTCCACCTGCCTGTGTTCCCCCTGTGTCCTTGTCTGTCTGTCTGCATTCCCTGTCCTTTGTCGGGTCTTTTCCTGGCTTCTGCCGTTGTGTTTGTTCTGTGTCTCTGTCCTGTTCCCTGTGCCTCGTTGATGTCTTGGTTTTGTTTTCCAGGTCCTGTTTTCCCAGTTGGTCTCGTCCGTCGCCTCCCCTGGAGCGCGCCTGGTGTGGGGTTCTGTCACGCCCAGCTCCGTCCGATCCTCGTGTGTGCCATGCCCACCTCGTTATCTAATGTTTCTTCCTGATTGTTCTCACCTGTATCCTGTTAATTGTAGCTTCTCCTGTGTGTTTAGTCCGTGTCTCAGTCAGTGATGGGAAGTTCTGTCATTGATGTTTGTTGCCGTCAGCCTGTCTGTACCTAATAAACCCCACTTGCCTGCACTTCCCGGTTCTGTTTCGCCTGCTTCCCTGCTCGCCGGATCGACGGTCATAACAGCATGTGGATTTGTCAGGTAAAAGGCAGGGCCAGCAAAATAGCTTTTTTAGATTAGCATTACCAGTTAGCCATTCACTTTTGTTGTACAGTAGTTCTCTCCATTAAACGATGGCATACCTCTTCTCATCTGATTTTGTACTATATCCGGCATCTGCGGCTCAGATTGCAGTTTTGTATAGTCATTCTTCATAAAAATCTCCAGGTCGGCCATTTTCAAAGCGTTACTGTAGTGTGTTTGTAATTGAGAAAATAAAGAGATTTGAAGCCAAATTCATTGTGGTCCTTTATTTTAATTGTGCTTTGCCAGTAATTCTTAAGTGGTGTTCACTAATGAAGGCGTCTGACTGGCCAATTAAATCATTTTTTCAACCCTAGGATGCCAGTGTGTTCTGGCTTCTGGCCCTCATCACACTCGCAGTAGTTTTTTGATCGGCAAGGGTGCAGATTGAACGAGTTATTGTATTTCCACAAACAAAGCAAAAACTGAAATAAAATAATAATGTCTGTGTGTGTGTGTGTGATATAAAATGCAAAAGTATATTTTTCCACATACATTTTTATAGGGGAAGCATGGCTATCTCACAGACTGATATGTGTGGTGGAAGTCAGCAGTTTTAGGCAGAATCAGGTCCTACCCGCACAGGTGTTGCCATTCTGATAGAAGCCAGGGGGACAGTCTTGGAAACAGTGTCCGTTATGTAGTACAGAGAGGGGATCCTTGCATCTGTCGCAGAGACCTGGATTCTGGGAGCAGCTCAGACAGTCCAAGTGACACGGAACTGCAAGCCAAAAACATACATAAAAAGCATATACTATATATTACCATAGTACCAGAACAAAAAATCTTGCATAGCACTCATGTTGGGTTGTAAAAATGTCATTATAGTTCTAAATTTCACTCTTATTGTGGATAGCTATAGTTATCATTGGATATAGCTGCTTTTATCTCAAAATTCCAAAAACAAATTCCCAATGCTTGGAGCAATTTACAGCCATATAAACATTTGAATGAACAGATTAATCTTTTTCTAATGCAGTGCTAATAGCTTTCAACGGGAACATGCCACATTAAAAATAACTGCTGTACATCTGTAAAAACAGAAGGCAGGAAGAAGAAACAGAGCAGACCACATTTCCCTGAGTGATACTCACTGACCCAAGACTGAAGCATTCAGATGCTGAAGTACTTTCAACATCTCATGGCAATTAAGAAAATAATTTACCAGTAACCATGTGACAAGGCTGAGCAAGGGAAGAACAGTCAACTGAGAAGAGCACAAAACGTCTGCGCATCAGCCTTCGAACAACGGTCATTTCTGACAATGAGTCATGTTTTTAAAAGGTCCCTTAGTGGCATTTTTCAGCCACTGTTCTGTCTGCACTTGGCTTTCATGGGAGTATCAGAAACAGAAGTGGCCAGAGCCTCTCTCTGGATTCCCAGTCAAGGTCAAGAGAAAGACTCGGAAAACATGACAACTAAAACTAAACACGTGTGCCACTGAAAAAGAAATGTAATTACTAAATAGGGTTAAATTTATGCAACATGTTTTCCAACATTCTTAGAGTCATTCAGTCTGGAAAGAGTTTAGAGAGAATATTCTGAATGAAGCCAAAGGAATGATTGCAGTACAATAAAAGAACGCAGCATATAAACATTAAACCATACCGACCTGTTTCATTATTTTCCTGGGCATAGAATGAAAGGGGTTATGGTGAGAATGGAGGGTAAGGAGGCACTTCTATAAAAGGCTACCTCTTCACACACAATCAGACCATGTACCTACACACAGGCATACTCAGAAACCTTGGTACTCAGAAACCTGGCCTCGAGATTCATTATTCAGGCTGAAAGTCAATGACAAATGCAGTCCCAAAGGACACAAACAAAATGAAGACTTTTTAAAGGATGAAAAAGACATTGGAATTTTGGGCTTTGGATCTGAGGCATTTTTATGGTAACTTGGTGCCCAGAGACATGAGCCGGCTCTCAGAAGTGGTTGTAGTGTTGTACCCCTGGGTGCGTCTTTAACCTGAATTGCTCAATTTAGTCATCCGACTGTAAAAAGGCGCTTAAAAATGATAATAAAAAAGTGCTGAGCAACAAAAAACCCCCCATTTTTTATTATTCACCCAGCAACCTTGACATGGCACCATCTACACTCAGCAGTTCAGCAGAAGCCCTCTTCTACCATGTTCCTCTGGAAATCCTGTTTATCAGCTTGTTGCCAGACTCTGTGTCTCATGCACTCACCGGAACGCTGATGAGAGCTGTGGAATTCAAAAGTGAACCTGTGCCTCTTTACTCATTGCAAGTACCTCTAATCACTAATAAAGCTTTCAGACAGGTAAGCCCGTGACAGAGAACTACGCCTGCTCCTATTGGTTTGCCATTCTGTGGCATAAAAGAAAATCCAGTCGGCTCGGTGTGGAGAACAAGGATCTGGGGAGCCAGGGAAATAGCAGCAAAAAGCTGTCTGAATAAAGCAACGCAAACTGCCATTTTTAGAGGGAAGAAGAGAGGATCTTGGAGCGTGGATGGCTGCATCGGGCACAACCAGGGAATCTGGTCCCAGAATAACTGTCAAAATAACCGCAGTACACTAATATTTGAAGACAACAGGAATAAGGATGAAATGAAGCAATGAGAACATGAATAAATAACGGAAAGAATCAACGCATGAGTCAGCGAGGGACAAACGGTCATTACACCTCTCTGCTTTCTCAGGAGCTCATTACAGCCCCTCTTACTGTTTTGGCAGTCCGGGCAGCACCTCCCCTCCCCGGGCTGGGAGAGACTCCCCAAAGGGTGCGGGGGACACATGGGACGGTAACAGGTCACCCTGGAGTGCCGGCATTCACACATTCGACAGGGCCCTTCCCGCCACACATCCAGGTTCTGTGGAGAAGAGGCAAAATAGAAGATGCTTTCAGATGCCTGAGAGGCACCGTAACAAGAAAGGCTTAATGATGTTTTGGGTTCAATAGCCAAATATAAATAGTCATTAGAAATACTGTGGAAAGGAAATTATGTGCGGCATGTGGGACAGATACAGAACTGCACCTCATTAGAGGCCAATCTTCACGTGTTTAAAGTCTTACTCTACATGAATGTGAAAATATGAAAATGTGAGTTTCCCAAAAAGCATGATATGAGGCCAAAGAAAATTAACACAAAACAAAGTTATCACGAGGTTTATTGTTAATTACGATACACTGACATTAATGGTTAAAAACAATGCCAGACATATTATTCGTATAGCATCACAGAATATATGAAGTATGAGCAGAAAAGCAGCGAATCCATGAAAATGGGACCCCTTTATTGTCTTGCATTAATGTCCCCTTTGCACCAAGCAGGATAAAAATTATGCATATTCAATAGATGCCCCTGTGAATATTAGCTAGCTGTGAGCATTAATGGACTATATGGTTAGGATTAAACTCTACTTCCTCCTTTTATCAGTCGTGATTGGTTAAAAACTGCACAGATTGCTGTAATAATAATAGATCATTAACTCGAGCAGGCATTAAAAATGTATGTCTATAACACAAACATCACATATGCAGTTTTGAAAATATAGACGCTCCCTGGGTTACGATGACCTGTGTTACGATATTTCGACTTTATGGTGGATATATGTTTTTCACTTTCAGTATATTATTCAACAAATTACAAGACATATTTAACATTTTATTATAAAATAGGCTTTGCGTGAATTATTTTGCTCAACTATAGACTAATGTAAATGTTCTAAGCATGTTTAAGGTACGTTAGGGCAGTCTATGAAGTTTGTTAGGTTAGTTGTGCTGTATTAAAATGCATTTTCGCCTTATGATTATGATTTATTGGAATGTAACCCCATCATGACCTGAGGAGAGGCAGTAGTCTACCAGTAGTCTACAATCATTAAAGAATGCATTGTATCCTTGCTAAACCAGCTAAAACCAACACTCTTTTTAACAGTAGCTATTTATCTTCAAAATACAAATAAAAATGTCAATAAATCCCATGTGGAATCACAGTATTACAACATACCGTAGTACCAAGGTCATGTGAGTCATACTGTAGTTATGACTTGATAAATCAGAGGATGCAAGATCCTATTACCTTCTTTATTTCCTTTTTGTACATGCAGACCATTCCAGCAGACCTGCATTCTGGGTAGCACCTCCTTGGCGAGTGGACCACTTGCCCCTGTTGAAGATTTGCTAGGGTTAGAGTCACAGTTAGTGTGGAATAATAATACATAATAAAAAATAAACTTTCAGCCGAGACACCAACACTAATATAATCAACGTTGGAAATTAGATTCAGAGTGAAATAGCAGGATGAATAACTCTGAATAACTCATAGTGATGATGTTTTTTTCTTCAACAACATCTTTCAGCATATATTTATATATAATATACCTACCACAGATAGCTGAAACTGTGGATAATAGTGAACCATGAACCCCATATGTGATTTGCATTACATACATATGGTAAAGTTTAATTGATAAATCTCACAAATAAGGCTTTATCAGCATTAAATACAGTAATACAGTACACTGTAGATTATTATACAGTACTGCACTCTCTGGAATCAAAGGGATTCTGATGTTTTAGCCCAATACAGCAATGAAAAAGAAAACATAATTCTCAAAGGATGACAGAACAATGAAAATATTTAAGCTTTTATAACAAATATACTGCAGTAGCGTGGATATGAGGCAACATCGGCACCAGAACAAATCTGATGGAAAAGCCCAAGATTCTCACCGTGGGACATGTGGACCAGCAAAAGAGAGATGTTTGGGTGATATGGACCAAAAATCAAATCTCATGTTTTTAGGGAAAATACCCATACAAGTGTCCGTGTGTGTGTGCATGTGTGTGTCATACATACATTACTGTGCTAAAGTCTTAAGCAGTCCAAAGAAATGTTTAAAGCTGTTTATCTGGGTAACAAAACAAAACAAAAAATGGCTTAGAACAAAAAACACAATTTAACATTACAACATATGCAAATTAAGAGTAACACAATAAAAACTAGTAATAATTTCTTCTGTTTTCTAAAGAGTTACTGATATCTAGTTGGATGGCTAGATGAACACAAAGCTCTCCTCAGGGGCACCTCAGCCATTCCATGATGTGGTTAAATTTCACCAACAGCTCAATTAATTAATCAAATAAATTGGTTTAAAAAGGCAGTGACAGATTTACTAGCTGTTTGAGGGTTGCTAGTGGCCTAGTCAAAAATACATGGCTGTACTGGATGGTTGCTGCAAATACTGGGGTGATTTTAGCAGAGGTTTTGAAATGGCTAAGCTGACACACTTTAACAGGCATAATATCATAGTTTTACACCAACACAAGGATAATTTAAACATCATTTTCTTTGCCTGCCCAAGACTTTTGCACAGTGCTGTACATATACAAATACACACACACTTACATTACATATACTGTATAGGTATAGTCTGTTATGTGGAATACAGTAAATGTCTCATTTTAAGTCAAAGCCACATGTAAGACGTCACAAAAACTGTGGTCAAAACTAAATGCAAATATAGGGCTTCCTTACTTGTTTGTAAATATGCAACTATAACTATTCATTATACATGTTATTATTGTAACCAGACGTCTCAAAGACAAAAATAAATTACACCTATATCTGTGTTGCATGTGACCAATAAAGCAGCCTTGACACAAAAATTTTCACTCCGCTATGTCTACCAACAGCATTTTTAAAATCAGTTTAAAACAGGAGAATGTTTATGAACAAAAGCCTAGAATTTAAATTTAAAACAAATTTGCCAAATGACAATAAAAACAAGCCTGACAACCATTGGAAGTGCACTTAATAACTGAGAAGACCCTCATTTTAAGTTATCACTCTTCAATGAAATAACACAAATATTGCAAATGATATTTTTAACCTTTGAGCTGTGAGCCGGTTAACAAATGTTTTAAAATGAAATGAGCCAAGTAATAATGATTCCCTGCATCCCCCCCTACATCTGCCTCCCCTCTTTTCGATTCATAAATTCACTATGCCGCCAGGCCCGAGGCAAGGGTACAAGTCGCTGATGGGGGGGGGAGGGAGAAACATTGGATAAGCAGATGATCCGTAGCCTCAAATAGCCCATGAATCCCCCCCCCCAATAATGCCGACCCCGGTTTGGGGAAAATGGGAGATGAATCAGAGTCATGTACCACACGAGATTGGCTGGAGGATTTCACCATGTTACAGCATCTACTTGCTTGGTAAACGGTCTGAAAGTTATGAACTGCTTATTTACAAAATTTTTTCTTTTTTTTTTTCTTTTTCAGATCGCAGTAAAGTGCGGATATCTAACCCACACACCGGGAATGCACGAGCAAGTGTATTTCTTCGTGCCAGTCCCAAGCTCAGATGAATGGGGAGGGTTATAGCAGGAAGGACATCCGGTGTAAAACTTTTGCCAAATCAATTTGCAGACATCAATAGAGGTTCCCATACCAGAGCAGTTGAGGCCCGGGTTAAAAATGACAAGCAATGGCGATGACAGTCAACAGGGTGATGGGCTATGGTTGGCCAAAGAAGAAGAGGGGGAAGGCATGTCTGGAGGGAGGAGGAGAGAAGGAAGTGTAGGAGAGTGGAAATGAGAGTAGGAAGAGCTAACTGATATGATGTAGAGAAGAAAGGTTGATATATTATGCAAGCAAGAGACCAGATGAAAGGGGAGTAAAGCCAGGTGTGTCAGAGGTGGTTTTAAGTTGTTCTACTATGGTATGGATGGAAGGAGAAAAGAGGTAGGAGTTATCCTAAAAGAAGAGTATGTCAAGTGTTTTGGAGGTGAAAAGAGTGACAGAGTATGAAGCTGGTAACCGAAGGCGAGATGATGAACGTTTTTACTGCATATGCTCTGCGAGTTGGGTGTAAGATGGATGAGAAAGAAGAATTCTGGAGTGAGTTGGATGAGGTGGCGAAGAGTATATCCAAGGGATTGAGAGTGGTGATTGGGGTGGACTTCAACGGTGATGAGGCGGTGATGGGTAGGCATGATGTCAAGGAGAATAATGTAGAAGGTCAGACGGTAGTGGATTTTGCAAAAACAGATGGAAATGGCTATGGTGAATACATATGGTAAGAAGGTAGAGTTCAGGGGGGAGTTAAGACAGGCACTAGATGGCAGTGACGAGTCACCAGATTGCTGGGCAACTACCACAGAAATAGTAAGGGAGATAGCTAGAAAGGTGCTTGGTTTGAGATCTGGATGGAGGAAGGAGGACAAGAAAACCTGCTTGTGGAATCAAGAAGTACAAGAGAGTATAGAAAGAAGAAGTGGGACAGCCAGAGAGATGAAAAAAGTAAACCGGAATACAAGGAGATGATGCGTATGGGGATGGGCTGAGATGATGAAGGCATATGACGAGCTGTATGAGAAGTTGGACACTGAGGAGGGAGAAAAGGACCTGTATCACATGGCTAGGCAGAGGGACCAAGCTGGGAAAGGTGTGCAGCAGGTTACAGTGATCAAGGATAACGATGTAAATGTATTCAAAAGTGAGAACAGTGTTGAACAAATGAAAAAAGTAGTTTGAGGGGCTGATGAATGAAGAGAATGAGACAGATAGAAGTTTGGATGAGGTAGAGAGGGAAGTGCAGAGGGTTAGCAAGGAGGAAGTAAGGACAACTATGATGAGGATGAAGAATGGAAAGGCTTTTGGTCCAGATGATATACCTGTGGAAGCATGGAGGTGTTCAGGTGAGATGGCAGTAGGGTTTTTAACCAGATTGTTTAATGCAATCATGGAAAGTGAAACAGGCGGCCTGAGGAGTGGAGATGAAGTGTACTGGTTTTAAAGAATAAGAGTGATGTGCAGAACTGTAGTAACTTCAGAGGGAGAAAGTTGATCAGTCACAGCATGAAGTTATGAGAAAGAGTAGTGGAAGCTAGGTTAACAAGAGAGGTGAAGATTAGTGAGCAGCAGTATGGTTTCATGATGGGAAAGAGCACTACAGCTGCAATGTTTTCTCTGAGCGAGTTGATGGAGAAGTATAGAGAAGGTCAGAAGGAAATGCATTGTCTTTGTGAACTTGGAGAAAGCATATGACAGGGTGCCTAGAAAGGAGCTGTGGTCTTGTATGAGGAAGCTGGGAGAGGCAGAAGAGTATGTAAGAGTGGTACATGATATGTATGAGGACACTGTGACAGTGGTGAGGTCTGTGGTAGGAGTGATGGATATATTCAAGGTGGAGGTGGGACTGCATCAAGGGTCAGCCCTGAGCCCTTTCTTGTTTGCAATGTTGATGGACAAGTTGACAGACGAGATCAGACAGGAGTCTCCGTGGACTATGATGTTTGCAGGTGGTACTGTGATCTGTAGTGAGAGTAGGGAACAGCTGGTGGAGACCCTGGAGAGGTGGAGATACAGTATGCTCTAGAGAGGTCAGTAGGACTAAGAGAGAATACATGTGTGTGAATGAGACGGAGGACAGCAGAAAGGTGAGGATGCAGGGAGTAGAGTTTGCAAAGGTGGAGGAGTTTAAATACTTGAGGTTAACAGTTCAGAGTAACGGGGAATATGAAAGAGAGGTGGAGAAGTGAGTGTATGGAGGGTGGAGTAGGTGGAGAAGAGTGGCAGGAGTGATTTGTATAAGCAAGAATGAAAGGGAAGTTTTACAAGATGGTAGTGAGTGGGTTGGAGACGGTTGCACTGAAGAAAGGACAGGAGGCAGAGCTGGAGGTGGCAGAGTTAAAGATATTGCGATTTGCACTGCGAGTGACAAGGACGGGCAGGATTAGGAACGAGTATATTAGAGGGACAGTTCAGATTGGATGGTTTAGAGACAAAGACAAAGAGGTGAGATTAAGATGATTTGGGGATGTACAGAGGAGGGATGTTGGGCAAGGACTGTCAGGACAGAGCTGCCGGGCGTGAAACGAAAAGGAAGGTTTAAGATGATGTTTATGGATGTGGTGGTTGGTGTGAAAGAGGACGATGCAGAGGACAGGAAGAAATGGAAACACATGATCCGATGTGACGACGCCAAACAGGAGCAGCCGAAAGAAAAAGTAGAGCAAAACGCAGATAACTGACACTACGGATTTGGGATCCCACCGTGATATATAAAAAAAATCAGTAAGTATGTATTTGTTAACATACTTTAAATATTATTAACACACTTAGATGCATTCTAGTTTGAATAGTTATATTCCGAACTGATTCCAAATACTACGAGAAAAATCTTTTTCTAAGTTTTCCTATTATTAGTTATCATAACATACATCTTTTTTATATTAAATTGAAAAGCGAAGCCAACAAAAATGATAAAATAATTACAGTGTACTGCAGCACACTTTAACTGATACCCATAGTCAGCAATAATCTGAACAAAAACAACAAACTAAAGCAGATTCACAGCTGACCAAAAACTTTAATCCTGGGTCTATTATTATTTTTGAACGTATTCAGGCTATGTTATTTAGTATTTGATGAATAGGGACCATTATCTCATCCTAAAACAATGAGCATTTTAATAGTCTTTACTATCTATCATATCACAATTATGTGATGAATTCTGTGAGGGAAGACTGCTGTTCTACAGCATCCATCTATTATCTTCCGCTTGTCCAGGGTTTGGGTTGTGGGGGTAGCAACTTCAGGAGAGATACCCAGACCTCCCTCTCCCCAGCTACCTCTACCAGCTCCTCGGGGGGGATACCGAGGTGTTCCCAGGCCAGCCAATAGGTATAATCCCTACCATGAATTGCACAGAAGTCCAGTAACATAACACCACTTGGGTTCACATCAGGAAGTGCGTTCCTCATAATCACTCCCCTCCAAGCCACACTGTCATTGCCCATGTGAGCATTGAAGTCCCCCGGCAAAACGATGGTATCTAACCAGCATAGCACTAAGGGAGTCCAAGAAGGCCGGATACTGTGAACCGACATTCGGTGCATAAGCACAGATGACAGTCAGAGACCTTTCCCCAACTTGAAGGCGCAGGGAAACAGCCCTCTCGTTCACTGGGGTAAACTCTGATGTTAATGCACCGAGTTGTGGGGCCACCAGTAGCCCCACCCCAGTCCTGCCACAACTCCATTAAAAAAGAGCATCCAGCCCCTCTCCTGGAGATGTTTCCAGAACCCACACTATGTGTTGAGGTGAGCCTGACTATGTCTAGTCAGTATCTCTCAACCTCCCGCACAAGCTCAGGCTCCTTCCCCACCAAAGAGGTGACATTCCATGTCACGAAAGCCAGATTTGTCAGCCGGGGATCGGACCGCCAGGGTCTCCCTAGGCCGCCACCCTATCAACGTTGCACTGAACTCTTGACATTCCCCTTGTGGGTGGTGAGCCCATCTGGGGTAATGCACCGCAATCAAACAAAGTTCACACACGTATAAATTACTCATTAGCTTTACCATGACCTTCTCTCATTTTATTTTTCCATTAATTGAGAAGACGCCTTTATCTGAAGCGACACACTTGATAACGCAGGGTTAGGGCCACAGAATCTGAGCCGGTGACCTTCCAATCACAGGCACAGCATCTTAACGTGCTGAACCACCCACCACCATTCAGCTATTTTTTTTTGTTCCTTTCCACAATACAGGTTAGATGATGCAAGCAGAAAAAAATATGTTAAAGAAATGAAGGTGACTCTACCCCAAGCCTTAGACGTTTCACAGGTTAGTAGATCACCGTTGACGGATGGCCTGGCTATTAAACATATTAAACCACCCAGGTTTGTATTTCTGGGTTGCGTCTAATTAATACATAATTAAAACTGCAAAAATGCAGCTGGTCCCAAAAAAAGTGCCATCACCTATACAGTACCTGTGCACACCAGGTCCTACCCCTCTCAGTGTCCTGGCACCGCACTCGACCCGTTTTGCAAGTGCAGAATTGACAGCCCACTCCATTCCACACCTCTCCATTGTAGCGCACTACAGTCCCGTGTAGACACGAGCCTTTCAGGGACATGTATTCCCCACAGCTCTGGCCTACATGGATTGTCCTGTTTTGGCCCTGGAAAGACACAGGGCACAGCCCAGAGGAAACAAAGAAGAAAAGTCATAGATCTGGATTTCTTCAGTTGCCCATGTCTACTAGATCAAAATGAGAAAACACCAACAGAGATACAAGTCATTAAGGTGCAAGGAATATTGGCACACCTGAGGTAGCTGAATGTATCAAAGAAAATATCACAAACATCTCATACGATATCAAACAAAGGGAGAACAAGGGGACATATTTGAAATGTAAATGTAAATGTATTTGTATATTAAGCAGTTTATTGCTTTACATTAGCTGCACCTTCATAATGCCTTTATAATGCATTCGTACAACATTCATTGCACCTTCACAATACATTGATAAATAGTACACACTAATAGAAACATTATATGATAAACATCATAAACACATAATAATGTAATATTTGTTATTAAATATATAGTAAAGCTGTTAAGGGATGTTAAGATGAGTACATGAGTTGAAGTATGTTTACATGCTGCTTATGAAAGTTCTCTGAATGCATTATGAAGGTGCATTGGATGTTCTATGAATTTATAATTAATACATATTGAAGGTGCAGTTTATGTAAAGTGCTACCAAAATTTCTGTGTTGATAATAAACTCTTTTCAGAGTTTATTATCCTGCGAATGCAATTCCCCTTCCTAAATGACCAAAACAGCAAATTATGTAACAAAATATCTTCCAGCATCATTTTAGAATTATAGTAATCAGTTCTCCTGTCCAACATTGTTAAATCTAATAGATGTAAAGGAGTCATTCCAGAAAAAAAACATGCAAGGCTGTCAGACCAGTGTTATAAAAAAAATAAACTGAACTGAGCCTTCTGTGTTTCAATACATTAAGCCAGATTCTCACAAAAAACTGAATAGTTTTCAAACTAGACATCACAGACAAGAATTCAAGAGAAATACATTAATGTGACCAAAAGCTTCATGAAAGAACAAGCTAATTTTATTCATTGTGTTCAAATCAAAGATTTTAAGAGTGGGATCAAGTGGCCAGAGTTGGGAAAAAGATCTTTAAATGCAGGTCCAAAACCTAGATTATACCATTGATAAAAATGGGCTGTTGAAATACCATGATACTACAATGATAAACTCATTATTTCACAAAAGTCAAACAATCCACTGCTCCACACATTGACGGAGTGAAATTAGTTATCTCTGTACATAAAAGGCCAAAGTTATCAAACTTCACCTAATCTTATGGACTTTTAACCGATTCTTCATTCAAATACACAAATACGCTACAGACAAATATGTGTGCAGCCACCAGGGGTGATTTAAATGTGGAGTGGTGTTTCTCCACATAAACTGATTTTAACTATATTAGAAATACATTTTTACTTTAGTTAAAGTAATTGGCATCTGCCCAATCTTACAGAAATACTTAATACCAGGGAAAAATATTAAGGGAATGGCTGGAGTTGTTGTTTGCTGAGTAGGCACTTTACACTGAAAGCAACTTGACATTCAAGTCGACAGAGTGAGTGTAGTTTCAGTACTATAAACTATACTTACGCTACACACCAGCAAGTAATCTAAGAACTAGCAGATTTCGACATCCAGACCATTACCTGCTGGCAACGCATAGGAAAAAACTGAATGTCAGTTCAAATGCAGACCTTCCAGTGCATTAGCTAAATCCAATTTGTGGTGACTGACCTTTTTGTAGGAATGGGGGAGACAGGTCTGCTTGTGACAGTATGCCTGACCCCAGTCACAGATGCAGAAGATACTGGTATTTAACTGCCAGCGGTCTCCGTTCTATGGAAAACAAAAAGCTCATCAACAATGTACTTAAACATCTTCAGTGATGAAACATTCTTTCATTCTGAAGCTTCCTGTGGCTGCATTCCCACAACAAACCTTAAAAAGAACAACAGCACATAACTTAGAAAAGAAAACGTTCAGAAAAGAGTGAGAGATTTCTTCCAGGAACAATTTATCCCACACTTTCTGTAGTATTAAAATTATTATGCACTGGAAGCTGTATTTGTATGTAATATTAGACTTTGATTCAGCAAGAGGGAAACTGCATTACAATACTAATAACATTATTATAATTATTTTAAATGGTGTGACATGCAGATTCAGTGATGATAGAAGAGTTAGCATTATATATTTAACTACAAGTTCTGCAGAGACGGAACTTTGCTCAGATTAAAAAGTAAAGATGTCATCTCTAATTGGCCCTGTTTACATTTGGTTTTAAAACGCATCTTGGGTGATCAGATCACAAGTGGATAGCACTACAAGCAAGTGCAAATGATGTGATCCGATCACTCAAACCACTTGCAGAGATGGTCTGAGATGCATTTGGCCACATATTTTTTGCAGCGTTTGAAGCATTTTGATGCATCCCCAACAACGACACATTAACTGCACAGGACAGTAACAAAAGTGAACAGAAATGGTCAGCTGGACACGTAGGAGACACATGATAGACACAGGTGTAAAAGACGGTGTGTCTCAGTTGTTTACTTGTGATCCGATTGCCAAAGATGTATTTTAAAATCAAGTAAAAACAAGGCCATTGTTATTAGTTGCAGATAATGTCATTCTTACTGAAATAACACGCAAATATTTTTATTCACGGCATAATTTTTTATCTATTTGTCTGTGATATCCCTTATGAAAATTAACCTTGGTTTTACTATGATTAAATAACCATGGTTTACAATGGTTTTTGCCGTTTTTCATGTTTTTTTGGGTAACTATGGAAACCATGACTATGGTTTTATCAAGGTTTCACTACAGTTAAACCCTAGTATAATATTGTTCATAAACCATGGTTTTTGTTTTACCATGAAGTGCTGTGGATAAACCATGTTAGTACTATGGGTAGTACCAAAGTACCATGAGGTATCATAGTAAAACTATGGTTACTGCATAAAAACCATAGGAAACCATAGTGAATTTTTATAAGGGATCTACAGGGTATTAAGAGTCTCTTTTTGCTGCATCCTTAAGTGTATTAAACAGAAGCTCTTTGTTAATTGTTACGTCTGGACAATACAACTGATCAGATGCTGCTTCACCCCTCTAGTATTATTTTTAAGTTTGTATCCCAAATTGCCTGAAAGTGACAACCTTCGATGTTAACCTAGAAAGAGCTGCGGCTTCATTCTTTGCAGAAATACACTAACGATGTCTTTTGTCTAGCGTACTTTATGGTAGGGTTACCTTGTGTTCTCTCCCGTCCACCTGACAGGAGCTTAGCACACACTGGGGGCAGCATTCTCCGGCGTGCATCACCGGGTGCTCACTCTGTTGAGAAACACAGAACAATCCAGGGATTTTAAAACAAACTGAGGTTATGCCATCAATTAAATCCATTTTGGTTGTTTACGTGCAATTGCTTTCATCTTGTCAGTACAACCATTGTAGGAACGGCCCACCTGGGAAGCACTGAGCCTGGCTGAAAAGCAGGGACTTTGGCTCTCCATTGCATATTTCAGAAGGGATGGATTATTTTTTGTTTCATTAGTTTTATTAACTGCTCTTCACCGTCATGAAACGCCACAAGACCTATTCATTCCACAAATTAGCCGGTTGCTTCTTTACATTCCCTGAATGTTCTTTGTTGTACTTCTGATCCTTAGTCTTAGGTACTTGCTTTGTTATTAGTTCTTGAGTAGCCTGTGTACCAGTACTGCATACACTTGTACCTGGGTTTTCATTAGTCTGTGTACCAGTACTGCATACACTAGCTGCACTTACGCCTAGTTCACTTCCTGACAGCATGTACAGTAAAACCGGTCTAAGTCATCCCTCGCGGGACCAGCTTAAAAGTGACGACTTATAGAATTGACGAGATACACCTAAGTCGACACTTCGGCAACTTATGTCTATCTCGCGGTTTTGCCGACTAGTAAATATAACACCATACTCTACTCATCACGGCCTCAGCATCCTTCCTTGACCAGTCAGTACATGCAGTATGGGTTCCTATAAAGCCATCCATGTCTTTTACAGACTGCCATGATGTTATTGCCCCCCGGTCTGTCCAATTTGCTGTTGAATGTTGAACCCTCAAAACAATCTATTGTGTTGGATTGCTAACGGAAGAACTGACAGGTCTGCTGCACGCATTGGATGAATCATGCTCTGCCTCTAATTGTATGGAGCGCTTTACCAAGAATAATTGCACGCGAGACTTAAGACCAGGGAGCGACTAGTGCGATAAATGAGGATTCCCCGTTTCTACATTGCCGTGGTGACAAGCAAGTGGTGTGAAACAGGCGGCGGGAATGCAGCGACTGGGGTGTCGACTTACAGGTAGGAAAATCCATTCATTTGTGTTGTTCGGGACCGGGATTTAGGTGATTTAGGTAATGGAATGTGACCACTTACAAGCAGCAATTTACACAAAGAGTTTTAAAGGAAACATCATTAGGAAAAATTGCGACTTTTGCTTGCGCGTCAACTTGTGCACATTGACGAGTTACAAGCCGGCGACTTAGACCAGTTTTACTGTATGTTTGTGACGTACACCTTGTACGTTACTTTGGATAAAAGTATCTGCTAATTATAGGAAATGTAACTGTACTATGAAATATAACTAAATGCAACTTCAAGATCATTCCCATTCTTTCTGAACAGCCCAAAATTAGTGTATGCTTAGGACCTCTCAAGATTCAGTGTTTCCAGTTCAAACAGGACAATGCAAGACCGGATACTTTCTGGGAAGCACTGACCCGCTTGCATGAGACAGGGGGACACTCCGCAATGAAGCACTGGGCCTCTCCGGCATTGCAGATGCACTTCATGCAGCGAGTTGGCCGCCATTCCTCCCCATCCCGATATTCTTGATTTCCAACAAAGCAGGAGGCTATGAAGGGGGGGCATGAATGCGACAAGGCAGTGGGGAGGTGGCCAATAACTGTGTGTTATAGCCTGGACACATGTTACATTTTCTCTCCAGTATCCCAGCATCCTTCCCGGCTAAAACGTGTCAGCATTCTTTGTCCAAGCAGGGATGCAGGCTAGAAGACAGCTGTTCATGTGCTCTTAAAAGAGGAATCAGAATGTGTCATCCACAGAAAAGAGGCACAAGAGCACTGGATACCATCCGGAGCAGAATGCATGTATTATACAATTTGGAGACGTGAGCATACCTAAAAATCGATGTCAGAATACTGTGCAAAACATTCGTTTATTTGTGTTTATATAGTTCTAGTGAATAACTTTAGCTCAGTTTTAGGATAATATGCTTTGTCAGTGTTGATTGACTCTTCTGCTGTTTATTCCATACAAATTTCATAGAGTTGAGGTTTGGAGACTGGACGGACCGGGCCAGTTGTTTGAATTGTACTCCACTTTCCTTCTCATCGTTCTTGCACAATGTGCGCTTCACATCATTATATTGCTAAAGATTGGAGTACTGCTGCTGAATGCTTCAAGGACTGGTGTACCTTTGAAGTATTCTTTGATAACTAGGCTGGTTGACATTTCTATGGATTTCATAAAGATCACCATTTCTGTCAACAGCAAGCAACTCCCCCACTGCTGAGAGCAGGAACCGCAAATATACGTACCATGCATGATAGTTTCGCCTAAATATAATTTATATTCATTGATTGCATAAACCTAAATTATGTATACTTACAGGTACAAGATGTTTTCACACTTTTTACAAAAATTGCATAAACGTACACTTTAAGGTACCACTTATATTGTGTAAAAGATAAATTACTTTTAGAAAATACATAATTAGGTACCACAGCTTGTTAATGTAAACAGCCCGTTCCACCAAACAGTTAAGTATGTGGCTGTAACTGAATACACACAGCAAGCAGAGGGTCAAGAGGTTCAGTTGTAGTCGATGGCATTTCTGTGGCCAACAACGCCTTGTTAATGAGGGAGGTCAGAGGAGAACAGCCAGACTTGTTAAAGCTAACCGGAAAGCCATACATGTAAGTGCATTGACCTGCTTACAGCATGGTGACCATCAGAGGTGGAGATTTCAGGTCCAGAAAGTACAAATCCAAACCAGGATTTTGTTTCAACCAACCATTGAGTACTCTGTGACTGTAACTCTTTGTACTCAACTGGTTGGTTGAAACAAAATCCTGGTCTGGATTTGTACTTTCTGGACCTGAAATCTCCACCTCTGGTGACCATACATTTGACTTACACTTATTCTTGAAGACATTATTTCCATGTTTATGAACCAAAAATGTATTTATTAGTATTTACTATTTAAGGTTTTCTTGGCATCAGCAGTTCTTCGACTCACCTGCATGGCTTGTAGTGCATTAACCCTTCACTAGTTCATTCACCAGAGCACTCCCTCCCCAGGCAGGGTCTCACCTCCACTACGAAAGCATCCGGGGCAGCGGTCCGTGGTACTGGTGCTTACTTCCATCTCGCCGCTCCCACATTGGCAGCGACGGGTCGTGCAAGAAACATTCCCATGAGAGCACATGCAGACATTGTATCCAGAGTCAGTCCATCGGTTTCCGTGCTGTTTAAAAATATTAAAGTGTGAATGCATTTCAGCTGCGTCTGCTGGAACCTCACTCCATGAATTCTGAGGAAGAGATTCACCTTGTTCTATGTCACTAGATGTGATAGATAGCTGTTTTGGGGACTTTTTTCTTGTTCTGAGATATACTATATTGCCAAACTGTCATGACCCACTCGTCCGCTCCTCTCGTGTGCCACGCCCCCTCATCTACCCTGTGTGGAATCCCCATGTTTACTAGCTGTTTCTGATTGTTGTCATTAGTCCATTGTATTTAGTCCGCATTTCAGTTAGTTTCCCCAGTCCGGTCATTGTATTGTCAGCCTGTGTTTTGCCTGCTCCTTGTGTTGCAGCTCGTGATTAAACTCATGTTCCCTGATTCCTGGCTTCTTTCGCCTTTGTCCGCTCCTGGCGCTATCAGTCGTGACACAAGCCTATTGGGACACCCCTCCAAATCATTGAATGCAGACATGCAGACTGCTTCTATAAACATTTGCAAAAGAATGGGTCACTCTCAGGAGCTCAGTGAATTCAAGCGTGGTACCGTGATAGGATGCCACCTGTGCGATAAGTCTATTCTTGAAATTTCCTTCCTACTAAATATTTCATGGTCAACTGTTAGTGGTTTTATAACAAAGTAGAACCACTTGGGAACGACAGCAACTCAGCCACAAAGTGGGAGGCCACGTAAAATCAGAGCAGGGACAATGCATGCTGAGATGCACAGTGTGCAGAAGTCGCCAACTGCCTACAGAGTCAATAGCTACAGACCTCCAAACTTTGTGTGGCCTTCAGATTAGCTCAACAACAGTGCATAGAAAACTTCTTGGAATGTGTTTCCATGGCTGAGCAGCTACATTCAAGCCTTACTTCACCAAGTGCAGTGCAAAGTGTTGGATGCAGTGGTTTAAAGAAAACTGCCACTAAACTTCTAGAGCAGTGGAGATGTGTTCTCGGGAGTGATGAATCACGGTTCTCTGTCTGGCAATCTGATTAATGAGTCTGGGTTTGGCGGTTGCCAGGAGAACGGTACTTGCCCAACTGCATTGTGCCAAGTGTAAAGTTTGGTAGAGGGGGGGTTATGGTGTGGGGTTGTTTTTCAGGGATTGGTCTTGGCCCCTTAGCTCAAGGGAAAGGAACTCTTAATGCTGCAGCATTCGAAGCCATTTTGGACAATTTCATACTCCCAAGTTTCTGGGAACAGTTTGGGGATGGCCCCTTCCTGTTCCAACATGACGGCGCACCAGTTCACAAAGCAAGGTGCATAAGGACATGGATGAGTGAATCTGGTGTGGAAGAACTTGACTGGCCAGCACAGAGCCCTGACCTCAACCCAATATAACATTTCTGGGATGAATTAAAGCGGAGACTGCGAGCCAGGCCTTCTCGTCCAAAATCAGTGCCTGACCTCACAAATGCTCTCCTGGAACAAGAGTTGTCAAAAAATCCCATAAACACAATGTTAAACCTTGTGGACAGCGTTCCAAGAAGACTTGAAGCTGTTATATCTGCAAAGGGTGGGCCAACTCCATAAGAATGGGATGTCATTAAAGTTCATGTGTGTGTAAAGGCAGGTGTCCAAATACTTTTGGCAATATAGTATATGTGCATTTAGTGTTTAAGCCCTCAATTTTAAAAAAGAAGGGTAACACTTTACTTGACAGGGCTCAAATAACATAGCATTATAATATCACTAGTTTTAATTGCATACTGACCTCATGCTACTTCATCATCAATGAGCAGTTACTATATTTCTTGCCATATCTGTTAATTCTATAAAACTTAGTGAACTACTGAAGGAACAAGTAACGAATAACACAAGTGAAATACTTCTCATATTTGTTCATCATTAATGAATTGTGATGTATCTCATCTCAAGTAGTGACTATATTTGTTCATGATTTGTATTTCAGTGAGTTATTACTAAGTATTTGTACCCCGTCAAGTACAGTTTACCAAAAGGATTACTACTAACACCTTTCTTGAGCGGGAAAATATTATCTAGTAGTGTACTCTTACTTAATGTATTAATCAACCAGAAAAGTGCTTATAACATACTGATCCCATGTTCGTTCATCATTAATCAGTCATGGTGGTTCATGCAGTTACTATGTTACTTCATGATTTGTACTTCAGTAATAACTGTGTTACTAAGTTTCTTGTGCCCCCTCTTTACACTTTACACTACTTTTTACACACTTTTACCACTTTACAGTAAGACTACCCTTACAAAGGGTTTATGAATTGGTTTTTAATCAGGTGATTAATTAGGTAGTAACACTTAGTAAATCATTAATAGACAGTTATAAACAAGTTATAATGCAGTTCTCTTTTTATTAATCAGTTATTACCATTTATATGTGTCAAATGGGAGCCTGACTTGTGAAGGATTGCTTTTTATACCTCATAAATGGATCCTTCATGTCGACAAGAACCACGAGAACGCACACACTCTGGACAACATTTGCCGGGTGCTATTCTTAGCCTCTCTTCCTGCAAAATAATTAAGATTATTACTGTGATTATTCCCACATATTTATGTTTCGCAATCTTGCTTCCAGTCACTCTCCAACACTCTTTGCTTTAGAAACATGCAGGGTGAAGTTACATCAGGTATGGGCTCATTACATTGCAGTTTCACATCAATGGAGCTGAAAATATTAAGTGCATATAGATTCACCACACTTAGTATGAGACCAGACACCTTTCTGCAGGTCAAAAGAACACAGTAACACTATGTGTTATTCTCTCTTTAATTAATGGTATGTATATACTCCTGTCTTCTTGTATTATGGAGGCAAGCCCTTCAAAGAACAAGAGCAAACAAGATCAAAAATTCTGCTATCTCACTCAGCCTTACTGTACCTTCAGAAAGTCACACTGGGGATTCCGGCACCGTCTCGTCTCACAGATCACAACGTCACCGATGCAGCTGCATTCTTGGCAGGGATCCGGCCTCCAAGATGTGTTATTCTACACCAACCACAAAGAAGCAGGAGAGATAGCCTGTTGTAGTCTTATGACTAAGCCCTTTAGGGCACAGAAAATTTCAAACCTAAATATAAGATCTATTTTATGGTCTTAATATTTATTTATCACATTAAAATGAAAAGCTTCAACATGATGGAAACATCTGCAGAAATGAATGCTAATGACAAAGGGTCAGTAATAATCCAGAGCATGTTCAATTACTGGGATTTGGAACAAGACTTAATTTTTTATTATGCTATATATTTTGGCTGAATCTTAATGGTGGCCATCCCTTTCGTACTTATGATAAATACTGTACTTATACAATTGGAACACATTTCAGGGACACATTTTTCTGTGGCCAGACCTGCTCAGGAATGGTCATTGTATGCAAAACAATACTTCATACAGAATAAGCACATACATTGTTGCAGTCTAATGGAGTCTAATTAGTATGACTTTTGATCACCTACTACAAAAAGGCATTGAGTATGTAACAATAACCTTGCAGTTTGGCTAATTATCATTTATTATGGTGTATGTATGACTCTGAAATAAAATACATAAAATTGCACATTATACATATTTAATTTATTTATTAAAAATGCTCATACTCTTTATTACAAACCTTTTGCATATTTGTAGCCTGTGTCATACTTTAGAAATCAGACAGTAATTGTACATGAACGCACACCCATTCCCTCCATTCCATAAGCACTTATGTAGACCAGGATCACAAAGAGTCTGAATGTATCAAAGGAAACAATGGGTACAAGTCAAGAGTCACTGTGGGCAGGTGGCCAGTCCACAGCAAATGTAGATATACTATTCTTTCAGATACTGCTTTTATTGCTTCAACACATTACGCGGAAGGTTATGCTTGAATCTGCACTTCATCCATGACAGCTTTACTGGCCCGTAATGGAATGGAAATGTTTCTGTGATAGTCCAGTGTAACAGCCGACTCAGCATCTAAGCTCTCAGACGGCATGTTTTTATTTAACCAATATGGCTGCACTACTACAATTTCATGCATTTCCTGCGCTTGTTAAATTAGGAAGTTCTCTCTGTGCTCTCTAATCTGACAGGTTCCAGCACTCAGACAGCAAAGCAAAATCTGTATTTTACAACTCCGTTGCTTGTATTGCAGAAGCATGATTGTGGTACTAAAGCACAGAAACAATACAACTGATTATTCCATGTCAAAATATCACGATCACTGCATGAATGGAATCCTTAATGTGTTTGAGAAGCTAACAAAAGCAAATGAAACATAAATATCAGGGAAATTTTCTGATGTCATACATTTTGTGATACTGTTTGAACGTATGGTGTAAGGGGTTTGGTATAAAATGGTTAGATTAAATACAGACAGAACGAATATATAGTTAGATGAGAAGGTTACTACTCCATCCAGTAAAAGCTGCTTGGAGATATTATGCTACACTACCACATTGTAGGTGTTGCAAAGATCCTACCTATCAATACCATGTTTAATGGTATTGAAATTGCTCTCCATGAGAGAAATTTCAGCCCTTAAACCAACACCTGTACGCAAGAAATCAAGGCAAGACATACCTCTTTAGCCAGTCTTTTGGATAGTAAAGCCCCTTTTTCTAAGGTGAATGGGAAATCTAGAGGTTCACAGTCATTTGAGATTAAAGGTGAAAGGGGGGATTGGTGCTGTCATCCTGCCACTCTCGCTGATCACTCAAGTTGTTGGCGGTAGTTTGGCTGGATGCCAAAACCCCTGGAAACCCTCATGTCTATACTTCCTTCCACGTCTCTCTCTTTTAGCCAGGCTGCTATAGTTACTTTAGTACTGCGGGAGGTTAGGTTAGGTGTAGGGTAATAACTCTTCTCCATCTTCTCCTTTCCGAGATGTTCCGGAGCCGCGCCTACATCACTTGAATCCTCACCTGGACTCCCTGGAGAAAACTACATGAAACTAACTGGAACTATATGGACTCAAATGAATGTGAATGTAAATGCAGTTTCATGCTCCCCGGTCGCCCAGAGGAGGATAGGGTCCCCTTCTGAGTCTAGGTTCCTCTCAAGGTTTCTTCCTGCCAGAGGGAGTTTTTCCTTGCCACTGTCACCACAGGCTTGCTTGGTGGGGTTCTGGCCGGGTTAATGTAAAGTGCTTTGTGACAATGACTGTTGTTAAAAGCATTATATAAATAAAATTGAATTGAATCTACACAATTCAGAGACTAGTCATTTGCAGCCATTACAGTGGGTTTATAGCAATGAAAGAAAATTCTTCGTGTACCATGTTAAGAAGAAACGGTAAAAAGTCTGTGCTGTAGAGGTAGACAAACATTGATTTGTGAAAAAAAATTGCTTACATATTTTAGCATGTTATTTATTTTTTGCACATTTTAGTTCATTGAGCTCTATGGCTAATTGGAATTGCAGATGATCTAATAGCAAAACCTAAAAAGTGACGGAGAAGGACCAAACTAGGCTCCTATTGATCAGTCTGATTTGTGAATGTTTTCCCAAATCAAATGTGGTCAGTCAGTCATAGGTCAGTGTATGTATCAGGCAGGTGGTGAGGAAAAAGCATTTTTACACATAAACCTTACTAACAATGAAAATACCCTGCAAAATCACAATATCCATGTTGTTTTTGACAAGAAAAAAAATTCAAAAGTATACTTCCTCACATAGGATCACTTTATTTATTTATATGGCCACAAGCCATGGCAATATATGGGATGCAGTATCTTTACCACGGTGAATAAGCCCAGATTCTAGCCTAAACATTTTCTCAAACACCTATTCAATGGAGATTCCAGGGTAGCATGCAGACAACTTCATGACTTTAATCGTGAGTGTATTTAGAAGCTGTGTAGGGTCACACATGCATATATCATAAAGCTTAAATTCCAGGTGGCCTGAGACAAGGCCTAGCCTGGTATGAGAGGTACACGTTGGCCTAAGCACCAAAGGGGGGTTAGTGACCCTACACACACAAACACACACACACACACACACACACACACACACACACACACACACACAGATAATAAGCTTGGCACGCAACCCCCTCCCCATACATCCTGCCTTACATACCACTCAATCAACAGGCCAACACCCTAAGAAAGTTTCATCTAAGTCGGCTTCTGTATCCCCTGTATATTTCTTTGCTTATGATTGCTAGACTCAATATACAGGTTATGTTTGTGTGTCTCCTTAGACAATATTAGTGTTTTGTGTGCCACCCTTATAACCATGTTCACGGAGTATCACCTATTTTACCCCTCACACTTAAACACTTATATAAATTGGAATAAATAAATATGTATAGCTACCACTGCATACATGTCCTCATGGTTATACCAGAAGAATCTTGGAAATTAAATAATGCAACCAGGTATCTCAGTGTGTCCTAAATTTCGGAGATTCTTCTTTCTTTGTTTAACAAACTTCCCTTCTCTTCCACATTCCTCTGTGGGCCTTATCTGATCTTTGTGGTCTTTCTTTACTTGCTATTCTGCATTAAATGAACTGAATTAATGTGTACATTATCCATTCTGAAGAACAGATCAATTGGGATAAGCCACACTAATCAAAATATGTTGACCCCAGATATGCAATTTAAATTGGCATTAACACCAATTAACGGCCGCTCCTATCTAAGGGTAAGATGTGCTGTTTGCATGTGAATATGTAATGTAATGTCTGTACAAAGTGTAACATCTGTTGAGGTGCAACTCAAAACACCTTCTCTATACAGTATACTGATGTGAGTCAGTAACATACATAAGTACGGTGGTACCTCAGAACTCGAACTTAATACGTACAGAACTCTGGATCGAATCCTGAAAAGTTTGAGTTCTGATCGAATTTTCCCCATAAGAAATAATAGAAAACCAATTAATTGGTTCTCGGCCCCAAAAAATTACACCGAAATACACAAAATGAACCGGACAAAACAAGAAGAGCATATACTGTACGAAACACATCTAAGCACATTTATCAAAAGAGGAATTTGTAAAGTAAGAAAATAAATACTGTATATCCAAACAATGTGTCCTGCCCCGATCGTCCACTCCGTCCGTGTGCCACGCCCCCTTGTTCACTCCGTGTGGAATCCCCGTGTCGTCAGCTGTTTCTGCTTGTTGTCATTAGTCTGCTGTACAGTATCTAGTCCACGTTTCATGCCTTATCCACACTTACATGGGTATTTTTTAAAATGGTGTTTTTCCTCCAATTCATTAATGCAGGTGGTATGAGGTGTGAACCGCTAGGCTGGTATGGCATGTTCGGTATCAAACTGTTGGAAAATCACTCCTGATCCCAAATATGTGGATCAGTGGTATCAAAAGTTTTTGGTATCAAAAGTTACACCATCCTAATGAAAATCATCAGTAAAGGGGAATCAGTCTGGTCATAGATCCCAAAAGGAATTCCTGGTCATCCCTATTCATGAACTTTAGACTTTAAAACCTGGCACCTCAGAAAAGCCAGGGGAGAAGCAGAAAGAACTTCAGCCCAAATTGAGGTGGAGAACATCAGCCCAGTAGAAGAGAAGCCCGCAAGAAGCCCTCCTGAAGCCTGCCAGTGAAGGCCTGCTACCCAACAGAGAACTGCAACCAAGACAAAGCCTTTCACCGTAAAGCTTCACAAGGAGAGAGAATCCAAGGGCTCCACTCCAACAACCACTCCAAATGCCGCGCCTTCCTGAGTGCCATCATCCTGTCAGCTCATCAGCCTCTGCAACCAACTGCCAATACCCCCCCCCCCCCCACTCTGCAACCAAGTAAACAACCCTCCTTTCATTCTAACAACCTAAGCAGTTCTGTTAACCTGCTATATGACTTTAGAGTCGTGTTTCCACAAACTGTGCTTGCTTTGCAGAACAGTATTTCCCTTTAAAGGTTACCCATTTAAATCTGGTCATTGCATTTCCATAATTACATTCTATTTATTTCTATTTCGGTGTTTCATGTTTGTTGTTTATATTAAGTGTTATGTCTGTCTTATGTTAGTTGTAGTGTTAGTTAGGAATAAATTCATGTCTTTTACACACCTTTAGCCTCCGTTCATTGAGTGCTCACAATAGCCCCTGCCTCTGTGGGATCTAACTACTACGCTCTGAAATTCCAAACTCGCCTAAAATATCGCGAGACTCACTCTCATCGGCCGTGAGGGGAGCTTCGCTACGAATCGTTTACATTACCTGGTGATCAGTTCGCTGGATGAGCCTTCTAACCTAGGTCACTGAGCAATACTGGTAATTAGTGAATCCCATTTAAGTCTCACATTAACAGACTCACAGGGATTCGCAATTGAGTTTGGTGGAACCAACCATTCGGCATAGCAATTGGTTAATAATTAAAATTTAATCAATTTCAACACATATTGGTGGGGATATTAAAATTTACTTGAGCTAATAATTCTTACAACTGTAAGGACAAAAGATATCAAGACACTCTCCGTATTAATGATATTTAATTGCAATTTAATTAATATAAATAGGCAACACTTACGATGGGGTTTTGCCTGTTCGGACAGTCCATCATCCAGAATAGCACCTGAATGTTTTCTCTATAGGTGCTCGTCCATACAATATTCACTATATACTATACACATACAGCGCTGTACACTATAGTGCACTATACACATACACTATAGTGCTAGTGCCACCGTAATGCCATTGACATCGAAGAATATTGAAGATTATTTTTCCATAGGTTAACCTATCAACTATTTTATCGATGGGTCGATTAATCTAAAAGATTCATTTTCCTTCAGAAAATCAACTTGATTGTTTATTTTATGTAACTGTTTAATACCGTTTATGTAAGTTAATTCTACTTTGACAACAACAGACTGTATGCCATTGCTAGGCTATAGATAATGTATGCCAGCCTTTAGGCCCTATACATGCATTTTTTTCACCCACAATTCAAATAGTAGATTAGTAGCATGCCTAAAAATATTAATAAGATGTGTATTGTGATGTCCAAAAGTTGGTAATTTGCTTAAATGTGGCATATCCTCATGCTCAATAAATTTGGTTAGCTGAGCATGCCACACGCAACACAAGGAATAAGCGCATGAGTTGCGAAGAGGGCAGGGACAGATCAGCAGGCACCATATTTAAAAAAGCAGATACTGTGGTTAAACAAGGTAAAAAGATGCTGGTGGTGTGGAGGAACTTTTTGCAGATTAATGTACCATTTTTATTTTAGTTCACAGGCAGGGTGGTGGCTCTGAGGCCAGGGATCTGTGCCAGCAGCTGGAAGGGTGCTGGTTCAAATCCCATAAATGCCCAGAGTGCTGAAGAACATAAGAAATTTACAAACGAGAGGAGGCCATTTGGCCCATCAAGCTTGTCTGTGGAAAAGTTAACTAATAACTCAGAGTGAAATCTTATCTAGCTCTGATTTAAAGTAACTCGGGGGTTTAGCTTCCACTACACTAACAGGAAGACTATTCCATACTCTAACTACACGCTGTGTAGCGAAGCACTTTATCAAATTCATTTTAAAATGTTCTTCTGCCCATCTCCACTCATGGCTATGAGTTCTAGTATTTAAACTAATACTGAAATAGCCATGCGGCTGAACAGCATCCAGACCTGTTAGAATCTTATATACCTGGATCTACGGACGTAAAGATACACTCAACTCACGATTCAATACAATTCACGATTCTGAGTTCAAGATACGATTTTCTCATGATTTTTTAGCAGAATGAGCTGCAGACAAATTTATTCTAAAATATTCCTTTATTTATCTTTCTAAACTGTCCTCTTCTTAACAGTGCAACTGAAATTGAATAAAATGCAGTTTTAAGAAAATCCCAAATCAAAATAAGTAAGTAAAATAAGTAAATTAATGAATTAACTAAAGTTTGCATGGTTTGCCATTTTAATAATCTTTGCTCTGACAGTGGTGAATTGAGCTCACTTTGGTGCCACTATTTGTGATACATGTTATCAGTCTTTTACAATGTTTGCATGCAGTTTTGGTCTCGTCTGTGCTTTTCTTGCCATTTTTGTTTGTGATTACCGGAAAGCTGAAATGCTGCCACACTGCCGATTTAAGATCGGACAGTGCATCCATCCAGAAAACCCATTTTCTGAAATCGCATAATCCCAACTGGGGTTATGGGGGGAAGCCCAGCCGGGGAACAATGGACACAGGTCAGAACCAACCCTGGGCAGTCGCCAACACACCACAGGGCGCACACACACAACTACAGAGCCAATTTAGACTCACCAATCAACCTACGCTGCATGCTTTTGGACTGCGAGAGGAAGCCAGATCCCCCAGTGAAATCCCACTTCAACATGGAGAAAGTGTGCAAACTCCACACAGAAACTACCCAGGACCAAACCCAGGACCTTCTTGTTGTGAGGCAACAGCGCTAACCACGCACCACCATGCCGGCCAGCAATGTATCCTCGATTTCAAATTCAACCTCGCGTTTGGTCAAAACCAAAAACTGACATACGACGTCGATTTCAACACGCAGTGACATCTGACGTCGAACTGACATTGTGAAATCAAATGTAACATTACACCAGTTTTTCTGTTAAAATACTGTGAAGTACTTCTAAAGTAGCGATTCATTTTCCATGTCAGCCAGTTTAAATCGTCATACATTTACATCGATTTTTAAATGATTCACGATTCATCGTTACATGCCTACCTGGATCATGACCCCCCTGAACAGATTCAGTTCAGCTAACCTCGCCTCATAAGACATTCCTCTAAGACCAGGAATCATTCTTGTAGCAGCAATGTCCTTTTTAAGGTATGGTGACCAAACCTGCACTCAATATTCTATTACCAAAAAATTGTATAATCGTAGCATCACCTCCCATGACTTAAACTCCACACACCTAGAGATGTAACCCAACATCCTATTGGCCATTTTTATTGCTTCCCCACACTGGTGACAGTAGGACACGGAAGCATCAACATAGACACCCAGGTATTTCTCACAATCAGCTACCTTTATTTCAGTGGAACCCATAAAATATCTGTACTTTATATTTCTGCTTCCTGCATGGATTACCTTACATTTATCTATGTTAAATTTCATCTGCCAGGTATCAGCCCAGTTGCTAAATAAAGATTCTACTCCGTTGGGCCCTTGAGCAAGGTCCTTAACCTGCAATTGCTTCATCCTGGATATGGTGTTAATCTACATCCAGTCCTTTAAGGAGGTCCTCAGGGGAAAAATCAGGGGTTGGTGGCAGGACTGGCACTCCAGCCGCCGGGAAAAGCTGTGGCACTGAGGTATCATCTGCCGCACGACTGCACTCGGGCTCTCATCCCTGAGGTGGTCTGTCGTGTGGTGGGTGTGGGAACACACTGCACTCAGTGCATGATCCTTACCTCCTTTCCACAAATCATTTTCTTTTATTTAATGTTTATTTACATTTCAGTTTTAGATTACGGTAACGACACTGGTCCAACAAATTCAACCTGCAAAACCCACACACTGTCACCGTCAATTAATGTGGATTTTAGCCTAAACATTTTCACAAACACTTATTCAATGAAGAATCTAATGTAGCAGACAGGCAACTTTATGATTTTAATAATGAGTGTATTTAGTAGCTACAGGGGCAAAAGATATTAAAAAAGCTCTCTGTTCTAATGCTAAATTAATAGACATGAATAGAGAGCACTTAAGGTGGTTTTGCCTACACTGGCGGTCCATCATCCAAAAGAACTCCTGTGAGCTTCTTCTTCAGGTGTTCGTGCACAGCTGTAGTGGCTGCTATGTTATGCCATCACACTTTGCACAGTGTAAAAGCAACTTTTTGTTTTGTGATAAACTACTTGAATTACTACAATAATTACGTAGTGATATTGAAGGAAAACATTTGTTGTAATGAACTGAAGCATTTTAGAAATCATAAAGGCAATTTTAGTAAAATAATAAAAAATAATGCGTTGATTTAAAATATTAACATTGACGCATTTTCAGCGTCGACGTCATCTGCTTCGACAACTCGTCATGGCAGCCCTACCAAATATCAAAACACAGTGTACCAACCACCTTTTTGTTTAAGTGAAAATTTCAACTACTCCCATAATTACATAGTGATAGTAAAGGAAAATATTTGCTGTGATGGATTGTAGCATTTTAGAAATCATAGAGGTAATTTAATCAAAATAAGAAAAATGCATCGATTCTAAAATATTGATGTTGTCACATTTTCAGCGTCAACTACGCCAACTAATTACAACAGTTGTAGACTGTATACATTTAAAATTTCAAATTCAAAAAGATGGGACACATTTTGTATCTGTGATTTCCCAAGTAGTCCTCTTGGGGGAAACAGCACATGACCAGCAGCCTGCAGGGATTTTGAATGAGCCCCCTACCCTAGCCCTATGACATTTAACGACTCTTATCTTTCATTTCATCTCTTCATTAATATACAGTGTACTGTAATAACCCACAGTAACTGTTGGCTTTAACCGTATAGGAATCTCACAACTTTCCTTCAGAAAATCAACGCAAGAGTATTTTTAATTTTCTCCACAAAAAATGCATAGCAGTAGATATACCATGCTTTTGATAACATATGTGTGACCTCCAACTCTGTCTGATCCTTGTGTGTGCCACGCCTACCTCATTACCTTGTGTTCATCCCTGATTGTTATCGCGTGTTTCCTGTTCCTTTTGATTTGTCCTGTGTATTTAGTCTGCGTCTGAATGAGTCTTGTCAGATCGGTCATTGATGTAATGTCATGTAATGTCTAGCGTTCGTCTGCCTGTCCAGATTAAACCCTTGTCACCCGTGTTCCTGCCTGCCTGCTTTTTGGGCTACTGTTCGCCTGCTCGACCCGTGCATCGTGACAATATGACTTGTTAATGTAGACACTATGGGCTAAAGCAAATTCTTATATTTAGTTCTGTAGAGTGCACAGATCTGCATATAGCTATTCATACTGTAGCTATTCACACAACAGGTCATGAGAAAAGTGTGGAAATGGATTTCCACATTGAACACTTTCAGAAACGCTTCAGTTTGCAGGCCATGAATTTCTTACATCAACTCAATGATATCGACAAAAGGTTTACTATCAGGAAGGGAATGGCAGGACAGCAGTAAGGCACCTTCAGTCAGCCTCTCAGACACTGCACTGCTTCTGGAACTCAGCCTTTCTTCTGTGACCCTTATTATCAAAATCATTAAGTGGAAGCTTAACAATGGTGACTAACTCACCTAAAGGCTGAGACTAGAGCACCATTAGGAACTCAGGCTATTACTTCATGAGAAAATATATATCAGCTTCTAGTTAGCTAACTGGAAAGCACATTTAGTTAATGGATAAATTCATAACCTCAGTGAATTTCACAATAAGGCAATTAAATACTTGACAAGCAATTACATCGCATAGGGATATTTGTTTTCTTCCAGAATCATTAAACTGCCACTGTTATTAAAATTAAAGATCTTTTAAAAATAGAGTTGACATTTATAAGGCAACATTCACTTAACGAATGTGGAATGAGCAGAATTAGGCGTATAGGAGAGTTCAGGTTTTGTCCTGGGAGTTCAGGTTTTGTCCTGAGAGTGAAGTGCTTCTTCTGTATTAGACATTTTGCTGAACAAGCTGCATGTGGCATCACCTCTTTTCTTCCCTGATACAATGGTGCCACTCAGAAAAGTCATTGTTGAATGGTAATTAAACAGAAGGATGGCAAGTGGACCAAAGGCAATGCAGCTGATCAAGCTTCCTTCTAAATGGTGAATGTAGGGTTAGGCTTTACACGCTTTGAGTCCTAGAATTTGACATAAGACCTACACTGACCTTTTGTGACGAAGCATTATATCCTTGTTTATCTCTTTAAGGTAGGATATGTAATAAGTGAAGATATTAAATAGTTGTCTGTTTTGTTCCACATGGAATAGTTTTTTTAAAATTAACATATTACTCTACTGTGTTTTACCTATATCATAAAAGCTCTTTTATGATACTAAAAATAAACATACAGTGCACATTATATTAATGTATCATTAGACATGTATGTTCTTTATTCATGTAAAATGCATATTACACTAATGTTTTGTCAAACATATAAGTACTACTCTGATGAACAATGCTTATTAAATTAATGTTTTGTAGGTATTACTTTTTAGGAATTATTCTTTGAATGAACTCTGCTGAGTCACGGACAGTGACTCCTCACAACTAGAATGAGTATTTTGAAAAGAAAGCATCTTTTTTCAGTTGATGCAATCACTTTGTGATCTGAGAACAGAGCGTAGTTGTATGAGGGGCTGTACAAGCCATAATTGATTCTGGCCCTCTCACATACATCTGTTCTCCTTTCACATACATACATTTTTGCTCGCACATACTTATATTCTCCTTTCAGATAGATATTCTCCTTTCACATATAATGGAACTTCAGTTCTCAAAGGTCTCACATCTTGTACAATTTGGTTGTTGACCATATTCCCTGGGCACTGAATTAGCTGCCCCCTGCTATGTCACATATTGAACACAGAGGACACATTTTGCTTTTGTGAACGGTGTGCTGTGACGTGTCAGCAATGACAAGTAATCATTTTCACTTCAGTTGTTCAGTTAAAAAAATGTTTCGGTTGTTGAATGTATTTTCGGTTCTCGGTCAGGCAACCTTTTCGTGTTAAAATGTGTGTGAAAAAGCAAGTGTCTATTTACGCATAAACAAAGGAGAAAATGTGTGCGTATGAGTCAGTTTACTGTGAGCTGCGGTGAACACCTCCACTGAACTGTGCTGTGAATATTCTTTTGTTTTTAAATAAGCACCCTGGGTCCTGAGAAAGTTCGCTATAGCAGCAAACAAAAAAAGAAAGTTATGAGAACCACAATGGAGCTTAAAAAGGAAAACATTAATTGTACCACCTCGTGGTGGTCTTTGTTTCCTTTTAGAAACAATATATGGATGTTTCCAAACAGATACAGAGGTCTGTTTGAGAGACACATCAATAGGGAGACAAAGTGTCACAATCTGTCACTATCTAACTGTTGCTGTGAAAGAGACCTTCGATTTAGTTTATTCTGTTGGTCAGCATATGTTTCTCCTCCATAAAAATACAGTGAGTGGATAATAGTTCCCATATTGTATCATTAAAGGCTGAATTCTGATATATGTCAACTTGGTGGACCACAAAAATGCAGGAAAGGTACGGCAATAGTAGAAATGGATATAGTTCTGGTGTGTGGATGGCATTTATGACAGGCCATCTGCAGGGATAACTTGGGGCAGGATAGAGATAGGTGACAAGTACATATATTCAGTGTGCCTCTTCCTTCTTTGCAGTCCTGTAAAGCTACTGTGAGAGTTTTCCCTCATTAACCCCTTAATGGTTTCTGCCTATTATCAGAAACTTGCAATGTTATTTTATTTATTTTGCTTGCTCCTGTACTCACACTGAAATAGCTTTGTGATCATTTGTAATGCCCCTCAGATTCTGCTAATCTCACCACAACTTCCATTGTAAGCACTGAAAAAGATCACAGCTTCCTTCATGTCATTCCCATGCTATGTGGTTCTGCTTGCCGTCCTGACTACAGCAATTCTTATACTGAAATGGTTATGATAAGCATTTATAATACAGCCAATCATGGCAAAATAGTTCTTAGTCCACTTTATTCCTTTGCCCGGTTTCTTGGAAGATTTCTAATGGTATTTTATTATTACCCAATAATTTCTTAGCCGACCCGTCTGATATTATTTTTATGAAATTATAGGAGTAGTTTAAATTGTCACAAAACAAAAAGGTAATTTTACACTGTGCAAAGTGCGATGGCATAATACAGGGGCACGAGCGCTATGCACGAGCGCCTGAAGAAAAAACGCACAAGAACTATTCTGGACGATGGACCGCTAGAATAAACAAAACCACTGATGTTGTCTGTTAATGTTTATCGAATTACTATTAGTACGGAGAGCTTTTTAATATCTTTTGTCCTTGTAGCTGCTAAATACACTCATTATTAAAGCCATAAAGTTGTCTGCCTGCTACCTTAAAATCTCCATTGAATAACCCAGATAGTGCACATAAGATGAAATGGCATTGATTCCATATGAGGTAAAAAGGTTGAAAAAACGTTAATCTTAAATCTTTCACTACAGTATATCAACATTGAATCAAGGTTTTGCCACCATCAGTTTTTCAATATTGTAAATCTGACCAAAAATCAATTCAGTTTCAACGTTAATAATTTAACACTGACCATAATTCAACGTTTTTAACTATAATTCAATGTTGGAACAATAACATGATGCTATCTGGAAAATTTTGGAGAAAATAAAAATCTGTGCGTATTCTGGGATTGGCGGGTGTTCGTGCGTATTGGGCTTATTGAGAGTTGAGACCAGTGTTATTATCGTAGAGTAAAACAAAGA
>JAODKE010000125.1:13011847-13036378 GCA_026779605.1 Mormyrus hasselquistii
CTGATTCCGCAGATCATTCATGTTCATTTCTCATGGAAACATGCAGAGTCATACAAATTAAAGCAGGATGGTTTCTCAGGACTGATGATAATGTGCGGTAAATATTCAAGATCTAACATTTAACTGCATCATTTCCTGTTTAAACGTTTGCTGTTTCCTGAAAGACACCACTCAACGTCTGTATAAAGGCCCTCAGGAATAAATTATTTAAGAACAAAATGCTCCTCAGAATACAGGAGGAGTTTGTAAAATTGAGTACAAAGTTTTCTTTGGGAGTTGATGTTATCTTGCATTCTGTTACTGCACCCTAAACATTACCTGGAACGAGTTACTGTACATCAGAACCCTTCAGAAGAAGTAGGGTGAGCAGTGCTGTTAAAACCGATTCATTGGCAGCCATCTTTAAGTTACAACAGAATTATAGTTATGACTATACCAATGATGTCTTGTTTCTATCCCCACAGCTATAGAAAATTTTTTAAACCGCTAAAAATATACATATAAAACCAAGAGTATTCTATGTTTCAGTAAGTCAGAGCCTTAACCAGCTCCTAATTAATACTCATCTCTAAATATACAGAATGCAAATGATTTCTCCCAACAAAAGTTCTGTACAAAGCATATTCCCCACTGACTGCTTGATGACTGCCTGGTGTGATAATGGAGAAGCTAGGGGACTAAGGAATGAACCTGTACGTAAAATTGTGTCTTTTTTTTTCTTTTTTGTGGGAGATTAATGAGCGCCAGACCAGTGAAGCTTGCTGCCGGCCATGGGGTTTGGTCCTGCTGACTCGAAAGTAGTACGGCTGACTCCAGAGGAAAGAAATTATGAATAGTCTCGTGCTCACAGTGGGAAGAGGGGCACAAGGCAGACAGTTATGTTTGCCTGCAATAACTGCGCCAGAAGTTATCTCTCCATTACATAAAATCCTCTGTAATTCTCCAATTATTTGCATGTATTCATTTTCTGAACATTATTATTTATTTGCAGGCATTTCTGCTGTAACACAACAGATGCGTTTCCTTCCCATTACACAATAAAAAAACGGGGCTTATGGAAAAGATAAGGCTGAGGCAGGCCACTTAAAACCTAACCCACTAAAAAAGGTCATTATCCATTACATTAAAAATTTATTACACTTTATACAAGTTTTGAAAGTTTCAGCTCCTGAAGTTTCATGAATGTGCCTGATAATTTCCTGTAACCATTCATTCATATTTCAGATTTTTGGGAAAATGAGCATTATATTTTATTACATTTAGATTAATTAATTTAACAGACATTTGTGTCTAAAGAACCATATAAAAGCTAGTAAGAGTACATTACAAGCATTAAGAGTGTTTATCACCGTATTATTTTAATTGTATATGATATATTGCAAAAAAAAAGGTACTGTAGGTGACGGGTAGTCACCTACGATTTGAATATGAGAAAGTAATATACAGTAATAGTCATGGGTGTATTGATTTCTGAGCAGTTTATTGGTTTTTACTTGATTTCCTTCTAAATTTGAGCACAGTTGTTTTTTTTTTTATAATTGATGCAGCCACATCCGAGACATTTAGACTAGGTTTCCAGTTTAAATCTGGTTTTCATTACACTCCTAAAAATGAGCTTTTCCGAAACTAAACATGTGGGCTAACTGAGTATTAAGTTGATTCCTCTGAGTCATGCAAGGACGTTCACACACCTGTCCTGGAGCCAGTCCTGTATTGCCCTGGCTGGGTGCTTCAGATCATTATTGTGTTAAAAGGTCACTCATTGCCCCAACCTGAGGTTCTGAGGAGTTTTTATTCAGGAATCTCTTTATACTTGGGCTCATTCATTTTTCTCTTGATCCTGGTGACCCTCCCAGCTGCTGCTGAAGAGGACCCCCACAGCACAATGTTGTCATCGCTGTGCCTCGCCAAGCAGTGCCTGCTTTCCTCCAGATGTTACACTTGCCATTAAAGCCTAAGAGTTCACTCAAGGTTTTATCAGACCATAGAATCTTTTTTGTTTTCAAAGAACTTTAGGTGTCTTTTGTGCCTGTTATTGAAGAATGACTTTCGCCTACCAAAAGATCCTGATTGGTGGAGTGCTTATCCTTCTGGCCTATTCTCCCATCTCCACAGATAATCAGAGTGATCTTCAGGCTTTCAGTTACCTCCCTGACTAAAGCCCATTTCCCCTTTTGCGCTCTTTGGTTGGGTAGCCAAAGGA
The DNA here is from genome assembly GCA_026779605.1 of Mormyrus hasselquistii. NCBI lineage: Eukaryota > Metazoa > Chordata > Actinopteri > Osteoglossiformes > Mormyridae > Mormyrus > Mormyrus hasselquistii. Next base: position 13,014,051 of record JAODKE010000125.1, read on the forward strand.
AAGAGACTCTTGGTTGTTCCAAACTTCTTTCACTGAAGAATGGTGGAAGCCACTGTGTCCTTTGTAAATGTAAAATCACAGAAGATTTTTGGTACCCTTACTCAGCTCTGTGCCTCAACACAGTCCTGTCTCAGCAGCCTACAAATGATTCATTTGATCTCATGGCGTCAACTATTGGGCCCTATAGGCAGATATGTGCCTGTCCAATCAACTGAATGTACTATACTGTAGGTCAACTTGAATCAAGTTGTAGAAACATCTCAAGAATGATCAATGGGATTCTTTTTGTCCTGTGTCCTACAATTATCTGAATTAAAAGCATTCTGAATTAGTGCTGCTGGATTAGAATGCTCTTCGAGCACTTTCATGAATATCATATTTAATAATATAATATACTATCTACTATATAGTAGACAATATGCTATATATGTAGTACTATAGTAATATATTATCACTATATAATATATATAGACCGTAAAGATGCTAGTTTGTGCATTGTGGGGGGATACTTGTGATTTTTAATATTTCAGTTATTTTATGTATGCTCTATTTATTTGCTTGTTTATTTTCCCTTCATCATTATTTATTTTATTTAATTCTTCTTGCTTGGTTTAGTCTATTATAGGAGAGTGTTTATTGTGTAATTTATTCAAAACATATGTATAAATCTCCTTTTGTTTTTTGATCATGTTTTATTGTGTGAAGGCTTATAATAAAAATTAATTTAATCCAGTTTAGAGTACAGCAGTAATATCACACAATATTTAGCATTATAAATACTTTCTGACGACACTGTATAAGGCAGTGAAAGATTTGAATTATATGGACAACTTTCCCCTACAGTATGTAATGTACTAATTGCATATGAACCAATTTGTGTTTTTGGAAACACACATAATAGCTCAACTGCCTGTATTTAATAAGTATTGTGAATTTAATCCATTCATCTATTCACCCATAAGTACTTATCCAGCAGGGGGCCGTGGTGAGTCTGGAGCTTTTCAACAGTTTTCATTCTTCAAAAGAATCAATTAAATTTAAAGTGATATAGATAGTGTGACAGTCGAATGTTATTGCCTAAGGATTTCATTCTGGCACTGCATTAGCATGGAGCGTTATCATTCTTCCTAAAACCCAAAAGTATGATTTTCTGGTTAAACCAGCCACAAATTTATCCAGCCAGTGTGTTCTTTTTTGTTCCTCTCCAACTTCGGCTTAGTCACATACTGTATTGAAAAGAAGCTTCTGTGGTATCTCCTGTTCTTTCCCGTTCCCTCTTTTTCCTTCCAGTGTTGTGCAATTTCAAGGAATAAGCATGATGTACGATGAGGTGACACAATTGCTGGCACTACTGCCTCGTACCTTTCGAGTCTCCTCCCTAGTGATGTATGTGTGCATAAGCTCGCTGCGTCACGTGGGATTTCCTCCAGGTACTCCAATAGGTGTGAGTGATTTGAGTGCCTTGTGATGGGTTGGTGCACCATAACGGGTCCCTTGAACCTGTAGCTTCTGGGATAGACTGTGGACCCCCATGACCTTGAATAGGAAAAGCCAGTCCAGAAAATGGATGGATGGACAGCTAACACAAAGAAAGAGTGGATGATTTAACTAAGCATCTGAGATAAGTTTGTGAAAGAAATATCACATCATTTGCCTTTGTTACTCAGGTTACCTCATCCACGCACACATCTCAAGGTGTCTTTATATAGCCCCTTTAAATGTGTTACATCTAAGCGTGTTTGACCGCAATGAGCCTTCGTTCCAGTTTACCAGGAGGCAGCCTTTAAGGAATAGCCTTTCTGCCCTCCCCCCACCCCCAAAAGCAAAGCAAAGTGCCTGCTCAGTGCATCCTGTCAAGCTCCTCCTCCCACTGCAGTCTCGATTACACAGTGGAGGTTTGGGTTTATTGTGTGTGAGTGTGTATAAGAGGACATCAAGTATCTGCTTTCCTGCTAATAATGACATTGGCAGAATGCCTGTCCTTCATTCTGATGATGTAATAACTCTTCATTTTATTAAAAATAATGAAATGCCATCCAGCGACTGGCTTCTATTCCTTTGGGTAAGTGTAACTGATATTGACTACTGAAGAAATAATTATACGCAAATACCCCACTTGTAAAAAATGCAGTGATACTGCAAGTGCAAATTTGGTAACTTACTTTCTACACCAAAATATAGAATTGCGGTAGAAGCTTACGTATCCAACATTTTCCCAAATTATCCATCCATTTTCCACACCTGCTTGTCCTATGCAGGGTTGCAGGAGCCAGACCCATATCCGGGAGGCTACTGGCACAAGGCAGGGAATAACCCAGGACAGAGTACCAACTCATCGCTGTTTTCCCAAATTACTATTTCGTCATTATACTCACTATCCTTTACTTACAAATTTCTTACAATTTTCAAAAACGGTTTATATGATACATGCTCCAGGTGGGACATGTGTTGATTAGGATTCTGTACCTGAGATTGGTTCACATCCTGTGGATGCCAGATTTATTTCACCAAAGGACCCTTGAGTAACACCCTCAACCCCAAATGCCCCAGAGACGCTGACTGGCCCGGTTCTGTATTCCTCACTTTTATGTTGCTTTGGACAAAAGCACCCACTAAAAAAGTAATGAAAGGGAGCAGAACATGGAGGGGTGCTGGTTTGGGGAAAAGGGCCACAACAAAGTATAAGGTTGGGCTGCAGGGTCCAGGAATTTTCACTGGTAAAAGCAAAAATAAATCACAGTTGTATAATAATTCAGAATGCAGCGCAGGTGAACTGAGTCAATGTGCTCTTGGTCTGACTTTGAGCCACTCCAGTTCTGTCCATTTTTATTTACTATAAAAATGATCAGGACAGTCAGCAGCTGAAGTCAGCCTCACCTTCATCTAAACGTGAGCGGCACTGACACATAGCAACCAGGAGACAGCACCGTAACTAAGGATTGTGATGCAATTTAGTACATCTCCATGGCAGAGTGTATCTTCTGTGCCCTTATAATCATGAACAGGCTCTTAGTGTTTTACTCATTTTGTTAAAGAATAAATTGGGGGTCAACCAGTAAAGTAGCCTGGTTTTCTAAGATCAGCTCTACCTGCTTGTTACCCTGGTGCTTGGGCATGAACACATCTTTTAACTCACACAATTGGAAAAGTTATATGGCAAAAAAAGAGCATACTGGCAAAAGGATGTTGTAACACTTTTTCCCTACCAGTATGCCAGATAGATCACCATCATTTATTCCAGTCCTGGCTATGTGTGTAATGTACTTTCAGATACATAAAAGTATTTACTAGTAATGTCCTTAACTTAATATCCTCATTTTTAATGTTATTACATAGCATCATTGCACGTCTTACAAAATAAAGTGCTGATATAGGCAGATAACTATCACACTGTAGTTAACAGGTGGATTTGCAAAATAGATCCCACATGTTCCCACGAGAGAGTTATGTACATAAAAGCATGTGAGCAAAAGCTTTTCAAACAGTTGATTCCAAAACTAAGAGTAGTAATATGAAGCTGGTCCACGCTTTGCTGCTGTAATAGCCTTTACTGATCCAGAAATGCTTTCCTGTTGTGCCAGGTCATGGTGAAGGGCAGACAATGTACAGTAAGGCTTCAGGGAAAAGGGGTTTTATTGATAGCAGACACAAAGAGGGCAACTGGAAAACAAAGTGACCGGGGGGGAACACTAATGACACGCTAGCACAAGACAACCTCACACCATGCACCTGAACTCACAGCAGCCAAGAGAGGGTCAAGGGCAGGCAGACGTGGGCATTTAACAAACACAGAAGCAGAGGTGAGGCAGATCAATGGACAGAGGATCAACTGAGACACCAGGAGAGACTAAAATAACAAAAGCAGGTGACCATTACAAATAAACAGGCAACAAAACAAAGGACTCATAATGAAAACACTAAGTGACTAAAACAGATCTACAAGAATAATAAATATCAGGTTGGGGCTGACCACTGGCCAGGCTCGCACCCGCAACAATAAAGGGGAGCGTGACCAGCAGCCACCTTCTCAGCCCATTAAGTCACGTAGTGGACTGGAGAACAGGACAACACACCAGGTGCCAAGGACATTCATTTTTACGTTGTTCTTTATTTGAGCTTTTGTCTGCCATTCAGTCACCGAGACAAATTTCACCAGAAATAGATCACAAAAACACACTGACACTCTTTTTAAGACAACATAATAATAGTAATAATACCAATTAAATTATAAAGATGATGATGATGATACAATAATAGGGCAATGTTGCAATATAGAGATATAATGTAGGATAAAATTTAGCTCAAAAAAGGCTCATTGTCTTAACACCTGTACAAAAATCTGAACACATATCATGCACCATTCAGAACTGAATTGAGATTGGCCTTGAAACTCAAATTCACTTCATAAAACTGGTTGAACACAGGGTGCAGAATCGCAAATTGAATTTGAATATTTGAATATAAAGAAGTGGAATTAAAACAGAATTAAATTCACATAAATACATATATGTAGTGTAGGTGCAGCTGTAACAATACAAGTTCATATTTCAATATGAAAATTTACTTGCCGGCAAAAAGTCCAGTTTCGCCATGTGCCCCTATTTCAGCACCTGCTTGAAAACTGTGAATGTCACTATTATTCAGAATGACATAATGGCACATTTGAAGGGTCACCCATAGAATAAATACTTTAACTGTCATTTTGCCTATATGGGGCAAGGGCACTTCATACAGAAATGTAAGTAACCAAATCACAGCCCTATGTATCTGACAACCAACCGACACCCACAAGAAAAGCTACTGCAGACTCAAACATGCAGCTAAATGCGCATATGCAAGACAATAAATGTATGCCCATGGGAAAGAGCCAACACAAACCAAATGCATATTGTTAGAATAGACATTTTTTTCTCTTACAATCATACAGATATACTGTAAAGTATACTTCGCTTACTACTGTAGTACATGCGCAAGGTCATTTTACATATCTACCATCTACAAAGTAACTCTGGTCAATCTCAAATCTGGTCAGTCTCAACACTGAATCTCAACACTACATAATGAAACTTGCAATGCATGCAGTTATATCCTTTCAAGTGGAATGGTGAATCACCCCTTATGACCAACAATGCCAGAGAATTGTGTAACTAAACACAAACAGTGCTTGAGACAGAGCCATCCAAGACGCCAAGCTGCTTGTCTAAATGCTGTTTTGCGGACAGACAAGAAACCCTCAGAAAATCTCAGTAATAAACAATTCATAGAGAAATACAGGCTGACCTGGGGTGAAATAATGAGTCTCCTAAGGCTGTTGCTGGATAAATTGAATACAGAAACACGCCAGAATTTCGCCCTTAGTCCATCGTGCAGCCTCTGACAGCTTTCTGTTTTTACACTACCAGTGGATTCCTGCAGATTGTCAGTGATCCCCATGGTCTCAGCAAGGCTGCGGTGTCCAAATGTGTGCATAGATTGATCACATTTGTATTGCTCCAAATTCCAGCAGGATGGGATGCCTTGCATGATACTAAAATCGTTTTTAATGCCATTGGAGACATGCTATTCATACTCACAGTCTCTTGAATCCCATCCGCACCTGTGGAAAAGGGTTTCACCACTAGACCTAAATGTCTGCATGATATGCAACCATCAAGGACTTCTTACGGACATTGTGGCCAAGTGGACACATGATGCTCATGTCCAGTTTAAGAGTACATCAGATGACAAAGGATGGTGTTTGCTGGTGGTTGGTTATTGGGAGACATCAGGCATCCTCTTAGCAAATACCTGCTGACTCCAGTGTGAATCCCCAAACCGAGGCTGAGAACAGGTATAACATCGCACACCAAAGAAGACACACTGCTCTGGGCGTGTGGAAGTTGTGATTCTGGTGCCTGGACAGGTCCGTGGGAGCTCTAAGATTTCCCCCTAAATGTTGAGGTGCTGTTATTGCTGTGTGCGCTATGCTGCACAACACTGCAGTAATTATTACTAAAATTTATTTTTGGTCACTACCTCAATAAGTTGTGTTTAAGGCTTCTTTTGAGAAGCATGCATCCTTTTCCTATGGCTGCTGATCGTTACATTTTGAATCCATTTATATATTTGACAAATAGGTCAATTAGTATTGCTGTTAATTTTGAGCGTTTTCGTGTGTTTTTAAATGATTCTTTAATTAGTTTTTCACATTTGCATATGTCTGGTGTGACAATCAGTGATGTGACTAAATATATTTCTCCATTTAAATACAGTATGTGGGACTGATGTTCCTGTTACCGTCAGTCTGTGCTTTTCCCACGTGGAGGCTGGGGAGAAGCCAACAAAGAACGACAAATTTGCGTTACTGAATTTGGAATAATGACGGCTTTTGGGAAACACTTGCAAATGTCACTTGTTCTTTACCTACAACATCCGTTATTCACAGAAATCCATCTTTATCAGGTATCGAAGCCCAAACCGGTTATCAGTGATGAAGATCAGGTCCCTCTCTTTGAGCATCTGAACTAGCTACCAGATGATACCACTTGACAATGACTTTGACTGCAGTTGACTAGAGCAGCTGTAACAGGACCAAATTTTGGGGAACTGATTTGATAGAAAAAGTACATCCTATGATGGAACCAAGTTGAAAGTCAGCAATGCAGTGCTAGCAATGCTTGCTGCTGCACATTGTACACCCATATCTGCAATTGGTATGATTTAATTAGGCAATTATTCTAATTAATTTAAGGGACCACATACTTTTGTTCGTATAGTGTACATGTGATGGGGTGGACCTTTTGCGTTAAATGTCATCTACATTTCTTCATTAACTGCTTAGGTTAATCTAGCATCTCATCTAAGATAATTTTTTTCAACAAATTATTATGATGAACTGGTGGCTTTCAGTCGATTCCCATTTAATTAATCAGGAAGATGCTTCCATTAAACGTCAATATAGTACTGTATATCCAAAATTTATGTAAGGTGATTTCTGTGTTGTGAATCATATTAGAAATAACTGGAGCTGCTGTTTCATATGCCAGCACTGAGTGACAATATTTTGTGCCAGCTGAAGGGATGTCTGGTATGCAGCCTGTCATGCCTTCTCTGCAGATGTGTAAATGATGTGGACTGATGGCGGTATTCCTTTCTTCTACAGAAATAACACCTTCAAAGATTGTCAGCTGAGGCCTGTAGCCGCCCATGCACAGTGCAAAATGTCCCCCTTCATTAACAGACCCTAAAACATCATAAGGAAACACAGATGAAAACCAGACTATTAAATATATGTGGCCTATCCAACCGTCATGACGTGTTTGGGGGGGGCAGGAGCCTACCCAAGGCAGCATAGGGCACAAGACAGAGAACACACTTACAATCACACAATATTTAAGAGCAAATTAGGAACTTCAATCTGCATTTCTTTGAACCAGAAGAGAAAACTAGAGTACACACAGGAAACCCCGTCTGGAGTATCTCTGGACTAATTGAAATGGGCATTTAAACTGTTTTGTTACTGTTTTGTTAAGTATATATTATAAATGAAATAAAAAAGTCATTTTCTTATACTAATATGAAGAAAAACTTTCCTTAGTTAAAAAAAAAAAAACAAATACAAAACAAAGTATAGGAACAATTTATGTTTAAACAAAGCGATTTAAACAATCTCCCCACTGATGATTTAAAAACTCACATTCATCACTATTTAAAATCAGTTTACCCCATTTGTGAAATTGCTGCTGTAGATAAAGCGGGTAAAAGTATGTCGATTTATAAAGGCTGCCAAATAACACATTTGCAGCCATTAAATTTTTCCCTCCATCAATCCACCAAATATAAGGAAATTGTGTGAACTGGGCACAGTGGATCCACATAAATAATACATTATATTCAAATGTATTTTTTACTTCATGAAAATGAAGGATAATGCATGCTCCTCTCACACTGGTAGTGTATATGATGAAACTCCCTTCAAAGTATTGAGCAACCTTTCACTGCTGAATGGAATTGTTCTTCAATCTCATCAGTAATACTCGTTCAGTATGGAACCCTTCATGGCTTTTCTACAAAAGTGCGAAGGACGAAGGTGAAGGACCTCAAAATCCACTTTGCTGGTGCATTCCTGAAAGGTTCTGATAGCTGAAATTCAGCTCTCTCATAGACAATTAAATGGAAATTTACTGTACACTTTGATGGACACAAAGCCCTGTGATGCATCACTCTATCCTGTTTTTTTTTTTTCTTGTAGTCTTGGAGTTTTTATGTGAATGGCCGTATAACATAGTTCTACATGATGTATGTTTAAGTTTAAGAAAATCAGTGGGAGACATAGTTATATTGTCTTACTGGTCTGAAACACCAACATCTTTTAACTATACAACCTCTGGTTTTGTTTTATTTAAATTTATTAAAGTCTGAAAAATCAATTACACACCAGAACATCGCAGAAAATCTGACGGAGTGTTGATCGATGGACTGCAAAATGCCCAAACGGTTACTTGAACAGAATATCTCTGAATCATTCATACATTATTACCAGGAAAGACATTCAGCAGAGCACCAAGGCTCCTATGAAGAACCACTCCCATCCTATAAGCCTATTGAACAATAAAATACATCCCAGTCCTGTTCTCTTCAATCTACCCATTAAAATTTGGAAAATTCTGCAGAGCTGCATTATTTATGAAGGGCATCTACCCACAGATACTTGATGCAAATGATATGTCTAATGGTCAATACCGACAGAGCACAGAATCATCAGCTACTCTGTGGTACATTATTTATGACAATTGAATCTGAAGGCTTAAAACCTGTGTAAAATTATCAGGAAAAAAATGTTCTTACCTCCAACATGGACCCATGATAATAGCATTTTCCTGTAAAAATATGGGGAACATCATTAGTATAAACAAAAAAAGGCTTACAGAGCATACTAAGGCTAAATAGAGGACGTTATCCCATACTTATTGGTATTAATGAATTAATATACATAATATATTCAATTATAATTAAAAACCTATGTTCAGTTTTTAAGTTCATGAACTCTTCCAACTACCAAAGGTCTTTATTTTTTAGGCCTACTTTTGTCATTTCCAATAGACAGATTGATACATTTCTAACTGAGCTGACATTGCCTGCAATTTCTTCTGCTTATCCCTTTTCCATTTGCCATAAAATTCAAAATACAATAATTAGTACAAAGTTTTGGCCTGAAGTGTCTGGATATACAGTCCCCTCCAAAAGTATTGGAACAGTGAGGCCAGTTCCTTTATTTTTGCTCTACACCGAAAACATTGGGGTCTGACATCAAAAGATGAACATGAGACAAGAGATCAGTAATTCAGCTTTTACTTTCAGGCATTCACATCTAACTATGTTAAAAAACTTATAAGATAGCACCTTTTGTTTGAACCCACCCATTTTTCAAGTGAGCAAAATTATTGGAAAATGTGACCGACAGGTGATTTTTGTTGCACAGGTGTGTCCTGATTTCTCAAACAATTAATAGCACAAAATGTCTACTGCCAGTTTCAGCTTTGGGTTTTGCCTGTGCAGACTGCATTCATAGTTAAAAAGGTATAACCAACATGAAGACCAGGGAGCTGTCTTTAGGAGAAAAGCAAGAAATTTCAAGGTGGGAGGAGATGGAAAATCCATCAGAGCCATTGCACGGACATTGAGCATAGCCACTACAACTATTTGGATTGTCCCGAAGGGGAAAGAAATCACTAGTGTACTGGGCAACAGCCTCCAGAGGGCAGGAGTGACAGTAACACAATCCGCCGGTAACAGAAGACTTCAGGAACAAAAGTACAGAGGCTGCACTAGAAACCACATATTAGCAATAAGAATAAGGCGGCCAGATTGAAATTTGCCAAAAAGTACAGAGACAAGACTCAGACATTCTGAGACAAAGTTTTATGGACTAATAAGACAAAGATTAATTTTTACCAAAGTGATAAAAAGCTAAAGTGCGGAGAAAGAAAGGATCTTCTCATGATCCCAAACACACAAGCTCCTCCGTGAAACACGGTTGAGATAATGTTATGGCTTGGGCTTGCGTGGGTTCTTAAGAGACAGGCTCATTGATCTTCATTGGCGATGTATCACATGATGCCAGCAGCAAAATTAACTCAGAAGTTTACAGGAAAATGTTGTCTGCCGATTTAGAGAGAGATGCAACTAAACTGATTGGGAGATCCTCCCTCATGCAGCAAGACAACAACCTGAAACACACTGTCAAAACAACCAAGGAGTTCATCAGGGGAAATAAGTATAAGGTTTTACACTGGACAAGTCAATCTCCAGACCTAAACCGTATTGAGCCTGGATTTTACCTGTCAAAGTGGAGACTGGAGGGAGAAACCCCCACCCCGAAAAAAAACAACTGGAAAAGGCTGCGGCAAAAGCCTGGAAGAGCATCACAAATGAAGAATGCAAACGTTTGGTGATGTCAGTAGGTCACAGACTTGACGCAATTCTTGCCAGCAAAAGATTTGCAACTAAATATTAAGTATTGTTCACTTTATCTGTTCCAGTGCTTTTGCTCACCTAAAAATTTGGTGTTCCATTGCAAAAAAGGGTTAAGTCGTTTAGCATATCTAGATGTAAATACCTGAAAATAAAAGCTGAAATACTGATCTCTTGTCTCATATTCATCTTTTGACGTCAAACCCACATGTTTTCGGTGTAGAGCAAAAATAAAGGAATTAGCCTCACTGTTTCAATACTTTTGGAGGGGACTATATTATTCAAGTGAGTATTCATGGGACCAAAACATGCAGACCTTTATGAAATAATTATGTTCGATTCATTCAATAATAATACCAATCAACAATTCACAATACCTTTCTCTGAACCAAAAGCAAAGGATTGCATTTCTAATCTTAAATATGAATCTAGCTTTCATGAATATATGAATGTGTGTTATAATTTGAATTTACAGTATCCCCACTTCCTAATACTATTACTGCCGCTCGATCTCAGGGCTCTACACTGCACGTTCTGTTTTCTCTTACTCTTACACTACATGCTGAATTAAACTGTAGGCAATTGAAATAATGTCTTTTATACCAGTGTTTCTCAACCTGGTCTTCCGGGACCCCAAAACAGTCCTCGTTTTTGCTGCCTCCAGGGAGCAAAATTATGGGCTGTCAAGCAGGAAGCTGGGAGAGAGCAAAAATGTGGACTGTCTGGGGTTCCCCGAGGACCCGGTGGAGAAAAATTGTTTTATACAACACATTATAAAACAGTATTTTAAGGTTTATGTAGTTTGTCTTTTTACAGCTTGTCTCTTGTAAGAGTATTTCTGGTATAAGAAGTGCAAAACAATATATAAAGGCAGGTAAATATTTATATTTACCAATGAAACAGAAAACTAATGCCTTTGAGTTTTTACTATTTTTTGCTGTATGCAATCAATGGAAGAAGAGCATGGGGCAGTAAGTTTTTCTTTCTTAAAACAACATAGAGAATCCATATTCAATTCACAATCATATCTTTTACTACGGATTTATTGTGACATGTCCACTTTCTCTCATTTAAAGCAAAACAAACTGTTCACGCAAAAGATGGTTCAGAGTAGCATTTACTGACTTGTACCTTATATTTGGTCTAAAAACGGGACGTCGCTTTGTGGACCCAGCATTAATCTCAACAAGACAACAGGAATTAAATATACTAAACGGCGTCCTTATAGGCATATATTGCTATATTGATGTACAGGTATGTACAACTCTACACAATGATGCTGCAACTGGTACCAGTAGGTAATTCAGCATTTCAATGTGGAAGCATCTTTAGTGTTGCAAATATTGAAATATTTACAATGACATGATAATCAAAACGAAGGAAAACAGCGTGCATATGTTATGAGAACGGAATATCACGATTTTTGGATTTATGACGATGGAAAGGCATTTTAAAATGGTAGTTAGTAGACAGCATCACGACGTAAATTACCTCTAAAGAATAGGTATTTATTTTAATGCGCAGCTGCGATGTTTGTATTGATCTTGCATTTGCCAATTTGTTTGCAGGAGTTAACAGTAATTCTACATGAAGTCGCATTAAACCAAATTTAGGCTAATGTTGCAGGTTTTTACAACATTCATGAAAAATCGTTCAAATTAAATGAATGGTCATGGTTTAATTCATATACTTTTTAAAGCGGCGTTTTAATAAATTGACTCTTAACTACAAACCCTCCATTTGTTGTTAAGAGTTAATCCATGATAAAACTAGACGGATAGCTTAGCGATAATACTAACCAGCAGTATCTCGGAGATAGATGAAAATCCCAACTGCAGCAATAAAAATAATCCGTGGATTTCCAAAGCTCATGCTTTCCACAGGGAGTAAAAAGCCGACTGAGGAAAAAAAAAATATATATCTAGAGCAAAGCTAAATTGAAATTAATCTCTAGCATATTCAACACCATTGCCCAAAGAATTAACATGCCGTTCGTTTTAGGATATTTGTAAATATTGTAAACTTCAGAACTATTGTGTTGGAATTAGACTACGAGCAGTAAGAACGATGCTTTCTCGAATCAAGTCACTTGTGATCTACAGCGCAACTTCCTTGCTGAAAAAAATGCGTTTTTTCCAAGTCAAAGACAACGTCAATGTTTAAATTTGTTGTATTAGTCCTAAATATATTGCAGCTGAAATATTTTTAAGGAATACAATTCATTTTACTACTGGCGTCGTGGTCAGTCGGCTTGTTCTATAACAAACAGAAGCTATTGATGAGACGCACTACCCATTGCACTTAATGAGATCGCAGTTTTAAGTTTTCATTATGCCAGTTTAAGTAAAAAATACCGGAGACTATGAAACAACTCGTACTTCCCTTGTACCGCAAATCACGACTGGACGGATTTAGCTGCTCTGTACCTAGACGCCTCTTGCGTATTCCTTAAAGCTGTCCAGTTTCAATTTCGGGGGAATAGGAATCACAAAACACCGGAGGAGACCTTGGTATAAAACAAGATAAATGAACAAGGAATATTGCTGGCACAACAACAATAGCCATCATATACACCAGGAATAGAATCACACAGATACGTTTTTTTTGTTTGTTTTCTTGCACCAAGCTGAAACCTAACCTGCCTTGTTTGTCATTAACCATCTCTCCCCAATGTCAGCTTAAACGGAATTGTGCAATAAGCCCAACTAAGATATACACTCTTCATTCTTTGAAAAGTGTCATTATGTTTCATTATGATTTTATTCATATCACTTTCGATATAATCCTGGTATGAATCAAAAGAAACAGTATTGACCTGCAACCTCTTGCAGTAGTTCATACTGTAGATAAGCAGCAAGCCTGTGTTTGCCGTCTAAGGAGATACCAAGACACCGATCGGATGAACGCTGTCGCAAATAGAGGTGCAAACCACAGATATTGTTGTTTAAATGCAAATCAGATATTCAAAAACGCACCGAAGTAATGACTTAGATCCAGCAACACAGCAATGCAATACGTCGCATTAATGACTGCGGTTGTGGTTTTTGCTCATTTTGTGTAAAAATGGCTGCAAATGCACTTGACTTAGGAGGCCTGTTGATCCAGTGGGGGCTTCCTTTTGTTAAAAGATGTCAGTAGACTCAGGACAAAATGAAACACTTGTGCTTCGATATAGAAAGCAAAATGAGAATTTGCACATATGGTCACACAAAGCTATATGGGTAGATCTGGACCCAATGCACATGCTTCAAAGCTATATGAAACCAAACAGCGGATGAACAGCTGTTCCTAATTGAAGCACATTGCTGATTTTCCCAGTAATTGATAAGCAATCCAGACAAATTCAGAGTCAAGCTTTGGCTGGCTGCAGATGTTAGAATACATAGTCGGTCTAGATCAAAGGCTTGGAGGAAGTCTGGTTACTGAGCTAATGGAACCTAGTACAGGCACAGGGATACGTGTAATATCGTAAACTCATTATCTCTCCCCTAGCCAAATACTGAACGGGCAAAGAATACGGTCCTAAATATAAGCCAAAACAGGGATGAGCTGCCACAAACTGTGACAGACACAAATGAAGCATGACAAATGCTGAAGCATGACAGCTGTACTGTCACAGTACACCGGTACAAGCCACAAAGAATGCACTACTGTTCAGTATGCAGCCAGAACTGTCTGTCTGTGGATGGGGGAAGAGGAAACCTAAAGTTCTGCAGAGTCCTATAAAATTCTGAGTGGACAATCTGGATGTAAATATGAGGGCAGCAGGTAAGTAGCCTGTAATTTAACTCTGAGGCTTTTAAGTCTGAGGTAAAGGATAAAAGTCAGAGGACGCAGTTGATCAGTTTTTGATATCTCTCCCAGATTTGTTCTGATGTACACTGCCAGTCAAAAGGTTTTGCACACTACAGGTTTTTGCCACTTTTCCATTTATTTCATAAACTGCAGATTTTATATTCTTGTTAAGCACTGGAAAGTTGAGTGAACAACTATAAATAAAAATATAATAAAACAAGTTTTCTTTACAACGTGGAAAGAGTATGTAACAGTGCATGTCTGACATCCTGTTAGCTGGTTGTGTGGTGATCACATAGACAAATTCTATGCTGTCATTAACTTTAAATGCACTGGTTAACTGCTCCATTGCATGAAACCGAGCAGTGTTTAATGTCCCTTGTAGAAAGAACGCCTTGAATTTTCTCTGCTGTTATAACTGTGAAGGAGATCCGTTGATGAAGCAAAGATATGTAATTTTCTTGCTAATATAGGTATTCAAATAGTGAACATACTATTTGAAAGCAAACTTTTGACTGGTACTGTACGGAAAATCACATTTTATTGCTACGTAAAGGAAATGGCTAATGTGAGGATTGCCATCTAGTGTTCAAAAGTATGTGTGGCCATCATATGGCTTTTATATAGTGAATTAGTCAAAATATCGAAAGAATTACGGTAAATTGCGGCAATGTTTCAGTACACTCAATGTAAATGCTGAACACTGAAGATGAATACTAAGCTATGTGGAGTATGACACTAAGTCAAGGTGATAAGCATTTTTTAATATGTCCAAAGCACAATTATGTTATTTTCAAATATATTTTAATGCATTATACAGTTTACATGACAGCTTAAGGAAATGACAGACACTGAAAGGATTATCAGAGTTCCAAAGATAAGACAGCATGTGACATATAGGTAGCAATGCGTGGCTCTCTGGGTTAAGGCCGTGAAGGTGCCTGACCAAAGCCCAGGGCCAGTGGAGTGATGCCACAGTTGGGCCCTGAGCGAGGCCCTTAACCACAGTAACTCCATGGGCATTGGGCACTGGCCGGCCCTGAGCTATGCCCTGCTGTGTTCTATTATACAAGTTAATATGAAGAGGATCATATTGTGATGCATGTACAATGTAGCAATCATTAACAATGCAATTTTGAGAGCAATTTTCAAAATTGCATTTTTATTACAATTGTGGTGGTTAATGGTCCAAGGGACACAAGTCATTATGAAAGCTTTTTCTCTGACAGTACATCTGAGTATATAACCCTTCTTGCACTGACCTTTTTATGAGATGTACATTTCTCCTCTATGGTAGGCTTCTATGAATCTGAAGTGGTAGTGTTGCCATTTGCTGTAAACAAGGGGATCATAAATGGATATTGTCAGGTCAGCAGTAAATAACTTGCATTTATTACTGAATAATAATCTCAGCAGAAAATCCTTTTACCTCTCAAAGAAAACTTAAAATCAAACTACTAATTTAGCACAGAGTGCATCATTTTTTATGATAGAAGCAGGAGTGTGGCTTAGTGGACTATGCCTGTAATCAGAAGGTCGCTAGGTCAAACCCAGCCTCAGCACGTCTGCAGGTCCTTGAGCAAGGCCCTTAACCCCCAGCTGCCTGGGCTCCGCATGGGTGGCTGCCCTTCGCAGACAACTTACTCTATAAAATAGAGCAAGTTGAGGTAGGTGTAACGATAACTTGAGGGATGATGAGGGATCAATAAAGTATCTATTATTATTAGATGTGATGTTTAAGTCATGGTGCGGTGTCTCGGTGAATAGCGCTGCTTCTGCACACTTCCATGGCTGGGAGTGAACCTGCCTCAGGTCAGCATGTGTGGAGCTTGCATGTCCTTTCCGTGTCACGTTTCCTCCCATTGTCCAAAACACATGCCCTTAGTTGGTGTCTCTAATATTGTACGCTTACGTGCACCACAATGAAGTACTGTGTTATAATCAGCATGTGTCACGAACTCAGGAGTTTCTGTCACGGTGGTGCGGCATGGCGCAGGCAGGAAAGACGTGGATGGTCTATTGGCAGCTCTACAGAAACACAGGGTTTTATTACAGGAACAGAAAACACTGGGAACACTAGAAATACAGACAGACCACAAGGAGTCAAAACTAAAAAAAGAGGTACAAAGTAACTAACACAACAATATAATCTACAAAAGGAAACCACCTACACAGAGAACCAGCAGGAAATCAAAAACTAGTGCCACCATCTTCACCAACACTGCCAAGTAACTCCCACAAGGAACAGCACAAGATCAGGAACTTAAATACAGAAGGCTAACAAGAATAACGCATGACAGGTGAGAACAATTAACAAGGGCTGGCAAAACAGGCAACAAGTAAAATGAATAATTAAATCAAGGAACTATGAGATCAACAGGGAAACTAAGAAACTGACAGAGAAGGAAACAGAATCTAACACTGGGAAAATAATGAAGGCAGGTAAAACAAAACCAAGGCACAAAGCAAAAAAAAACAAAACAGAATACAAACCACAAAATCACAGAAACTAGCAAAACTGATACAAATGAAACACTAGGGAACAAAATCTACTAAAGACAAAAACAGAGGAGGCAGAATTTGAACACACAACTGAGGAGTATATAATAGCCACACACAGGTCATTGAGCCATGCAGCAGCTTGGGGAGCAGGGAAAACACAATCAAGACTTTGACAATGGGGAGGACAGGATGGCCAGCGACATTTGCTGGCCAGACAGGGAGAAGATATGAAAGGCTGGGACAGATGAGTGTTGACCCTGACAGCATGTTGGAAAATATATTTCACTGTGGGTTTTTGTTTTTATCAACAATGGACTTTATTGTTATAACTACATTTACAATCATAATAATACATGGATGAGTTGAAAACAAAACCAAGTAGAATTTTCTGTATTTAATTTGGTTAAAACATCAGATTTGTTAAAGTGCAATAGACAAGTATAAGGCAAAAAAGCACTAAATAATTATTAACATCAATAACAATGACAACAATAATCATTATTGTTGTTAACATCACAGTATTACCTCACACTCATTTATATTGTGGGTATTTGTTCACAAGATAATTGATTGTTTTAATGTGTTTGTTGATTTATTGAATGATTTCTATAATGCTTCAATAATTTTATTGTTACATATTAGACAAGATTTTTAATTTTTTTGTAGATGTCAAATGTGACTCAAGCAACATTTCCTGGAATTTCAGATTTCTTTACGGGTGAATTTTAATGATTAATATTTCACGTTTGTGTGTGCAATTTGTGATCAATAGGTAGCTTAGTTTTCTTGCTTACTGCCACTAGTGGTGAATGGGCACAGTGCAATTATTAATGAATAAACGTATACAAACACATAAACATAACGTGAAAGTTATATGGTATGCATTGTCCTCCAAAGCTTAATGCTAAAAGCACGTTGTACAGGACATGTCTGTATCACTTAGGTTTATACTTGCTTTTTTGTACTGTAAAAAGACACAGCGCAGTTATTAATGGCAATGGATAAGATCTCGCAAAAGTGCATGTTTTTTCCCCTCCATGTCCCTTCAGAGGCTCCGTAGAAGTATAATGATAAGATGTGGAAATATTATAGCTCTGAACGATACATAAGACCACTAGAGGGCAGAGTGTTGCAACTAAAAATGTGACAGACAGCTTACTCAATTATTTGGTATAGTTCATATTCCCTAGCTGTTTCTATGCCATAAGACGACAACTATGCTATAATAAATAATAAGTAATTTCCCATAGAAATAGAGGCGTCCTATAATTAATGGCCTCTTATACCACATAATCAGGCTCCCTTTGATCATCACACTACAACATGCTGTTGGTCTGATACGCTGCAGTAATTTATCTTAATATAGTACTATCTTTCTGTGTTTTGATTTGCTTGATTTGCTTATTTCTCACAAGGCACTTACTAGCTCATGGAAACTTATGCTTACTATTGAATTATTTAGAGGTATTGTTTGATATGAGCTATTTTCCCCCATACAGATACAAAAGGCTACATAAAACCATGTCTGAACATACATAAAGGAACATTTCTAACAGTTGACTGGGTCTTGTTACAACCTGTTTAATGCAATGAGAGAGCTAATGTTCCATTTATAATAGTTATTGTAGAAGTGGAGCAGTCTTAAACTCCTCTTCTACGTCCACCTCAAGTTTTTAGATAAGTAACAGCAGGATAAGAAAACAGAGGTTGCATGGATATTAACAGACCATGTACCAGCACTCAGTGAACAGGGATGCCTGTTTAAGAAGAAGTAAATCTAGAAGACGAATCAGTCTCTGTTTACAGATACAC
This sequence comes from Mormyrus hasselquistii, assembly GCA_026779605.1. Taxonomy (NCBI): domain Eukaryota; kingdom Metazoa; phylum Chordata; class Actinopteri; order Osteoglossiformes; family Mormyridae; genus Mormyrus; species Mormyrus hasselquistii. The sequence goes on from JAODKE010000125.1 coordinate 13,032,612, forward strand.
GTGAAATACACTATGGCCGTTCTGGTCACCGAAGGTGACTCAAGTTCTTAGAAAGTCTATGAGAACAGAAGCAGCCTAAAAGTAAACTCCTCAGATATGCAGCTAGGTGCTGTTAGAGTGCACTGACACACCGAGAGAAGATACCTACTGTATAGTGAACTCCAGCCTTCATGAAAGTCAGATAAAAATGAATATATAAAAAACAATTTTAAAAAGGTTAAATGAATGGGTAAGTCTCATGCTTTTATTTTCAAAGTTTTGGAGGTAAAGTTTTCCTTTAGTGACATTTTAATTGGGTTCAAGTTTGGAGACTGAGAGGCCATTACAATACCTTGATTTTGTGTTGCTACAACCATTTCTTCGTAAGTTTTGACGTGTGCTTTAGGTCATTGTAATTTTGGAAGACCCAACCACGGCCCAGTTTCAGCCTTCTGGCAGAGGCAACCAGATTTCGGCCTAAAATCATCAATTAAGTTAAATCCATTACATCACTGATCTTGACAATGAGGACCTGGACCACTGGAAGGGAAACAGCCCCAAGGCCTCAAGGAGCCACTACCAAAATTTACTGTGTATAGGAGGTGCCATTCTATGTATGTAATCCCCTGTTTTCGCTAAACGTGATGGAGATATGCGTGGCCAAAAAACTCAATTGCTGTCTAATCTGATCACAACACACGATTCCAGTTGTAACTCTGATGTCACTAGGAAATGCTCATTCACTGGGATGTCTCTAACATTTCAGGAAGGGCTTCTTTTCGTATATGTCGCATATAGCTGTGCTTACATGTGTACCTTGTGCTTTGGCTTAGTCAGAAACAGCAAAAGGATGCCTCAAAGAGGACAGTAGATATCAGGGAAAATGTACTTGTACTGTGCACATCTTTCACCCTATATTATGCTTTTCAGCATCAGCACTTCATGATTGTCACATGTATTTTGTCACATATGGTAAAATAACATTTTATTATAGATAACATTTATAATCCATATGATATGAAATTATTATGAGTAAACAAAATGTGTGATGGCATCTATGTGGGCTTTGTTAGGTCCTCTCACAAGGGGCTAAAGCCCCGAGTATTATAAGGCTGGCCCAGAGTATTTTAGCCTTGATGCCAATCTTCCTTAGACAGACAGACAGACAGATAGACAGATAGATAGAATGTGAAACTTGACTTAGGCCCCTGATTTTCTTTATGAGCTAGAAACGCCCCAGGGCATCTCTATTGATTTGTTAAAAGTTCTGATAACTAAATTTTAAAGAAAACCACCATTACTATTAGGTTTACATTAAGAAAGTTTGCACATGCTTATACGTAATATTGGGATTAATTACAGATTAATCAAATATACTCGTAGTATTACCAATACTATATTACTCACAATATAACAAAAATCATACAAAATTTGAGTATTGTACATCGAGATTATACATTGATTTAATATTGTCTCGGGATTAATATAATTAATACACTGTTTATGTAAGAAGAAAGAAGAGTAAATATGGAGTTTTATTTTATTATTAACTTCCCTTCAACTTTTTGGTAAAGGGGTGGGCGTTGGAACACGCAAGGTTATGAGCGGCAGCCATGATAATTGCCCTTCTTTCGGGCTTTCAGGGACGTTTAGGAGGTGGCCGTAGCAGCATTCCGTCTGCATGTCTTTCAAAATTTCCTGTCGGCATCTTCTTCATCATCATCCACTGAATGCAGGTATATTTCGCTGCTACAAAAGCGGAGCGGTTACTTAACATGAAATGCAGGTCGAGGCGATCGTACGTGCCTATTTTTAGTCTCCGCCTTCCACGGGCTTAAACTGCAATGGAAAACTGCCTTGTGCATGGCTCCAGTATCCGTATAGTTTTGAAGGCCGTTATATTTTGATAGATAATAGGCTTTATGTATAATTTATTTTAATGTCTCGGCCTTTTTATGCCCATCCTACAGTCGCGTGCATGCTTTTAATTATGACGTCGCAGTGCCAGGAGCGTGTCCCCCCCCCCGGTGAAACGGGCCCACTGCGTCCAGCTTTAGCCTGCTAGCCTACTGGCTAAGCCGCTATACATTAGCGCGCGTTGCTACTTTTGTAAACATTCGCAATTGTTAACTGTGCTGTATCTTAATAATACTGCGTGTGTGACATTACTATTACTCTTTTTTGTCATAGCAAAATACCAGAATCTTAAGAAAAAGAGCTACGTGTTGCTATTTTGCCAACTATGTCGGGAATATGGATAGTTGGCTGCGCACTTTTTGCGAATTAAAATAAGTCAGGAAACCGGTCACTAAGACATTATATTCTTCACACAACATCCCTTTAGTTATATAAGCTGTAAGCAAAATGCTTTCCTTGGTAAAGCTGTCGCTGGCCGCTCTCTGGCGTCGCATTTCCCGGGGCACATGGGCGCTCCTGCCTGCGAGTTTCTGACAGCTGTGCTGATACCGGCGCCGTCCGACCGGCTGCCAGCTCGCGCTGATACCGGCTGCCAGCTCGCGCCATTTGGGGCACTTTCCATGGGGGGGTAGCCAACGCTGATATACTGTATAACTGTTTTATTTTGTCTTTTAATTTTTTTTCCCACGATAAGCCAGCTAGCTTTTTGCTGTTTGTTATTGTTGTCATGGCATAAGGAATACAGGAAGTCGAACTATCTTATTCGGCATTTTTTCATCACCAGTTTATTCGGGAATTATCTCCGAATTTACGTGTTCATCAGAATAATGAAACTTAAACTGTCTCTTAAAAGTACTTCTATATGGTACGTTATTTGACGACTTGATTGTTATGTATATGTATTAAGGCAAATGTATTCAAATGTTTTTTTTTTCCCGAGGAGTTTTTCATAATTTGAGAAGTGCAGTTTACTAAGCCAGATCACATAAAAAAAAAACATCTAAGTGGACCTTATTCCACGTCAGCATTTTGAGAAGCAGTTTGAAAAAGTTAGCGGGAACTTGACGCACTTGAGCGCAGTATCAGGTGCTGGAGGTCGTCTCTATTTCGGAAAGACAAGCTTCGATGCCAAGCGCCAGTTTCTGAATTTGTCTCTGTATATAAATAAGTTCCGCCAGAAGTTCAGATCTCCAAATAAACCAAGATTGAACTTTAACAAACAGTGCTGGACGCATCCGTCCATGTGTAGTGCACTAACCGTGCTGTCCTTTGCCTTGTGTCTGCACCTTGGCCAGTATGTGGGACAGTGTTTCAGATGACATCACATGGCAAAACCTGCTGTTATGCACTGCATGTTATGTAATGCGCCTTAGACATTTGAATCAACAAGTCAATTCCTGTCTGAAAATATTTCCAGTGCAGATCTTTTCTAGTATTATTATTTAATATAATTATTTCATATTATTAAATGAATATTTCACTGTCAGTTTGCTGGAGGTAATTGTTCCAAATAAATATAGCTGTATCAAAGTTCTATTTTATTTTTTATGTTAATTTCTTTGTGTAGAGAAAAATGTTTTCAATGTATAAGTGTTTAAAGAAATGGCCACATGCATTACAGTATGAATTAAGCCTGTCAATAGATCTTGACAAGCTGGGGCCAACTGGCAACAAAAAGCAGTCCGAGAGTTTGCTGTCAAGCTGCCACAGTGATATTTCTCTGCCTAATGGGGAGCCCAAGTACATTTTGTGCCCCCCCCCCCCCCCACCCCCCAAAAAAAAAAAGGGTAGAAAAGGGGGAAAAAAGAAGAGGAAACTCGTGAGTGGGGGAAAAAATTTAGGGGTTTTTTGTTTTTGAGGAAAGATTCAAC
>JAODKE010000125.1:13084099-13112739 GCA_026779605.1 Mormyrus hasselquistii
ACCCCACCCCACCCATCTGTTATCTGGTCACGTGATGCCTGAGCCTCAGCACCGCTCATTAGACGGCCATCTTGGTTTACACCCAGTGCAGTACGCGCAGCCAATCCAATTATTACGAAGCAGGTTGAGCAGGGGAGTGGAAGACCGTGATTTCACCAGCATCACCCGTTCACGCTGCCTCTGAGGTCCTCTGACTGAACACTTCGACAGCAGCTGATGTGGAAAATAGCGGAGACTTTGCTGTAGAGACGGTGACTTTAGCCCCTCACTTGTCTGTGGGGGAGAAAAGCCGGAGGAGGCAAGGGAACAGAAACGAAGAACATCCTTTTTGTGCTCCTGCGTTATTGGGAGTGGGCTGCTCTCTTTTACTCTTTAGTCGCTCCTGTTGTTTTCTTTCCGCCGTTTCCTAGCGGAGGAGACCGCCAGAGCTGTAGTGGGAAAATAATTTGTTTTTTTTTTCTTACCTGTTCCTGGCCTGGAGGAGAGCTGTTTTTGTGCTGTGGTACCAAAGCTGAGTCATCATGTCTGATCTGACACCTCAGAGTGATGCCCCCACCCCCACCACCGACAAAATCACACAGGCGGCAAGGGAGACGATTTACCTTTGCAACTTTCGAGTCTCCGTGGACGGGGAATGGCTTTGTCTGCGTGAGCTGAACGACATCTCCCTCACCCCCGACCCGGAGCCGGTCCATGAGGGTGAGTCTGTGCGCGGCACCTGGCTGCTGCTTCGGGGAGAAGCGGGTGAGGCCGCTTGGCTGGACATTTCATCAGTGTCATTTAATGCGCGTCAGTGTTTGAAAACGCCAAGTCATATTTCCCCTCCGAGCACCAGACAGACGTGGTTATTTGCAGAGGATGAGGGAAAGTCCTGATTCTGATGCGCCACAGCATATTAGCATGTCTTACAGATGAGGGCACAGAGTTTGCAAGTCACACTGAACAAAATGGTTGTTTTCTTAGACAGGATTGTTTCGTAATGTTCTTTCGGAGAGGTTTAAATTTCAGACCTGTTCGTTTTAGCATACATTCAGCTGTTAATGCGTAAATATCACTCTATTTTTCGTACATTTTTCTAAAGAAGTTATAAAGAACGATACAACATTGAACGGTCCTGATTGTTGGCACAACATAATTTGGTTCCCCAAGCCGTTGGTTTGTGCTTTAGAGAAGGAAGAAATCAATATAATTTAAATTCAGAAAAATAAATTGAGGTTTTTTGGTGAATTGATTTTTTGGTGTTATGTGTTTAATTTGTTTTTTTATATTACATATCCAAACTGTAACATGCAGGCTCCGTTTTATGCGAGTTTTATTTTTAAATAGTCAGAATTTACGTTTATAATGTATGTATAGTTATTGAGATTGTGTACTCTATTGCAGGAAAATATAACTCAACAAAACAAGATATAATTCCTTATAATTTGGATGTATCACCTGGAATTGTAAGCATAATTCTACATTACTTGGGTGCCCCAAGAGAAGTACAAAATGCAAATATGTAAATGAATTGCCCAGGGCAAGTGGTTTCATCTGGCACCAGGACCTTAAAGTCTAACAGTACATTGAAATTAGCTTAATATAATTGTGGAATTAAAGGGTGCTCTGATCACAAAGGGAAGTCTGGGAAATCAGAATGGAAGAAAGTGGCTGTAGTTTCTCTAAACATGGTGTGTCAGTTTTACCGGTAATATTAACGGTAAAGAAGAGAATACCAAGATAGAAATGCATTGCATGATTTAGTACAGTGAAATCCAGTTATAACGGACTTCAAAGGACCTGGCAAAACAGTCCGTTATTTCCAAAGTCCGTTATATTCAGAGCTGCTGTACAGTATGCCCAAAACACAACTACAGGACACCATTTACTCATGCCACACCCCAGCAGACACACTTGTAGTATAGATTATTATATTATACATGTAGTAATCCAACTTTACCTGAGCATTTATCAGAAAATCTTGTCATTTGGGGCTGAAATACATCCAGCTCTCTTGCTAATCTGCACAGTCAGAAATGTCTCCCATTGTCACGTAAAGCACCCATTTTGCATCCAAAGTTGTTTTGTTAACAGCCATTTGCTGTTGAAATATTTATGAAGAGCATTTATCTGATTGATTTAAATGTGCCTGGCCCTCTTAATGGACAAGACAAATTTCAGCTTACTTTGCATTTTCAGTGCATAATCACTTAAATGATGATTCTTCTTCAGCCTGCTTGAAGCTGAAATTATTAATGTTGCATTTACTTTTTACTAAAATAGTGCTGCTTATTTGGTGTCTCTAAATGTTTGTTGAACTTCAGGATATCCATACTTACCACTATGAAGTACATTTCAATAATGATAAATAAGACAAATCAATTTGATAAATTCAGAATAGTTTTTTATTACTTTTTATTGCCATATTTTCTTGTAGTTCCTGGGAGCTTTTTAACATGCTGTATGTGAATCACGTGTATTTAATATTGTTTTAATCTCAGTACCAGAGCATTAACTAGCCTAATAGGCTGATAAATGCATTTGTATAATAAAGGCAGTTACCTAGGCCTCTATGCAGTATTTGATGGAAATGGTTTTTACTTTTGTGACATCCTGCCACTTGCCTGAAAATAAGAATCCACTATACAGTACAATGCATTACAAGTTGTTTCACCTTGTAACTATTTGATATTCTGACTAGTTATATAGGTATAGTATCAGAAAAAAACATTTTGGTCAGTACATATTTTTATTGTTGTGTTATGTACTAAATTTAATTTATTTTTGTAGGATCCATTTGATGTCTGTATATGTGATGTGGATACAAAGACTATTTTGTGTGTTGTGTTTTTCAGAAATATGTGTACCTTAGACAGTTTTAGATTAAATCTAATGACACTGAACATTATCTGAAAAATAATTCTTCATGATCCATCCATCTTCTGACTGCATATCCTGTACAGGGATAATGTAAACAATGAATGTGAATGTGGATTTAAAATTATTTAAACTCAACTGTTGCACTCTGACAGTGTAGTGGGTTATCTGTCATGTAACAGGAACACAGAAACGGAATCCCCAACCTGCCTTCCAGGCAATCATTGGATGTTTTTTTTTAACTTTAATTAAATTTGTTATTGATCTTCCTTTGCAATATTATCACAATATTGTCCTCATTAATTTCAAACTGAAATACGTGAAGATTTAAAGAAAAGTTATAAACAGGACCACTATATATTATCTGTTTTGCATATACACAATTTTATTGATGTAAAATCTTTTCAGATCTATATTTGGTAAGGAAGTAGAGGTCAGAATGACTTCAAATTTGCATCCGTTTGTAAGAAAATCAAACTGCTATCATGCAAAAACAGATTTATAGATTGCTTTGTACAGACATATTTGCATTAATTTTAGATTTCTCTTAGACATTTTGAAGATGTGTTAGTGCTAATTTATAGGTGGAAATTGGGCTGGACGATATCATATTGATATTATATGGCACATGCGCAATAATCACCAGGGCTTCAGATCAAAGGCGAAGGATTTGGCCGGTCGCCAGCTTTTCAGTACTATTCGGACATTTATTGATGCCCAGTATGTGGCAAGCAGATTAGTAGTACAGCTAAAATATAAGTGACATGTATTTTGTGGCACCCAAAACTTAGTAATCTTTATTTAATTTGGTTAGTGGAGCACGCCACATTATGGTGCTTTGGTATACTATGTTTGATATACTTCAGTGCAATTTGTACTGAAGTGTCAGTGAAGAAAGTAACAGCTCAGCAGTCACGACATCTTTCAAAAGAGGAGATTGCGGATTAACAAGGTAAAAAGACGTCGATGGCGTGTCGGTACTTTTTGCTGTTTAAAGTCTGACACGTACTTTTGGGATTCATAAAATGCCTCATTAATATTTTAGTCATACTGTTAGCCTGCTTAACAAATTGTGGGCATAAATAAAAGTCCGTATAGTACAGAAAAGCTGGAGTTCAGCCAAATGTTCTGCCTGTCATCTGAAGCCCTGGTGATTATTGCGCATGCGCGATATAATATTGATATGATCACCCGGCCCTAGGCCCAGATTATGTTAACAATACATGGTTTACAATATAATTTACACGTTTTAGTGTTCAGTTGTGATTTTCATTTTACATAAAATGGCTGCCTGCTTAATTTTTCAAGGAATATTTTAGGAATTTGTAAAAGAAGTGGAAATGATTATTTTTGCTTCTATCCTGATTTGTAGATTTGAAGGAAATAACAAAGCAGTCGGCATTTCACTCGGTCTCCTCCAGTAAAGCCCTGATACGGTATATTTAAAGATGTTTTTATAAGAACTTGCCAATTTCATTCTACCTGTTTCTCTGCTCTTGGGCCCACAGTACCCACCACAAGGCAGATTATCTGATTAATAATTAGATCTGAATGTGCTTTCATGCGTTGCTTCTCATGCTCTTTTGCCTTTATCCATGCTTTCCTGAGTACCAGTGAGCTGCAGGATCTCGTTTTGTCATCTTCCACTTTTTCTGGGGTATTGTTTTCCCAATTCTTTGCTTACACAGTTCATAAGTAATCTCAGATACATCTATCATACTCTTTCATCTCGCAGTGATACAGGGTATTTATAATATGGGCAGATTCTGACCTAAACTACTCCATATTTCTTGTTCACTCACCCTCAGCCATTTCATTTCACTCAATTAAATTTCATTTCCTTCTCCTTGCCCCGTTTTCTCTTCATTCCTTGATTCTCTGAACCAGTCATTGCTGGGCGTTTTCCTCTACAGTACTCTTGAGGGTTGTCTTCCTGTTGCAGTCCTTTCTGCATTTCCTGCCACCCATCTGAAATGCTGGATGCAGTAGGGCTTTGGTGCTCAGCCCAGGTCTAAATCCACCTAGTTTGACTTGCTACTGCAGTGCATGGTTACTTCTGGTCATTCCCACTTCACTTGGCCTTGCCTTAAAGGATTTGCAGGGTCCTGTGAGTCGTGACCTTTGTCCTCCCACACATTAATTCCCTGAGGATCCTTTGCTCTTTCGGTCATGCCACGTCGTTATTTCTACATAATTGATCCTGTTTAGCTCATTTTCCATTTCACTTCTCATGGGAGCTTTGAGCTGTCTTCCTCTTAGTGCTTGTAGTTTGTAAGGAGATGTCCTTATGATGGGAACCTGTGGGTAGGGTGATTGACCCACACAACCCTACAGCACCCTAAGTCCTGCTATCAGTCAGTCATTCCTGACAATGCTCCAGTTTTTGCAGATATGAATGCTTGTTGAGACATAGTAGTTGGCTATAGAAGTGGATGTTAACATGCAAGACATTGCTGCCAAAGTGTCTTTATTAGGATTCATATTGCCAAAATCTTCATTCACTGTATGAACCCAGGAATACTAATGAAATATGTGATACCAGGTTAGCATCAGTAGTACGATACCAGTCTAGGCTGGGCTATCAAACCCAACACTCTATAACAACAGTGCTCAACAAATAGACACTACAGAATTTGAGGCTCTCGGCGATACTCAGATTAGTTATATTAGTTGAACATGATATTAGATTAAAAATAGTTTTACCCTTTCAGCCAGAACTGACGTGTATATATACTTTACAGACAGTGACAAACTGGGCAGTCATTGACTTGAGCACTGTTCTCCAAATAGGGTGTTGGTTGGTTGGTTCAGTGTATCACTGGGACCCTTCTTTTTGCCGTCTCATTGATAGACCTTCTACATCTCCAGAATGCTCAACAGTGCCCCCACCCCCTCCAAACCCACTTAAATTTACAGTATATACCTCAACCAATTTACTTGGTATACATTCAAATAAATTCACCAAACAGTCCTGTGCTATTCAGTTTCACACGATTGTTAAAATTTCCAAATTAGCTTTGTTGCTAATCTACCAATACTTTTCTGGTTATCATTTTGGTTTTCTAATGTCTTTTTTTTTTTTTTTTAGTGACCTTTAGTGTGGTAATGCAATACTACCACCAACTGGACTAGAGTGGAACTTGCTGTGGGATAAAAGGTGCCTTACCAGAGAAGCACATTAACCCAGACCATTTCTTGCGACATGCCCTAACATGTGACATTATCGATACTACATTGTTGATGGTTTTGTTAACTATGCCTAAATTTGTTTTATCTCATTTTGCTATATAGTATATAATTAGTCATTTGTTCAGGCGGTTGAGAACACTCTGTTCCTCTCTCCCATCTCTGGATTGCTACCTTGCTGTGGGTGGAATTAAGCAAATGGCATGTCGTGTTGCTCATTGAAGCTCACAGCCTTCAGATTTAATAGAAGGGTATGACTGATAAGCCTCACATTACACAAGCTTTATGCTTTTCCTGAAATGGCTTTAAGATGGTAATAATTATGGGTGGATTTATTTTTTCTTCTTCAAACAATAAAATTTGTTTAATGTAGACCTACTAAGGAGTCTGAACCTTTTGGCAAACACCCTCACTCTACGTGTAGCATCGGTGGGTTTTTTGTTGCATTTATCTTCAAGCCATAATATGCATGACGTTCTGTGCTCTCCCCTCCTTTTCATTTTTCTACGCAAAGACTCATGGGAGGATTTCACAAGTTTGGTGGCGGAAATGCAAATGCTTGATGAGTTTAAAGGTGCGTATTACGGCATCACTATCAAGCTCCTACCACCCCAAGCAAGTTATCTAGATGCTGTCTCCAGTCCCCGAGCTGGGATGACCACCTCATTTCATTACGCTGCCATATAACTCTAGGTGTAGTGCATGACTCTTTGATATTTTAACATTTACTTTAAAAAAAAAAAAAAAAAAAAAAAAAAAAACATTTTTTTTCTCTTACTCAAAATCAACAGTCACGGTGCACGCTGTAGCTCTTATTCAGCACTGATTCAAAACACACCTCCACCTGCATTGATTGAACAAGTGTGCAGATTTGTTTTATTTATGTATTGTCAATCAATTTTTATTTCATATAAAGCAATTTAAAAAACAAGATTGTCACAAAGTGCTTTACAGTGTTATTTCAAACCAAAATCAAAAATTTGGGAAAACCAGAAACATATTCCCAGATTACTTTAAAGAAAATATGTCTGTAATGTCTATAGAAAGTCCAAAACATAAAATAAATAAATAAATAAATAAATAAAGTTCAAATGCATAAAGATCCCTTAAAATGTTATACTTATCAGTGCTTAATTTGTGCCAGATCCTGCTGGGACATGTTCCAGGTTCTGTTTATGATGGTCTGCCTTCTGCCACCTATTTGCCTGGATTTGGCAGCTGTCTGGTTAAAAAAAAATGATAAAATGAAATAGGTATGCATTTTATTTTACAGACCAATTTCACATCATTATTAGCTTTTGATTATTCTTAAAAATACATAGCATGTTCTCAGCACTGTTTTTAGTGCTTATTTCCAGGACCTGCGCCCGCCTCATTACCCCTCAGCCTTTCTTGTTCCAGCACCTTCTGATTTACAAATGAAGTACTGCTTATTGTAAATGACACCTGAGAGTGATTGATCCTGAGCTGTCACACAGGGTCTCCAGGTCCACTTGATAATCTGTAGTCTCAGGGCCAGAAGATGAGGCGCTGGAGGGAGAAAGTAGAAAATGGGCTTATGTGTTTTCATTAGTTGCTGTATAGCATTACAATAACTGTGTGTGAACTAGTTTACATTGGACACCAAACATAATAAATGCAGTTATATGGAATGTTGGAAGAATTAGAGAAGTAGATTTAATTCTAGACTACAGCATATTTTTTGGCCTTTTTCAATAATGTTTATCTGAACAAAGGAGGTTATTGAAATGCTTCTAATGTATGACTCAGTTTCATGACACATGTAATATCATGAGTTATTTGCAGGTCTTGCATTGATGCAGCAGTCCTGAGTCATCAGAATTTCAGCCATCAGATTAGCATGAATGATTTTGGGGTCCCAAAAGTATTGGGGCACCTGCCTTTACACACACATGAACATTAATGGCATCCCATTCTTAATACATAGGCTTTAATATGGAGTTGGCCCAGCCTTTGCAGCTATAACAGCTTCAAGTCTTCTGGAAAGGCAGTCCACAAGGTTTAGCAGTGTGTTTATGGAAATTTTGAACCCTTGTTCCAGGAGAGCATTTGTGAGGTCAGGCACTGATGTTGGACGAGAAGACCAGGCTCACAGTCTCCACTCATCCCAAAGGTGTTCTGTTGGGTTGAGGTCAGGGCTCTGTGCAGGCCAGTCAAGTTCCTCCACACCAGCCTCGCTCATCCATGTCCTCATGGACTTTGCTTTGTGCACTGGTGTGAAGTCATGTTGGAACAGGAAGGCGGCATCCCCAAACTGTTCCCACAAAGTTGGGAGCATGAAATTGTCCAAAATGGCTTTGAATGCCGGTGCATTAACAGTTCCTTGCCCTGGAACTAGGAAGCCAAGCCCCACTCCGGAAAAACAACCCCACACCATAACCCCCCTCCACCAAACTTTACACTTGGCACAATTTACAACAAGTACTCTTCTCCTGGCAACCACCAAACCCAGACTCATCCATCGAATTACCGGACAGAGAAGTTCGTCACTCAAAGTTTGAAGATCTATAGCTATTGACTCTGCAGACAGTTGGCGACTTCTGCACACTGTGTGCCTCAGCATGCGTTGTCCACGTTCTGTGATTTTATGCGGCCTACCACTTCATGGCATGAGTTGCTGTTGTTCCCAGTTGCTTGCACTTTGTTATAATACAACTAACAGTTGCCTGTGGAATATTTAGTAGAGAGGTAATTTCATGAATGGACTTCTTGCACGGGTGGCATCCTATCATGGTACCATGCTTGAATTCACTGAGCTCCTGAGAGTGACCCATTCTTTCCAAGTGTTTGTGGAAGCAGTCTCCATGCCTAGGTGCTTGTTTTTATACACTTGTGGCTGTGGATTTTGCCATTAGTTTGGGCGACACCATGGCCAAGAAACACGAAGACAACGGAATCGGCAAACGTACTGAGAAAGCGCAGCAGTGATCCGTAGCTCTGCCCACCGCCCCACTCCGATTAACATATATTTGCATGTAGTGAACTTGAAAATGAAAAGGCAAAGTAGGAAATGAAAAGTCAAATTGGAAAATGAAAAGACAAAAAGGGTTTTTAATTTTATTTTTCGATTTTTCACATCTGACTCATACATGAGTGGAAAATGAAAAAGCAAATGGTGCTATTTCATTTTAATTGCAATTTTTGCTGAATTTTTGCACACAGACTTTGAAAACTAAATGGCAAAGTGGAGATTGTATTTTCTTTTTATCATTTTAATTTTATTTTTTGCAGAAAATACCTCCCATATTGATATACAAATGTCCTTTGTATTGCAAGCACATTTCTGGGACGAATTATGCTTGCAAACCAAGGTACCACTGTGCATCCATCTTCCACTTATCCAACTTCTATTACACCAAAAAATATGAGGAACTATACAAAGGTACATTTATAGCCATTTTACACACTGATGCAGTGACTTTTTGTAAATTTTGGTTTCACTTTGATTGTTGTTAATAAATGGAGCACAAGTTTAGAACAATTTAAGATGTTGGCTAATTTTGAATTTTATTTAATTTCAGATGCTTTGACACCTGGATTTCTGGGATGTGATAGATTACGGACAGTTGTTGTTCTGCCCTGATATTTATAAATATTGAATAACCGATTATTTAACATTCCTGAGCAGGATTGTTTCTAAGGGGAAGCAAAAAAAATCAAAGATAAAGGAAAGACTTAGTGGCAACCATGGGTTTCATATAGTGTCTACTGGCATTACTTTAATACGTACTCCATGAGTCCATTTCCACTAACTAATACTTCAGTTAAGTGTCTTGTATCCCATACTGTATGCAAATTACCTTTAGAAAAAAAACTACATTTTGTAGGACAAAGATCACCCTCATAGTGCCACTGTTGTACTATTATGCAACTTCATTGTTTAATCAGTTTTAATATATTACCATTTATTTCCATAATAAAAATATTTCATCTAATCCAGGGCAAGAGTTAAACAAATGAGAGAAATGAAAAAGCTAACCAAAAACTGAGCAAAAATCTCAAAATGCAAATTAGTCATAGTGGGTTATATGCGATAAAGTTGAAAGATTTTAAAACATTTTATTTAATATTGTTTTCTTTGATTTTGGCCACCTTTTGGTTTCAAATAATCTGATCATAGCATCAAATGACAATTTTTATATACTTAAAATTTCTCTGAACAAAAAATACTTTAATTTTAGCATACTTTTTAAAAAAAGAAATTTTGTGAAAATGGCCTATGTTTTAATATTTTGCTTAATGGTTTAACTTAAGCTTATGGTGCATTAATTTCCAACAAAAGTACTTTTTTCTGAATTTCAGTGCTTTAAAAAGGCATATACCATGTACTCATCTTCTCGTCGTCTTGTTTTAAAGCCATGTTAATCACTGAAAGTGCAATTAATAACAGATCTTAAGATTTTAAGGTATAAGACTGAAATAAAATAAACACTAAAAGATATATTTTGATCCTATTTATGTCTCCCTCTGCAATTTTTTCAAACAGAATAAACCAGGTAACATCAGCTTCCATGTGAGACACTGGCTGAATGTTTTGGTTTAAGCTTTGAATTCTATGATTCTGTGCAATGTCACAACCTAAACTTTGTGTTGTCTACAACCAGGAAGGAATACTATAGGCCTCTATATCCTCTATGCTTATTCTATTATCCCATTTGGGTATCATTACGCTGCATGTGTTAATTTGACCAAATGAAAATAGCCTGGCAGAACGTTAAGTTTAATGCTATGCATTAATATGATAAATTCACAGCCCGACCTATTACAGTATTCTGCAGATCAATCTTCAAACCACAAAAAAACATATGTTGTAAATCCTCCATGTCATTTCTAATACTCTGTTCAATTCCAGCTCTTAAATTGCTTTCAGCTCAGCTCATATAACTTCATATTGTTTTATTGACTTCATTCATTAAAATTGTATGCTTCTTTTAATTATCTAATGTTTTGAAATTGAGTTATTGAGAAATTGAGTGCTGACTTGAATGTTTACACCTGTCTAGTTTTCAAGTGCTCCCTGATTGTAAACTGATGACCTGTGTTCCTCCTGATGACCTGATGACCTGAGTCTGAACCTGCCATTTTCATCTAAATGCATGTTTAACATACAAATTAAGATGCTCATGAAGTTGCTTAAGTAGCCTAGTTATTTGATGGGTACCCAGCCATATACATGCAACATTTTTATGTTGTAAAATCATCATATTAAAGTTCTGAATTATTTCTGTTGCAACCGTGCTAGATGGGATCAGACTCTAAATTTATATAAAACGATTACTTAAAACCACTGATAATAACCATTGTATCATCGTTATTACTACATTTGGTCATCATACTAAATTCTGAATGCATCTGTCTATCGATGTCATATACCATGTATCCTGTGCAGCATTGCAGCGATCATAGCGTTTCTCTTACAAAACACAGCAGTACAAAGTATGGAATAAAATTACACACACTATAGGCAATTCACAAACTTACCCAACTGACCATTTTGGGTTGTGGGATTGAAATTGGGATACCTAAGAGAAACACACAAACATGGGGAGCAGGAAAACTTCCCGCATTTTGTTATTCTAGCACCAAGGTGTAAAACGCAGCTACATAAAATGATAGGCAGTTTATATATGATTCAAAACCAAATTGAACTGGATAAAACCGTATAAATGTTCTAATTTAAAGTTTGTGTGTGTGTGTGTGTGTACATTTAAACTTTGTAGCTTATTCAGATTATCAGTCGGGCTGATCATGAATAGATCATGAAATGTTAGTTGACGATTAATTGTCATAAATAATTGGAATTAACTGTTTTTACCAGTTTATTTTAGCACTATTAGCCTAGAGTTAGCCTAATCATAGTTGAATATTACATATACACCTTAAAGAACTAAATATTGAATATTTGGAACATATCGATTAATAAAATGCATTTGCCTTTTAAGATAAGATTTATTTAAACTATGAGGTACCTTACATCTGACAACTTATCTGTCTAAGCAAGAAATCCAACTTTGTGAAACATGATACAAACCCCTGGTGATTCTGTTGACTTAAAATAACAATCCATTTTCTTTGCTTGTTATTTTAAGACTTCACTCCAGTCACCTATTTCCAGTTTTTTTTGGTGAACACTTACCTAAATATCCTGTATCTGAAATGTTAGCTTTCATCAGCTGACATTGCTGCTATCCAATGACATGGTATTTTGGTATACATACAGCTTTGGTTCACTCTAAACTGAAATATGAAATTTAGCACGAAATTTAGCAATTTTTGTGCTTCCTTCAGCCATTTTTATATTCATGGATGTGCATAACTGATACGCATGTACACATTCTTCGTATGTGCAAATGCATATTTTATGTACATCTGCATTTGTTATGACAATATGTTATGTTCATTAAAACATAATGGTTAAAATGTAAGGATCAGTTAAGAAATTCATTGAGATGATGTCATTAAACAAGGACCAGCCAAACATTACACGGTAGAAAACGATGTGGAAATAGTGATAGAAATTTGACGGTTCTGTCTCATCCAGCTGTTTTTATACAGATGAATAGAGACGATTCTGACAAATATGCAATAACTACGCAGTCAGTTCAAATAATCACGATCAGGTAAATGTGCAATAATGTGACAAGGCTAATTTTCAGTAGTATATACTGTAGACGGCAACCTTTTTATCCCTTGTCAATTCTTTCTCTTTCTATAGTCTAATATATAACTTACTGCGTTCTAGTTTTTTTTGGAAAATGCTTTTTTTCCCCCTTATTGCATTAATTCTTCCATCTGCTTGATCAGATGTCATATGGGCTTTCTGCTATACTGTATTGCTTTGACACATTCAATCGCTGCTCTCGGCTGTTTTGCTTTTGCAGCTGAGGATGGTCTGCAGGGCACTCTTGTTGTGTCAGTGATGAAAAACTATTGTCCTGGTACTCCAATGCTTTCTTTATATTCATCTGAAAATACAGACTCCAATGTATATTACAGCTGATTTACTCTGTTCTGTTTATTATATTATACAATACACTACCGTATAGGCATTTATAAATAAAATATATGGACAATAAAATAAAAATGTTATAAATGGTGCAAATGTCAAATTAAAACAATATTTAAAGATTGTTGATACAGACCCAGTACCGGTACAACGTGCTTGAAATATCGGTAATGGGCGGCTCTTCGATCGACCAATCTGCTTAACAACCTTGTCGTAGGAACGGAACTGAGTCGTTAAGTGTCTATAATACATAGTACTGTAGTAATTTTCTTTCATGAGTTTTGAAATCTTCGTTTGCTGATGATGGTTGGAAATTTGTATTCTTGTTCATGTTGAGCACTGACATTCATTGTTCAGAAAATTCTCCCTACCTTCACCAAACTTTACCAATTTATACTTGCTGATATAAGGGTCATGGCTTACATGTATGTTATTTGTTCACACTTTAGTCGCTGTCAAGTCCTTTGTGACAAACTTTCTCTTAAATCATTGATATACTAAATTTGGTCTGAGTGCCATTTTATGTGACCTTAATGTAATGTTGAGCAGGAAAGATGTGGCAGTAACCCTCCTCCCACTCTCTTTAGATCCCAAGGATCCCATTGCAATTGAGAGGCTCAACCTGATGAATATGGCCAAGCTGAGCATAAAGGGGCTTATTGAGTCGGCTCTCAACCTTGGGCGGACCCTGGACTCGGACTACGCTCCCTTGCAGCAGTTTTTTGTAGTGATGGAGCACTGTCTTAAGCATGGCCTGAAAAGTAGGATAGCTCTTCTGCTCATTCAAACTCTTAATTAATTGGATTAATTGCTTTGAAAATGAAAACACTGATGAAGTAGATTGTTTAGGTGTTCAACGGTATTTTTGGGCTAATTAAATTCATCTCGGCATGCCCATCTGATGATAACCTTATAAATCATTAACCATATACTTGCATCAGTGCTATAAAATGCTGAATTTTATGCAATTTATTTTATTGTATTATAGCCAAGAAGACATTTCTTGGACAGAACAAGTCCTTCTGGGGTCCGCTGGAGTTAGTGGAGAAGTTAACACCCGAAGCAGGTGAAATCACAGCCAGTGTGAAGGACCTCCCTGGGCTTAAGTAAGCACATTTTTGTTGTAGTTCGCTTAATAAAATCAAACGCATAACTATGGCTCAGGTATACCTCCAAATCGGTGAAAATTTTGGTCTTATCTTGCACTTTATTTCATAACAATTAGTTTAATAAATGTTTTTTAACTAATTATGCACCTTATTATGTAAGAATGTATTGCGTTTCCATTATTTTATGGATTTTTGCACAGGACATACAAAAAAGTACTTCGAAATTTTTGCAAGCTGTATCCACTACTGAGCTCTGGTATTCTGTTGTTCGTCACTATGTTATATGATGGCAGTTAGACATTTCAGACACTCTAATTTTAAATAACAAATAACGTAATGTGGTGCTACTAATTTCAGCAACAGTAATTTGAATGAAGGTAAAACCAAACCACAGACCAAAATGGCAGGGATGAGCAACTATGAGCAGATTTTCAAATGGCCTCTCAAGTTAGCCTTGATTCTTTTCTAGTTATAATGAAATAAAATCACTTTGCCACTAAAGACATTTTCAGCAGACTGTTTAATTTCCTGATGCAGGACACCAATTGGGCGAGGCAGAGCTTGGCTTCGTCTTGCCTTGATGCAGAAAAAACTGTCAGATTACATGAAGACTCTGATCAACAGAAAGGATCTGCTTAGGTATGCATTTGATTAATAAAACAATTTTATTACTGAAACGAACAATGTACATTTTGTTTTTCCCCATAAGGAGCTTTTGTACCGATGCCGCTGCCTGATCTGTATGAGTGATTTTTGATTTCTTACAGTGAATTTTATGAAGCAAATGCACTGATGATGGAGGAAGAGGGAGCAGTCATTGCTGGGCTGTTAGTGGGTCTGAATGTTATCGATGCAAATCTCTGCATGAAGGGAGAAGATCTGGATTCTCAGGTACATTTTCTCATCACTATGGTGGTATTTGGTCTTAACAGTATGACAAAATCTCAAAGAAACCCATATTTAGAACATTACCTTGTAATCATTGGGGCATCATTTATTGATTCTGTATGTCTCGTTGAAAACATGTTGTTTAAAACAATGGGAATTTTAATTTGGTTTGCAGACCCTTTCATTTAGATTACTGCAGGCAATTGTATCTTCATGGGACCAAATTAACACAAGAGCTCTCCTTAAATGGAAATGCATCAACAGTTTAATGGCCCTCTGCTAAAGCAAGCTATGCTATTGCTCATAATGGAATTTGTCTTGCTCACCATGTAGACATTTCAAACTATGATTGAAATACAGAACCAATGGCTCTTCATGCTGAACACTTATTTTCTTCTAGGTTGGTGTTATTGATTTCTCCATGTACCTAAAGGATGGAGGACCTACCAGCAAGAGCACAGAGGGGTAAGTGAATGTGGATGGTAAAACCAGTTTTCAATGAAATACCACTAAAAATTAGCCGAGCGATTGCACAAATGAATTTTAATCTGTCCACTTGTTCAAATTAAGATATTTTTCATAATTTTGTTTTTTGCTTTTTAGAGATGGACAGATTACTGCAATACTTGACCAGAAAAATTACGTTGAAGAATTGAACAGACATTTGAGGTACTCTTATTTGACTCTGATATGACCTTCATCATCTGTTACACTCTTAGCTGAAATCAGTGTGTTTTTAAAAAAAATTTATTTTAACTTTCGACCAACAGTGCTTCCGTGAACAATCTCCAGGCTAAGGTTGATGCACTAGAAAAATCAAACACAAAGTTAACAGAAGAAGTACGTAAACATTTACTTAGCACGGTCTACATATGCTTGTAATATATGACTTAATGGCTGATTACATTTTTTTTAGCTTGCAGTTGCAAATAACAGGATCATAACGCTACAGGAAGATGTAGAACGGGTAAAGGAAGAGAGTTCTCAACTTCTGGAGTCCACCTGCAAGGTATGTGTACTTACTATGGCTGTCACTATCGGTTATATCGATAATCAAATAATCGACTGATTAACCTGATGGCTTGTCAAGTAACTGTTTATAACGATTTGCAAACACTGTGGCCTACGAACAATTTGGTTTGCGACCAAAAATTTTGTGAAAAAAAATTTGTTTGACAAACAGATTCTTGGCCCAGATTTCTTTTAATATACTAGTGTAGCACTGGCGGGTCCCAGCATGCCCTGCATATCCCAGCATGCCTTGCGTGCAATTGTAAATAAAAGGACCACAACAGACACCCTAAGAGCAACTAACCCAAATACACAGATGGGAAACATAAGGTTATCAAACGCTGAGCTGCAAGACGCACAAACGGTGGAAGATTTACATAAACTAAAAACACGTGAGGGTTGGACCAGGTATACACAAGACACTCTCGTCCTTGTTGCTGGACTCTTTCTTGGATCTTGTGGCACATTTGTGAGAAATTCAACAAAAATAACTGAGATGGAAACAAGTGAACAAGAAGTAGTCAAAAAAAACATTCATCTTCTGCTGCAAATATTTTTTTTATTCCAAGAGACAATATTGAGCAGAATACCATTCAGTCCCATTATATTCCAGAGAAGACTGACATTTCTACGGCTGATATATTCGAAACTAGACAACTCCCATACAGCAGAACAACCCATAAGTACAGCACTAAAGCCCCTCTCAAACATCTGTTTTTCAGTTTTGGTGAGAACTGCCCCTTGAAAGTTCTGAATTACCTGAACATAAAAGTGAACCAGGCCTTTCCCCCTATTTTATTGTAGTATTTTTTTTAACAGTATTAAATTTCTGAATTGTCAGTAGGTTTTAAGGCATTTGACATCTAACTGAAAACAATTTTTAAGTCCACCAACTACTGTTTCTATGTTTGTACTAATTAACATTTGTATTCATGATGGTCATTCATATGAATTACTTTATACCACTAATTTTAAGTTAATGGCTAGATCACTAACTAACTAAAGTGACATTACTTTGTATTTTGTTGACACTGAAATCATTGACAAAAAAACATAAGTGAATTGAACATTAAAACATTCACTGACAGCTGTGTAAAGAGGTTTATTTTTGTGGTGCTAAGGGTGTCTATGCTTGTTTAGGTTTATTTTGTAGTTTCTGAAAAAAATGCTTTGGCAATGCATGTTTTTCATTGAATAGTGACGATATAGTAAAATCCTGTTATAACAAACTTTGAAGAGACCTGGCAAAACAGTCCGTTATATCCAAAGTTGATGTATGCCTAGAACACAACTACAGGACACCATGTACTCATGCCACACCCCAGCAGACACACTTGTAGTATAGATTTTTATTTTGTACATTTAGTAATCCAACTTTTCCTGACCAGATGCGTGATTATTAATAATCCCGACTATGTATCTGCGCTGGATATCACCAGTACGCCACGTGCCTTGTAGGCAGAGTCTGTATGTCTGTTATAGCTGAACAAAACTACAGCTAAAAGCGGCCCCAGGGACCAAATTGTTTGTCCGTTACAAGCAAAATTCCATTATATACGACTCCGCTATATCCAATGTTTTTTTCTGCAGGTTCTTAAAGGCGCACGGCTGGGACCAGCGGACCTCGTCCGTTATAGACGATATTCTATTATTAGCGAGTTCACTATAACAGGATTTTACTGTATATAAAAACTTATTTTCTATTCCTGCTGACTTTTCAACCACATTTTAATCTTTGTGTATTCAGGTGTCAAAATCAGATGGAAGTGCCAATGGACAAGTACTTGGAGAAGCACGGAAACAAATCAAAGAGGAAACTCGACTGCGTTTGGTGCGTTGTTTTGTTCTTGTGACCAGAAAAGTCTAATTGGCAGTACAATTTATTAAACCATCAATATTGTCACGCAACATTTGAAATAGGGATGTACTGATACCAATATCGCAACTGGATATCAGGCCGATACTGTTATGCTCATATGCTGTTACTCGTAGAAATTGTCTGATACCAAGAACCAATGCCACTTAACTACAACGTTAAAACTCAAAGCTGCAGCGTTTTGTTTTCTTTTGCCACTGAATCACATTTTGGCATCTAGCAAGAGATTTGTCAACTGGAAACATTTAGGAAGGATAAATGCGGAGAACACCGACATTGGCAAACTAGCGAGCAAACGCGGAGGATGCCAGCAGTTTGGACATATTTTAAGATAAGGGTTGATGACAGAAGTGAAGCAGACTGTAAGCTCTGTTCTGCTAACGTGTCAAGAGGAGGAAGGGGACAGCATGTCATTTGATCTAACGTTTAACCATAGCGCAGAGTACACAGAGTTTGCTAATACTAACAGAGAAAGACTGCAACAACACACTTTAGCTTATTTTAAGTTACTTAGTATTATAACTTAGTTATAAATTAGTTAGTTATTTAATGTTAAGTATAACTAACACTTCAGGTTTAATCGCCGATATATGTACGTCTGGGTGAATACTTTCTTCTCTCATGTAAAAAAAAAAATAAATTAAAAACGAGCACTACCAAGCAGACCAATCAAACCTGAGAATTGTGACTCCTGATATAAATGATTTGAAAACTCAGGTTTAAAGTAAGGTAAATTCATATTTAAATTTACTGAATTGCCGTATGTTAAAAAAAAAAAATTGTATATTTAATGACAAGTGTAACATGCATGTATTACATTTTGTTTTTTAAAGTTAGGAAAGCTTTGTTTGAGGTTTAAGTTAAGACTGATGTTGCCTTACATGTAAAACAATGATCAGTGTCTTCCGCACAGTGAGGTCGAAAGCCTACAGCTTATTAATTAAACACTGGTATCGGATCTGTACTCGGTATCGGTTGATATGCAAAGCCCAGGTATAGTGTCAGTGAGATCGGTGCATCATTAGTTTTAAATTTTTAATTTTCATTGGTATATCATCAATTTTTATTTGGATTGAACACTCCAGGTGTACATAATCTGCATGAGCTAATGAGTTTAGCGTTCTTTTGCATTAGCATAACCAGACATCAGTCTTCTCATTATGTATGAACCAGGATGTGGAAAAGGAGCTTGAGGTTCAGATCGGCATGAAGCAGGAAATGGAGCTTTCCATGAAGATGTTGGAGAAGGATGTTTGTGAGAAACAGAATGCCTTACTGGCACTTAGGCAGCAACTGGATGACTTGAGAATTCTCAACCAGGAGCTCTCCCATAAGTTGCAGGTACCGTCCCCTGCAAATTCGTCCAACTCTAATCACACCTAGAGGAAAAAGGGGTAGGAAAATGTCCATGAAGTCCTTTGGGGAAAAAAAAAGTAAGATGAATGCAAGGAAACATCTTAGTCTCTTTTTTGACACCCCAAAATGCCGAAATACAATTTGCCAATTATATTACAAGGTGATTACCAATAATAGACTGAAAACTAATGCTACATTATTATTATTATTTTTTTTTAACCTTTTTATACACACTGATCCTGGTCAGGGTCGAGGGGGTGGCATGTTTAGGGCACTGTGTGACTGACTTTGCAGTCAATTAAATTATTTGCTAAAAAGATAAACCCTCACATAATCCTTATAATGCCAAAACAATTCCTTCTCTTATGTAGCTAAGCTTCTGTGCATGTGTGTTGTGATAAATGTATGTGAGGATCTTGTTAATGGTTCACCTCAGTATCTTGTTACCATCCTTATTATTGTTTGTTTATTGTAGGCAGGGCTGAACTGGTGTTGGGCCCACAAAGCCATTGGCCCACCAGGAAAATACCCGTTATGCCAGCTGTCTTGTCCATCCCTGATTGTGGGAAAGTTTATTATATTACTGTTTTAAAATATGCTGTGTGATTTGATGTAAATGCAGACCTCTGATGGAGCCATGAAGCAGAAGAGTGAAATCATCAGCCGTTTAGATGAGACTGCAAACCAGATGGCTGGGACAATTAAACAACTGGAGCTGAGGTAGGAGCCTAAATGTACCACTCGCATTCATCTACAGTAGCTCAAATGCTGTTTTTGTACTAACGATTGGCACTTGCAAAATGCAGTAAGCATATTTTTTAGTCTTGCATTTTGAACTAGTCTCGTTGTGTTGTGATTCCTATGATATATATTACTCAAATATGAGAAACCATGTAATCATGGTTATGTTCGTTGCTCCATATCGATGTCCAAATTTAAATAATATATTAGTTGAATTAAGTTCTGCTCACCTCAGAAGTGGGCTGATTGGTCACCTGTAACATAATTCATGTTCTTTTCTGCTCTTTTTGTCTTTATTGATTTATTTTATCATTGTCTTTATTATTTCCATTTCATGATTCCTTGTAATTAGTGAAAAGGATATGGTGAAACAGGCCAGAAGTCTTAATACTGCAGCAGAAAAACTCCTTCAGAAACCGCATTAGGTCTACAAAGCAAACCTTCAACTAATAGTTTCCTACATCTGATACTAACTTTTTATTTTTATTATTATTATTATTATTATTATTATTATTATTATTATTATAGTGCAATATATAAATGTCTGAGTTAGGATATTTATTTCAAAGTTCTTTGATCAACTGTAGAACACTTCCCACTTCTCCAAGGACTTCTCTAAATTTGCTTCGTTTATTTGTTACTAAAGCAGCCTTTTTCTTTTTTGCCTAAATGTTAGAAGTGCAGTGTCCTCAGCAAAGGGTCAGTATGCCATAATAGAATTTTTAAAATCTGCTTTCACTGAAAGCTTTTCTGTTCCTTCATTTATTACCACTCACACTTCCTTACAGATACTTGGCTAGCGTAGAAATGGATGTATCTCCCACTTCCATATGTTACATTACCTTGCCTTTTCTACGGATACACTTTTGTGTGGAAATGTCTGCTTTTAAAGGAGCGTATCAGAACAGGGCAAAGTAATAAGAGAGCCATTGCTTAAATATTGTATATCAAGCAACAAATTGTTGATGTGTATTTATACCACATTAACAAAATACATAAAATATAATCCTGTCTGTCGTATCCCCCTAAATGGTGATGTTAAATTGTGGAACAGTATACATGATGTGATCAACCGTTTTCTGGATACAGCGAGATCTTCCAGAAGCTTTAATTTGGCAATGAAAGCTTCAGCTTGATCTTCAGCATATACCAGAGAAGATAAACCAAAAATAAATGTTATATGATATCCATTTTGGTTGAACTACCTTTGGTTCAACAAATATGTTACTGTTTTTACAACAGAATTGCTGTTAGAATATTTCATTTATTTTTAATTTTACTTGCCTTCGCCTGGGTAAGCTGATGTCCCCTTTGGCGGTAATATAATGTTGTACGGGGAGGTTTAACCGGAACTGAAAATGAGAGAAGTAAAATGAATTATTCAGTTTACGGTTTGCTGATGTGCCTAATTTACATTGCTAACCAGTATCATTAGTCAGAACTGCTAGGTAGACGTGACACAAAAAACTCAAGAACTCTTTAAAACGTAATCTTGAACAATCTAAATGAATGTTTTATTGTTTATATGAAAGTCTTAATTACAATTCTACTGTATTTACAGTGCAAGGGAAAGGTGGAAATGTTTGTTGATTTAACATAGATGTGAACTGTAATAAAATACCACAATAAAACAGGGGGAAAAAGGCCTGGTTCACTTTGTGAAAAATTCGTCACTGCCACCCTTTTTACATTTATTTTCAGCTTTCCATTTTGGTTATTTTATCATTCTCTATTATTTTGATAAATATTCCTGGCTGATTTTTGTTCTGTCATGAGTTCATCTGGCTCAAATCCAGATTCCAGCAGGCCGAGCAGGGGCGGGATCTTGCCCATGAGGCCAATCAGCTCTTTAAGCAGGAATTTGGAGACAAAATCGCAAGTTTGCAGCTGGAGGTGGAGAAACTAAGAAGGGAGAGGTACTGTGTGTATCACCTTTTTGTTTTTTTTAAAAAAGGTCAGCTCTATGGAAGTAGGCTGTCTGATCACTGGTCATCAGGATGTCGCAATTTCAGTTTTTTAGTTTTAAAATTTCTCTGTATCCTCTGTAACAATCTCTATACCAGATCTTCCATAATCTATCAGTGTAATTTTGATTACTTTTTATTAGATTAAATGTAGAATTTTAGACATTGTCACAAAAATTTGAAAAGTATATGATGCAGGTACTGTTCGGCCATGGAGCTCGGGAAGGACAAAGAGCGAAATCCTTGTCAGGTGTGAAGGGGTCTTTTCCAGCACAGAAAGATCACTGACCTCTAAAAGAATTTACAAAGGTATCATAAATGTCTATGTCAATGTTTTTTCAAAAATGAAATTCAAACGAATTTCAAATGTCATGCAGTTCATTTGAAAATATTTCAATGCCTGCCCCTCCACGAAAAAAATGCAACATAGAATCATTATTTTCAGTATTTTATTGAGAGCCTGTACAACGTCACACTTGTATAGCACGGCCAAGGGGTCAGGGTAGGAAAATATTTTTTTAAATAGTTTTGCATTAACTAGATATACCTTTGCGTTACCATACAATAGTTTTGTGATCCATCAAAATGTTTTTGCGTCACTCATAATTACTGTACTCTGTCCTTTTGAAGTACAAAACAGAATTAATTGACTAATACTGTAAGTATGAACCTGAACATAAGTGAAACCTACGAACCTGTCCAGTTAAGTACGCTGTAAGCATTAAACTGTGGGGGACTATAACTTTCGTATGTGTGTTTTTATATTATGGCGTTTAATTAGTCTCAAAACTCGTGCACATGAAACCACGCACGCATATGCTCTGGTGAACAGAAAACCCATCCTCTGTACGCACATACGCTTGCACAATGCACATGCATGTATTCTCCTGCGAGCAAGAAGACAAAGAAAAAAGAAAATGCCTAGTTCTCAACAATTAATGACACCCGTTCAAACAGGACAAGTGGCCTAATGCCTCAAAAATACATATATTTTAACACCTAGAATACACGTCAGTAATACATAGTTAACGTGCTGTTAACGTGTATTTTACATATATTATATGGGTTAATTTTTTTATTTGCTCGCTCGGTGTAAATTTTGTCTGGAAACCCCAGACCACAATGAAACACCAAACGGGTCAAAACACATTCATTTTAACGCACAGAATGAGTAGAATTTTTGTTAACAACACATAGTTAATGTGCTGTTATCATGTATTCTACTCCATAGTGGTCCGGGGTTTTCAATAATTTGACACCAAGCGAGCCAGTGTTGTGCAGACATGAGTGCGTATTGAGGATGGGGTTTCCTGCTGTTTTGCTTAGTGAATGGACACGGTGCAATTATTAAAAAATACTTGTAAAAACACATAATAAAGTTTTATTGTACTGTTTTACTTTACAGGACGTCCGTATTATTCAGTTTGATTCATGCCTTCAAGCAGCAAATATACAGTAGCTAGTGGCAAGTGCAGTGTGATCGCAAAAATATTGGGAGAGATTACAACAATATCGTAAGTCCATATAGGCTACAGTGACACTTTAAAATTTGATTGGGATGATTATAGTTCAAATATGAATGATCTCCATTCGTTCGAACATCTGTTAACAAGTGACAGCCCTACAACTAAATAGGCATATTTTTTTGTGCACTTTTTAAAAAGTATTTTCCTACCTAAATATGAAGATGTTAAAATTTTAACAAAATAAATGGTACATGTAATATTAGAAACAAGAAAGAAATTTGAGCAATTAATTCATCAGCAAAAGAAATTTAAAAAGCACTTTAAAGCTTTGAAGAAGTTCTCAAAATCTATTTTTTAAATTAACTGATAACTAGCAACTCAATAAAACTTAATGGAATATCTGACCTGCATCCTAAATAAGCCAGGAGGACTCTGTTGCATGTTGATTTACTGAGTGGAAAGCCAAATTGTGAAATGATGCACTTCTGTTTCTCACAGGAGCTCAAGACGATCAAACAAGAGAATAATCTTTTGCAAACACTGGTGGAGAAAAAGCAGAGTGTCGCTTTCTATGTGTGAGTTCAGGATGGTTGGTTCCGGCTGTCCATATTAAGCCGCAAGGATTTGGGGTTAACACTGTCATCGCAACTCTGGATCGCAGTTTTTTTCTGACCTTTTCAGGGCCGCTCCAACAGAAGAGAAAAAACTGTTTCTGAACTATAACATATTTGGTTTGCAGAACCAAAATCGTATATTAAATATGCGATACTATGAAAGCATCAGGCTAAACAGAAATTTTTGAGTGTTAATCATAACACTTCAAAGTTAAATACAATTTATTCTATAAGCACAACTGTGCATTGACTCGTTTTACCTGACCTATTTAAACTACCTTGCATATAAGTTTTAAGGTTGCTGCCGCAAAACATAGATGAACAGGTAACTCTCTATTGAAGTTGTAAAGACCTTAAGACATTGTAACCAAATGCATATGCTGTCAACTATACAGGGTTAACATGATTCAGGAGAAACTTAGAAATGGGCTGAAAGGTACATTTTCTTAGGATGGTTACACTATTTTAGAATGCACTTAGCAATTAGCTGCATGCCTCAGGTATGCAGGTGGAAGAGTATAATAAAAAATGTGGACCTACTTATGGGTCTTAGAACTAGGACTGAATAAATCACTGATTTTTGGGAATACAGTAATTAACTACAGTGGAAACCTCATAGTGATCACATCTGTTTGGGTGAAATTGATCACTATAAGTGATAATTATAATCAATTTTTTTTTGTCTCAGGCAGATTACCATCTAAATAACCTGTGTATATTTAATACATGCATACAGTGGAGTAAATAATTATTTGGCCCTCGCTGATTTTGTAAGTTTGTCCAATGACAAAGAAATGAAGTCTCAGAACAGTATCATTTTAATGGTATGTTTATTTTAACAGTGACAGATAGCACATCAAAAGGAAAATTGAAAAAAATAACTTTAAGTAAAAGATAGAAGCTGATTTGCATTTCATTGAGTGAAATAAGTATTTGAACCCCTACCAACCATTAAGAGTTCTGGCTCCCACAGAGTGGTTAGACACTCCTACTCAATTAGTCACCCTCATTAAAGACACCTGTCTTAACTAGTCACCTGTATAGAAGACACCTGTCCACAGAATCAATCAATCAAGCAGACTCCAAACTCTCCAACATGGGAAAGACCAAAGAGCTGTCCAAGGATGTGAGAGACAAAATTGTAGACCTGCACAAGGCTGGAATAGGCTACAAAACCATTAGCAAGAAGCTGGGAGAGAAGGTGACAACTGTTGCTGCAATTCCCCTGTCTTCCTGACCTGTATGGTGGGTTGATGGCCTGTCGACCTCGGTCTGGGGCTCTATGCAAGATCTCACCTTGTGGGGTGTCAATGATTCTGAGAAAGGTGAGAAATCATCTTAGAACTACACTAGAGGAGTTAGTTAATGACCTCAAAGTAGTTGGGACCACAGTCACCAAGAAAACCATTGGAAACACATTACACCGCAATGGATGAAAATCCTGCAGTGCTCACAAGGTCCCCCTGCTGAAGAAGGCACATGTGCAGGCCTGTCTGAAGTTTGCCAGTAAACACCTGAATGATTCGGAGAGTGACTGGGAGAAGGTGCTATGGTCAGATGAGACCAAAATTGAGCTCTTTATCTGTCTGGGGGAAAATTATTCAGAACATTTACTCCTCCTCTGTATGTCTAATACAGTTCAAAATTCTACATTGACTTTATTGGACAGACTGACTGAGCAAATTTCGGGTAGACATGGATCCATTGTGTGATTGATGCAAACAAGCTCCAGCCACATTGCTGCATATGTTTCGGTCTTGTCCTAAGTTGTATAAATTTTGGCAATCTATTTTTGACACCTTCTCTAAAATATGTGGGAAAACTGTATACCCATCTCCTTTAATCTCAGTATTTAGGGGTCCCAACTGACATGCTTTTGAGTAGACATAAGTCTATGATGATTGCGTTTTGTTCTCTGCTGGCTAGACGGCTTGTTCTATATAAATGGAAGGACCATCATCCTCCAAGATTTGGGCATTGGATTAGAGAGGTTATATGTCATTCATATAGAAAAGGTAAGATATACCATTGATGGATCTCTTGGGAAGTTTTATGCTATCTGGCAACCATTCATGTCTTTTG
This sequence comes from Mormyrus hasselquistii, assembly GCA_026779605.1. Classification (NCBI taxonomy): domain Eukaryota; kingdom Metazoa; phylum Chordata; class Actinopteri; order Osteoglossiformes; family Mormyridae; genus Mormyrus; species Mormyrus hasselquistii. The sequence continues at coordinate 13,110,276 of JAODKE010000125.1, forward strand.
TCGAAAATATGGTAGCAACCAACATAATGACATAATTATGGCTGTGGTTTATAGGTAAGCTATTTAGTATTTTTTTTTTTCTTTTTAAATTTATTTATTGTTTATTTTATTTTTTTAGAGCTATTTATTTATACCAGCATTATGGGAGTGGGAGGGTGGGAATAGTTCTGTACTGTTAAATTGTGAAATAACAATAAAAAAGACCTTGATTAAAAAAAAAAATGAGCTCTTTGGCATTAACTCAACTGTTTGGAGGAAGAAAAATGCTGCCTATGACCCCCAAAACATCCTTCCCACCGTCAAGCATGGAGGTGGAAACATTTTGCTTTGGGGGTGTTTTTCTGCTAAGGGCACAAGACAACTTCACCGCATCGACGGGAAAATGGACGGAGCCATGTATCGTAAAATCCTAAGCGACAACCTTCTTCCCTCTGCCAGGAAACTGAAAATGGGTCGTGGATGGGTGTTCCAGCATGACAATGACCCAAAACATACAGCAAAGGCAGCAAAGAAGTGGCTCAAGAAGAAGCACATTAAGGTCATGGAGTGGCCTAGTCCGTCTCCGGACCTTAATCCAATAGAAAACCTATGGAGGGAACTGAAGCTCAAAGCTGCACAGAGACAGCCTCGAAACTTGGAAATCAATTACTAGAAACGTTTGATCTCTGTGCTTGCAAACAAAGGTTTTGCCACTAAGTATTAAGTCCTTTTTGTTAGAGGGTTCAAATACTTATCACTCAATGAAATGCAAATCAGTTTCTATCTTTTATTTAAAGTTATTTTTTCAATTTTCCTTTTGATGTGCTATCTGTCACTGTTAAAATAAACCTGCCATTAAAATGATACTGTTTTGAGACTTTTCATTTCTTTGTCATTGGACAAACTTACAAAATCAGCGAGGGGTCAAATAATTATTTCCTCCACTGTATAAGATAATAAAATGGAGATCCTCACTATTTACTGAATTTATTGACTTTAAAAATACATTACGGCTGTTTCAAACATTTTTCAAATTACAGTATTGTAGAAATTAAATTTGAACTGTGTATAATTAAAATATACTATGACAGTATAGCACTGTACATAAAATACAGTTTATTGTATTTTTGCTGCTGCATCTCATTGGCTTGTTTTTGGCAGTTTGAGTCTGTATTTGTCATTGAGAGGAAGTGACTTTCTCCCATCATGTTTTCTGTGTACGCAGCATTAGCCTCAGATAGCCTAGCTAGCCAGATGCAGACTGGTTAGCGTATACAAGTGTAAATGTGGTTGATTGCTATAACCATGATCACTATAAGCAGTTTCCACTGTATAATGTATGTGAATTAATAAGTGGGTTTAGATTAGGATATGAAGTACCTTCTCTAACTGTGTTCTTTTTATATCAAGTTATTTAATAGCCTGCAGTAGTTTGCTTGAAATCGTGTGCGGAAGGAAACTCCATGACATTGCAGAAGGTACTACACTAAACTGAATGTTAACAATAAATGAATGTTTCTTGATAAATTTATATCTGTCATGACTCGTGTTTTATAGTGTTTTCTGGTTATGGTATTGAGAAGATTTTAATGTTTTTTTTTTGTATGCTTTCAACATGCTAGGTAGCAGAACTAAGATACTGAATGTAAAATACGTATATAAATTTGAATATTCCTTTTTCAAAAACAGGAAACAGGAAACAGGAAAAGATTGCTACAGAAGTTTCATGGCAGTTGACTCTCCCTAATCTTCAGTCAACCATATGGAAGTCTACAATATGTACCTTTTAATTTTGACTATACTCACTGTGAAGGAGTCTCTTTTTCCAAGAAATGATCCACAGCTCAACATATTAAGTGAAAATAACAGGTAAATCAAAACATATGATACATTAAAGAAAAAGGCCTTAATCTGGACAAATATCATTATGGACCACAATGGCTGACCACTGAAAGGAGTAACTTTTCTGGCTGCTGTTGTATTACTTGAATTGTTGTATTAACTTTGTAATGATCTACTGTATGGGTATCATAAACATTATGTGTTGCATTAAAATCTGGCTTGAATATATTCATGATAATTATGTCTTTGGATCCGTATAGCTTTAAATGAGTTATTGAATATTTGACACATTATTCACAGAATTAATTTTGCCAGTTGTACCACAATGTATTTTTTGTTGATTTTTTTTTTATTAAAATGTTATATAGTTTCATATTTGATTTTCTCACTAATACAAGGAGAATTGAACATGTGTAAGAAAAAATGAATATAATAAACATTTGAGACACATATTAAAGAAAGAAAGCTTTAAACAATACTGTGTCACTCCTGGATACAATTTTATTAATGACTGTAGGTATAAATGAGATCTTTCAAATTCATTCAAAACTCATCCTCACTCATCCTGTCATACGAGGAAAGGTTAGTTGAGCTAAATCTGTTCAGCCTCAAGCAAAGGAGACTGAGGAGGGACATGATCCAG
>JAODKE010000125.1:13114176-13124362 GCA_026779605.1 Mormyrus hasselquistii
AAAATGTAGGCAGTTTATTAAGGTTCATTCCAGTCTGACTTGATACGTGGGAAAACTTGCAATATTCCTACAAAAAATCTGATAAAATAATTTTGTATTTCTAATATCCAGTTTACCTTATATAACATGCATTATTTTCTAGATATGTAACAGGCTTTTCAAAATTAAAAGCTTGTCAAAAAGAAAACACAGATCATCCATGTACATCCATGCACCCCTCTTGTAATTGCAGGTTGAACTACTATTACTACTATCAAAACCACCAGCAACAACAACCATCATCATCATCGTCGTCTGCCTTATTTGAAATGATCCCCGTGCGGTTAAGAGCCAAACCGGATGTGACTCCGGAATACTATTTCCGCTTTCCTAGTCGTGAGCTCGTCCCGTGATATCGCGATGCCCCGGTATTGTGCGTCGAGACTTTGGAGGAGAGGAAGAAGTTTTCCCTGACATCCAAGCGGTTGGGCTGCCACAGTGATGTCAACTTGCTAACTGGGTCTAATCAGTCAGCCCATATCCGCCGCAGCGGACGCACATTTGAGATCGCAGTTTCCCCAGGTTTTGTTTTATTTTTCCAAGAGCGACTTTCACGTTGGGAAATGAGCTTTTTGTTGTGAGTACAGCTTCAGTCTTTGGCTTTGTGTCTGGCAACTTGGTGCTATTGTCTTTATAGCGACGCGGGGAGCCGGATAACTAGCTTCGTGTCCGTGATGCGGATAGTTAGTTAACGAACTATCACTGCTGCGGAACCACTGAATGCACACCTCAAGCCAGACCGCGGGGGTATCGGCTGGACCAGGAGGCCGAAGTCCTTGGACAGATGTTTTCCGTGAATCACACACTGCACGGTGTATTTATCACTGGTAACACAATTTACCGGCTCATTGATTATTTAGCAACGCGTCTGAATCGCAGCTGAAGCAGTATTTGCTGTTTTCGACGTAGCTAAGAGGGGCCCCGATTTTGCTTCCCAGACGGCATCAAAAAGAAAACCTGATCATTTGTATGATACTAAGAGCATGTCCGCATACTTGTTTGGCACGACTATTATAAATATTATAAATAACCACTCGTTACATATTTGTCATACCCGTTTGTACTGGTATACCGTATTAATTTCGAATCAAGTGTGTTAGTAGATGTATAGAGGTAGATTATTGGGTAGATGAGCTGATAGGGTTATTTGCACTGTGCGGATCCCATCGTGATGCGCTTTGTCACCGTCGGCGTGCTTGTGATACAGGGACTGAAAATGGGGATGAGGCGCAGGGACCGCACAGCCTACATCTGGTCGCTGCACAGATGGGACCGATCTAAGGCGATATGTAACGATATACTGCAATCATGTCGTTGCCTGCCCATCCAGACGCACGGTGCATGCAGTTTGTATGCTGGGCCAGGAATGCTGTTAGCGGAGGCTGTTAATGTTGAGTTTCAGAGGGGTATAATTGTCGGTGCGCTTTTGGCAGGCGATTCGGTGACAATAGCTACTGATGGAGGGAAAAAAGTCTCCGATATCAGCAAATTGAAAAGGAAACATGACATCATCACCAGAAGACAACAGTAGCTTGAGTCGCATACTGCTTGTTTGCCAAAATATAATTTCAAGTCAACTTTTGAATCAGGTTCAGTATTTCCCTGTAATTTGACTCACATTTTAACATTTTTTTTTAGAAGTCACAGTAATAATCCATCCATCCATCTTCTAACTGCTTGTTCTGCGGCTAGGAGGCTACTTCATGCAGCATAAGGTACAAGACAGGGGAAGACCTCTGGATAGGTTATAGTTCATCTTGAATTGGATCTAATATTAATATGTTTTTATTTGATTTATGAGAATTCTCTTAAAAAATGCTGGCCGTGTTTCAGGTAGTTTTATTGTCTCATACTGGACCACCAACATTGATCATATAACAATTCATTGATTCATTTTCCAACCCGCTTTATCCTATTGGGTCGCGGGAGGTCCGGAGCCTATCCCGGAAGCAATGGGCATGAGGCAGGGAACAACCCTGGACAGGGGGCCAGCCCATCACACACTGTTACCATTCACTCACACATGCACACCTACGGGCAATTTATTAACTCCAATTAGCGTCAGTATGTCTTTGGACTGTGGGGGGAAACCGGAGTACCCGGAGGAAACCCCACAACGACACAGGGAGAACATGCAAACTCCACACACACGTAACCCAGGCGGAGACTCGAACCCGGGTCCCAAAGGTGTGAGGCAACAGTGCTAACCACTGCACCACCATGTCGCCCATCATATAACAATTTTGATGCTATTTTGAAAAGTGTCCAGTAATTTAAGGTGTGCTTAGGAAAATGAGTGTAAGTCTGTTTGTGATAGTGTTAAGATTTTATGAATTCAGGAATTTGCAGTGCAGAAACGTCTGGTGTGGTCAAATGAAATTAGGCAACCGAGAGTGAACTTATTAGCCGTGATTGGCATACCTATGGTTCCATGTGTCATCCTTCCCTGGTTCTGCCGAAAAATATTTGATCTGATTCACCCAAAGGCCTTTGAGGCAGTTGCAGAATCTGCAAAATGTCTTGGGCCAGGACTGAATCCACTCATGCCTTTTAAATAACCCGGGATGGAACATTAATGTTATCATCTGCAGCCTATGATTCAGCATCCCTGACCTGCCCCCTCTCCCCGATTTGGAGGGTGACACAGCACATTTTTCCAATGAAAAATAATGATGTATGATTCATAAGATTTATACATTTTACTCCCAGTGCCCAAATGCCGGCTTGTGTATAGAGTAATTCATTGTGTAGAGAGGTAACTGAAATAGTGGTTTCCGCCATAAGGAGGTATTTTGCATGGGGAACACAGCAAGATTTCTGTGGAGCAGTATAGACTCATCTTAGCATCAGACTGCACTCAATGGAGCAATTTCAATGGTGGAGTAATTGTTTGTTTGTTTGTTTGTTTGTTTGTTCCATCTCCACCTACACTGATTACATACGCTAGTAACAGCCAGTTCTTTCTTGTTAATACATTATTGCTTTTTGATATATTTACTTTAACTACTTGACTGTTAGTAATTTTCAGCTTTTTATTATTTTCAAGATATTTCTACTGAGCATTTTCTAGATTTTTTAAATGCATGTACTTTTACTGTAATTGAATTAGTTACGCTGCACTTAAATGAAAGCTTGTTACTTAGTGGTTGCCCTTTGAGGTACTTAAAAGGTGCTAAATACACATAAGTGAATAAACAAGAATATTTCACCATTTAGGACATGTACGAACTCCTTTTGAATTCAATATAATTACAATACTCTGTATTTTTCTCCCCTCTGTAAATGTGTCCCCCCCTCGATCCTGAGCAGAATAAGCAGTTAACAGATGGGTGGATGGATGAATAAATGTTCCTGGCAACCGCAAGTAGCCTGGTGAACAGAGACCTAAACATACCTTCTAAATAAACTTATAAGAATGAGCATTTAACTCTTCTTGTTTGTATTGATAATCACCCTGTAATAAGGTCCTTGGCTTAGCGTAGTTCACTTTTGATCTTGAACTGTGCAACTCTTTGTGCATTTTTTTTCCCCTAAATTAAGTTATAGGCTCATGTTTTTACTTTAGAAAATATGAATTCACAGAAAAGGGAGCTTTTTTCTAATATATTGAATGTCATTTGAGTACTAATTGATTAAAGGGAATATTAAAGGAAAAGGACATGAAGCAGGGATGTTTACACAGCGGTCACCCTCTGGGCAAATGCGAAGTAACATTTGAAATGTATTCTTACTTTAAAGTTGTAACGTCTGTTTAGTGTGGTGAATGAGCATGGCTTTGTAATCGTCGCCTGTTTGTGTACCAGCAGTGGTGTAAAGAATTCCACATTTACTCTGCATCATTTTCTGCAGTAGCAACATAAAAATGTCTGTGCATCATGACTAATGTAAAACAGGCATCTGCAGACGATCATTTCATGACTGATTTAATCAACTGAACTTGCCGCGTTCAATCTCGCCTTTAAAGAAGGGTGTGTCTTTCTGCTGTGCTCCCCCGCAGCGGAGTTAGTGAGTTACCAGTTACCCTCTGAGCACAGGTGGTGCCATGCCCTCCGTGTAAGTTGATGCCCTCATTCAGAGGCAGAATCACCAAAGTAATGTTGGCTAAGCCGCTTGTCCGTTGTGGGTCGTCTGCTTTCCTCTATAATTTATTTTGAGAATGCTTTGCTTGTGATGAAATCAGTCCATGTCTAGTTCTTAATTTTGACATCTTTTTTTGGACTTAAACTGCAATGTGTGCATAGAGTATTTATGCTTCTTTTAGCTGTTTTGTCACACTAACTTAGTTAAGTACTTCCCACTTTGAAAACCGTACCTGTTTTTAACCCAGTGAACAGTGGTTAAGTTGTTTCTTGCTCAGTGAGAGGATCCCTTGTCAGGGCTCTATAATAATGCAGTTGACTTAAGGATGGAATTCGGGTTTAGTTAAGGTTTTGTGTAAGGCAAAGAGAACCTAGAAAAGCTGAAGTTATTGATCTTGTTTGTAGTTTGTAGTAGCCTAATTAATTTTTTGTCATACATGTTTTCCATCTGTATTTACTAGCTTAAAAAATAATATATAAAGTATAACAAAGTAAAAAGAGCTCTTGTATCAGAATCTGTATCGATATCGGCAGTTGTGTATCGGAATCCTACCGGAACTGAAGAAATGTGGATCACCCATCTCTATTTGTGATAATCCGTCATGGGTATCGTGTCTCTTGTATTTGCAAAATTGTTGTATTGATTAAAAGACGGTCTCTGTCTGAGCACACAGAGAAGAGCAAAAGAATCTTCCTGTCCTGATAAATGCCTTCAAATCAAAGCAACATCACAATCTATAGAATGTAGCTTTTTGAGTTTGTCAAGATTACAGGTTTGACCTTTAAAAACAGTGCTATTGTGTGTGTGTGTGTGTGTGTGTGTGTGTGTATATTTGCAGTAAAATCTATATGTACATATTAAATTTGTGGGTAAAATGACGGCATTGTGTCATTTCCATCCTAATGGCCACAGTGGAAATCGGTCGTCTAAGACGTTCAAGCCGAAGAAAAATATCCCAGAGGGCTCCCATCAGTATGAGCTGCTGAAGCACGCAGAGGCTACACTGGGCAGTGGGAATCTGCGCATGGCGGTCATGCTTCCCGAAGGGGAGGACCTCAACGAATGGGTGGCGGTCAACAGTAAGTGCTGGCTGAAGCTTTCTCTCCTCCCCATAGCCGGTTCTTAGCCACATCACCTGTTTGGATGCTGGAGTAGCTACATCTGTAGTGTTTGTGTAGCTTGATCGCTATTCTCACAATAACATTTTTATCTGCTGCTTTTGTTAAGGATGGAAAGGCATTGTTAAAGTGCCTGTCTAGGTGTGGAACACAAGTAACTAATGGTAACCAAATGTTACAGAAATAAAAAATAATGAAGCAATTAATGTGTGAGGTTCCGTGACTTAATAGCACAATAATGTAAGGAGGAAATGGCATATGGTCTGGGTTGGGCATTATTGCATTTTAGGTAAGCACATTGTAACATTTTTTTTGTTTTTTTGGGATAATGAGCACAGTGACGAATTGCAATACTTGAGTCAAGTCAAACCAGTCAAACCTGCATAAAACCTGTTTTACTATAACTTATCCTTGTTTGTTTTGCAGTTGAGCCTTTTACCCTGTTGAGGGCAATCACTATGAATATTATATAATGTTCATTGTGGTTTTAAACAAATGTTTTCTGTATTTCAAGGCAACAGTAATTTCTTAATTACTGTTTCCAAGCTTCTAAATATCATGCATTTCATTGGCTCATAAGGTAACGTTCCATCTTGGATGAACAGTTTGCCAGTTTTTTTTAAAAAAAAATATTTTTTAAATAAATGACCCAACATCGCTTAAATTTGTTCAAATAAATCAAAATAATCCAAATACAAATGACAACATTGATATGCTTTTAAATATTCATTATGTTATGAATGTTCTAATTTTATAGTGATAATAGCCTCCTGTTGCTAATTCAAAGTCTATCTTAATAGGAATGTGTTGAGAGTACACTGAGATTTAATCTTTATTTTTCTAAACCCGTTATTCAACTCTGCAGTCATAGGCAGTGGTATAGATGAAATGTAAGCCTGATCTTGGGCAAACTCACATCCCAGTAATTACTTCCCCTTAGTTAATGGAAAAAAATCCAATTGCGGCTGAATTTTAACGATAATCGTTTGGTATGTTGAAGCTAGTGATGCGTAAAAAACAGATTACCGAAAGAGTCTACCAAACTAAAATCGGTACCTTTTTTGGATGCCAGTTGAATAGCCTTGCCTCAAGCCATCGCCCCAACAAACATCTGACCTGCAACACCAACCTAGACCTATTTCCTTGACTGCTACACCCTGCTCCACTCACAACACACCATTGAACTGAATTTAAGACATTCCATATACCTTGCGCCTTGCATGTTGTTTGCACTTTAAGTGCATTGTTCTGTCTATAAATAAGATGGTCCTTTGTACTGTATTTAATCTGTACCGGGTTTGATCTATTGTGTTGTAATGTACCGGAGAGACACCCAACTACCGGAAACAAATTCCTTGTGTGTCTCACACACTTGGTCAGTAAAGCTGATTCTGATAGTGACGTTAGCGTCATTTACGTGTGACTATAAACTCGGCCACATTGTGTGGTTAGGGAGAGACTTCTGTCCAGCATTCCCTCTTGATTAGACAGTCTGCCATGGCAGATTCCATTCTCAGAGCTTAAAATCCCATACACCCCTCTGGCCTCCCATCAGTATTTATGGAATCCTGCCCCCGCCCAATCTCCATCTGCTTTCCCGGTTTACCATGTTAAATATGCTATCTTCAACACCAGCAGCAGATGCCATCCTGGCAGGACAGTATGCTACAATTTGTAGCAGTCATCATTAACTAAATCTGCTCCTTGAAATACTAATGTTTCCTTAGATTACTTTGTATTTAACCAATTTTGGGATGGCTGTGATGGCTGTATAAACATCAATGCTAGATCATAATCTTCACTCAGATATTTCCCTTAAAAATAAAATGTAGGACTACAGTGTTTTTAGTTAACAATAAATGTATCAGTTTTGTGATATGAAAATGGCACATACAGTTCAGCCATAATTAATATGGCCCATTTAGATTTGAGTGACCTATAACATTCAGCTTGGATCACTGTGTTTAGGTTAAAACGATGTCCAGCAGTGCAGTGTTGCAATCTAACTTCTTATCAGACAGACTGTGGTGCAGTGGGACACCTTTTGATCTCTCAAATATAGTTCTGCTAATTCTGCTTGTGTTAATTACAGGATGACTTCACACAGAGTGGAGAATGGCAGACTAGTTAATACATGCTTTCTAATGCTATTAAAATTTTGGATCCTTTGGGAAAGTCCGTTAGCATATGACTTTTACAGAGAGGGCAGAAGTTAAGGAATCCAGTATATTTTTAACACCTTTAAGGGTATAATGTGGAGTTGCACGATATATAGGTTGACACATCGGTATTGCCCGACATTCATTAAGAAAGCAAAACAATGCCAATGTGTCAAACTTGGTCATTATTACATGGAGATTTTATGACTTCGGTCAATCTTTGAAAGCAGCACAAGAGATAAAGGCATAACTACTAAAATCCTGACTGCATTGGAAGAAGAGCAGTTTTCAATAGTTTAGGGCTCATTCACCACATAGAACCTGACAACAGTCTCAAGTCATCGCTACTTCACTTGTCACACACACACATTAATGGGTTCTTAAGTAAAGTCACCAACATCTGTTTCACTGCAGGTTTGTGGAGTAATGCGGGTAGTTGGTTATCTGAAATATTAGACCATAATACATTATCTATCATCATTTGCCAAAATTTTCTTATTGGTGCGCCACTAGTGTAATGCTTGTCCCTGACTGGCCTTCTGATTGACTGCTGATTGGCTGCGGAAAGGAACTGCACCATTACATTATTATGTACTTCTTTTTTATTTTACAGGTTTTCTTTTTTTGTTCTGTTTTCTGTTCTCCCCTTCCATCACTAAGTGAAATTTGCATGCAAAGCAGGAAAAAGAGGGAGTGCATTCTGTGTCTCCTCCCATTCACACGCTACAGCAGTGTCACAAGCTTTGTTTGCCATTTTCTCCGGAGCCCAATGAGGCTGAGAACATGTCTGCCCGTTTTAATTTCCCCAGGGTCCACTTCCTCACACACGGGCCACAGCCAACTGCCACCCGTTGATGTGAGATTACCGAATGAAATACACGCAGAGGCATGTCGGTGCTTAGGCATTTTAGTATGTTTGATCTTCTTGTTTGGTAGACAGTGATCAGTCTGCCAGAGGGGGCGGGGAAACTTGGACTGTAGGCATGGCGATTTCATTGCTATCGCCCCCCCTCTTAGATCAGTGCCAGACCATCCCCAGTCACCTCTATTGAGGAATGGCAGATGGGGTGTCGGGTTTTAGAAGGCGCTTTGGTCTCCAGGTCACCTTTTACGTATCCCTTGCTAGAGGAAGGCTTTGTGTCCTCGCTAATGAATATTCAGTCTGTGAAACTTCTCCCATTTTAATGCTCTTGGTGTACCCAGTTGTCGTTAACAAGATTCCCTTTTTTCACCCGCCACAACTGTTCCAAGTCTATATTTTCAACATATGACGTGAACTTGCAAATGTGTTTAAATGAATTCAGATTTCATTATTGATTTTTCAGTAAGCGTCAGCCGGAAACCTTGTTGCCTCACTCAGTTTTAACCAAATGAAAAAAATTGTGCATAAATTGGGTATCCTGCAGACCGTTGCTTCCACGTTAATGTAGGCGTTTTGGCATCTAGTTGTTTGTCATTTATCCAAAGCAGAATATGTATATAAGCATTTATTATGCTGACATTTCTAAATGAATGTTAAAAATATGTCGTCAGGACCTAAGAGGAGGTCAGCAGACCATTCAATAGAGACAAGCCAGCACCAAATAGTCCAGATAGTAATTTTTTGAGAGAAAGCTTGTTTATTCTTGTGAAATCTTGTTTGTAGTTTTTATGATTGAAACACTAGACATCAACAGAAAATCGTACATGCCAGCATGATGCATTTCACCTAAGAAATCATTTCCAGTTATTTTGTTTTGGCACAAATTCGACTGCGTATGTCAAACATAGATAACTATCAGCAGGTTGACTGCAACGGGGCTTTTTTCTGAAATGCAAATAATTTTATGCTTTATATGAACCTGGAGTGCAGAGATGCTTGTCAGGTTGGTAGATTTACAATAATTGTGTTGTGTAAAGCAATTTTCCTCCTTTGGTCACATACATAAATCAAAGCCACGTTGCCCTGCAAAGATTTTTGCAGTGTAAGCATTATTTGAATGGCTGTACTTTTCTCTCTGCAGTGTGATAAATTTGGTAATGATCAGCCTGATTGCCTTTTTTTTTCTTCTTATTCAAGAGATTATAAAGACTTCACTGAATTCACATTGAACAGTAGCAGCTCATTTGAATTCAAAATCTCACATGAATTATTTTTTTTTTTATTTCTAGCTGTAGATTTCTTCAACCAGATCAACATGTTGTACGGGACCATAACTGACTTTTGTACGGAGGAGAGTTGTGCTGTTATGTCTGCAGGGCCCAAGTAAGTGTGTACTTTTGTGTGTATTTGTGCAGGCCAAGTCAAAATCTAGTCATACATTTTGATATTTCGCTTCTTTGTAGATATGAATACCACTGGGCTGACGGAACTAATATAAAAAAACCAATCAAATGTTCAGCTCCAAAGTACATTGACTACTTGATGACCTGGGTACAGGACCAGCTGGACGATGAAACACTCTTCCCATCCAAAATTGGTATGACGACTTCTCCTTTTGTATTGCTTTATTTAAAATATATATGCTGTTCATCCCTTCACTTGGTAAATGGAATTTGTTGTCAAATTAAGTAATCTTTTTTTTTTTTTTGTATTGTGCTGCTACAGATTTTTGTTTTGCACGCACAATCTGCTTGCCTCTACTTCTGTCTTATATTGCTGCTTTATCAGGTCTACTGTTTATTTATTTTCTGTTAGATGACCTTGAGTGTCTTGACAGGCACCTTCAATAACATTATTATTATTATTATTATTATTATTATTATTACCATTAGTAGCAGTTATACCAGTAGCATTATTGTTGTTATATT
>JAODKE010000125.1:13124462-13137868 GCA_026779605.1 Mormyrus hasselquistii
ATTATTATTATTATTATTATTATTATTATTATTACCATTAGTAGCAGTTATACCAGTAGCATTATTGTTGTTATATTATATAGCCTGAGGAGCATGGAAAGCTTTTTAATAGATGTGTTTGTATTTGTAATGTGCTCCACTTTGTAATTGCAGGCGTCCCATTTCCCAAGAACTTCATGTCTGTGGCTAAAACAATCCTGAAGCGCCTCTTTCGGGTTTACGCCCATATATACCACCAGCATTTCGACGCCGTCATCCAGCTTCAGGAAGAAGCTCATCTCAACACCTCATTCAAGCATTTTATCTTCTTTGTCCAGGTATGTCCTTTTCCTCATAGGCCGTCTTTATCGTAATAAGATTCCGTCGTGGAATTGTTTTCCAGCTCAAAGTCTGAGCTTTGCTGTGAACTGAGGCATACTGGCAAAGGCTCCTGTGTCGTGTTGTAGTTCTAAGGGAGCATTCAGATTTTTACAATGTCACATTCATCATTTGAAGATGTTTAAATATTTATTGCGATTATGTGATTGATCCAGCCCATGATTGCGCAGTAGCCTAAGCTTGTTGTGTTCAACTGACTGCGACAGTGAAAGTTGCAGTTACAATTGTCAAAAGTAAGGAAAATGATGAGGACACAATAATATATAATAGCACATTAATTTGTTTAGCTTCCCACAGGACAGAAATGTCAGCAGCAACAATAACAAAAGTTATCTGTTATCTGTATTGTGCCACTAAACTAAACTATCAAACGTCTGATATTGGACAGCTGATATAGGCTTAGGTGCATAATAGGTTATGAAATTATATCATGGCATCAAATGATTTAGGCTACATCTAATGATTCCTGGGCATTATTTGATTTTCATGCCGTCATACTGTCCATAAATCTTGCCATGTATATGGTGTTTTGGCAGCATTTTCCAAAGCGGCGCTATTTATTCGTTCACGTGGGATCCCATGATAAACTGCCACCAATATCCAAGCAGTTTCCTGACTGCATTTTTCAGTATCTCAGGCTGCTTCTTCTGATCCACACATTAATTGTTTGCTGGCTGGTTCCAGCCATTTTGGCTAGCTCAATCAATGCTGTCCCTAGTAGTAGATCCCGTATTCTATTTAAAGCGACAAGGGCCATTAGGCTGAACAGAAATGAGGAAATGTGTGCCTACGTAACACTTAAATTCAAACGTGGGTTTCTGCTGCTGAATGTAAATAGTTTTAAAATTCGAATTTGATTCAGGTGACAAAGTTCAAGCTCTCTGCCCTACCAGATACACAAAGGGGGATGATTGTAGAGTTCTTAGAGTGGGTTGGAGTGGGAAAACAAGCCTCGGTTAGCGAAATGGGGTTTTGGTGAGTGTGCTACACAGAAGCATCTAACGCTCTGTTTGTTTCGACAGGAGTTTAACCTGATCGACAGAAAGGAGCTGGTCCCGTTACAGGAGCTGATTGAAAAACTGACCTCCAAGGACAGATAAAAGCAGACAGCCTTCTCCTTTGCCTTACAGATCTCCCCTGAATCCCCTGCTTTCATTTTGTACAGGCTTCTTGTTACTTTGTGCTGTGAGCAGACTTTAGGGGTATTTCCTTAGGCTGGTAGGAATGAGGCAGACGTTGATGCTCAGAGGGTCATCAGTGTGTCTCATTCTAGCAAGGATGATTTGGCTTGTTGCTCTTATGTTTGGTGGCTGGCTGCTTTGAATTTTGGCCATATTCTCCGTACCCTAAATCCCAGTGGGGGAGGGGGGAAATCAAGTGCCTAATGGTTCACCTTATCACTGTAACGGTCCCACAGATGATAATCTGCAAATTATTTGGAAAACTTTAAATTTAAAGCCATTTTAAAATTATTTATTTTTATATTCTACTGGATGACTGATCTGTTTCTGGAGAGGTAATATTGCAATTCTGGTTTAAGGGGGGGTGTCCATGTTTATTTTTCTGCTTCTACCGTGCCACATGCTAAACTTTTTTTTTTTTTTTCCCCCTTTGTTTGCTTTGTCTTTTTGTGCAAATAAAGTGACAATACTTTATCATAACAGCTGTTCCAGATCAGCGTACTATCAGCGACGTAAAACTGCACAGTGAAAGTAAACCTTTTTTTTTTTTTCTTTTTTTTTTTTACATTTTAAGAGAATTTTCTGCAGCCTTTTTTTGCTTAAGTTGCTATCGTTACATCTGGTTCTCAGCATATTTTTAATATAGTTCAGAATATTTTTAAATGGTTACATACTTTTATTTAATGAAAATGATTTACATGACAGCACATGTAAGCATAGCTATCAGCTTTGAAACCCATAACTAAATGATTGTAGCTGCTAGAAACTCCATAGCTGTTCATTTGCTTAATATGAAATGAATGGATCCATTTTGAAAGAGAAAGTATTTTGGTGTGGCTTTGACGCACCATTATTTTAAAGGTGATTTATAAGTGTGGTAGGAAGTTGTTTCTTAAAAAAAAAAGATGGTTATATGTATATATTATATTTTCACACTTCCTGTTTTCAAGGAATTACTTAGGGTAGCTGTTTATATTCCCAATTGGATGAAAGCATCAGCTGGTTCTGTGAAACCTGCTTTTTTCTGCACCCCCGCAAAGCTCAAGGAGATGCATGTACAACCTACCAGCCTAGCAGTTTGTGGTAGTTTTAGTTAATAAGTCATATTGAGCACAATTGGACCATAAAACCTAAATAAGCTTTGTTTAATCATTGTCTTTTAAAGTCATCGTTTACACAATGATGACAGTCGGAGCAGTAACAAAAAATTAAAAGCCCACCCTTGTCATACTATGCAGTAGAAGAATAATAAACTTTAAAATTTACTAGCATTTAGACATGCTTCGCTCATCAGATGTCTAAATCATGGTTAACCAACCCAAAACACATCATCCCAGACCTTTGCCCGACATACAGCAGGACACTCTCTAGCGCCCCCTCAGGTCACTTGTATCTAAGTGCCAGAGAATGCCAGCTGCGTGTCCAAAACACGTATTAGCAGATTAGTTTCTCACAATGCAGAGAACTTTTCTAAAAACAAAAGAGATCCCCTGTCCCTGTAGCCAGCATTTTGGTGGGAGTGGAGCTGCATTAGAGAGGACAGCATACTGAGAGACTTCCAAATCTAAAATGTATATTTAAAAGTTGACAAAAAAGACTGTTGCTATGCAATGTCCTTATTTTCGGTGGATTGTTACGCTTTGGTTACAATTTTTACTTTTCCTTTTTTCCCTCCCAATCCAGTTTTAATCACCACTGATCATTGGTTTCATTAAGTGTGAATTGGAACAGTATTGCATGCATTTTTCATTTTTTACACAGACCTGCTCTGCAAACTGTGAAGCTGAATTGGTTGGAAAAGTCAAAGTAGAAAAAAAAAATACTGATTGTATGAATTTTTCACAAATACTGTGGAATGCACTTTTTTTCCCTTTTTCCCTATTATATACATATTTGCTACATAGTTGCAGACAGATTTGTTTATAGACACATTATCTTCTGAATTCAGATAATTACAATGTTAATTTTAAGGGATGTATTAGTTTTTCCAGAGTATTTTCCATTGACTCTAACGATAGTGACAGTACAGCCCTTAGGTCACTGACGGTAATGCAATGCTTTGTGATATTGTAAAACAACAGCGCCAACTGTTCTTGTAATTTGGCAGATTTTGACAGTTATAAATTCTCCTTAGACTATAAATTGTGTGGTTGTAATATTCAGCCAGCTTTTGTTGAGAATGTTGTAAATAACGCATATTCCATGTGGTATGCACTGAGATTGAGGATAGTAAGTCACAGGATTTTTGTGGAACAATGTTGAATGCCATTTATAAGGATAAATAAAGGTTTGTTCAGTCAAATGTTTGGTAGTGCTGGAGGTCTTTGGAAATATTTTGTTTGCTAATAACGAATAAACAACAAATAATTACCCAACATTATCTGAAACCAGTGTTTATACTGTATCTGTGTACATACATACACACACACACCACGTGTCATGCAATTATGCAAAACATTAATTATCAGATATCTTAAACGGTAATAAATAGATGCTAATAATAATTGATGCTTTATTGATCGCCATGGGGAAATTATCTTTATGCCTCCCCCAACTTGCTCTTTTTGTGTTGTAAACCCACAGCGGCGCCCAGGGAGCTGGGGGTTAAGGGCCTTGCTCAAGGACCCGCAGAAGTGCTGAGGCTGGCTTTGAACTGGTGACTCAAATGAGTTTTAAAAACCATCGATTTAACATTTTTCTTGATTTCTTGGTAATATGATAGAAGGAAGACTGAGCATAGCGGACAAGTGTGCAAGTAAAGAGTGCGAAAGCCTCGATTGTGTGCAAGTGTTTCCCATTAAGTGTGAATGAAAATGCAAAACTTAAGTATCACACGAGCATGACTACAATGCAATTGCACGAGCACCTGAAGAGAAAACGCACAGGAGCTATTGTGGATGATGGACCGCCAGTGTAGGCAAAACCACCTTAACTGCTCTCTATTCATTCTTATTAAATTAGCATTAGAATGGAGAGCTTTTTAATGTCTTTTGTCCTTGTAGCTGCTAAATACACTCATTATTAAAATCATAAAGTTATCTGTCTGCTACATTAGAATCTCCATTGAGTAAGTGTTTGTGACTTATTCTACATTCATTGACGGTATCAAATCAAATCAAATCACGTTTATCGTCGCGTCACTTGTCACCAGTACACAGGTACAATACATGTGAGTAAAAATGCTTGTATGTAAAGTCTCTCGACGCAGCCATAGAATGACACAAATTAACAATTGAAATATATGAATAAATATATAAAAAAACATTTGACGAATCTATGTATGTACAAAAGTGTATGCAGTTGTGTAAAAGGAACGTTAAATAATGTGCGGAAGAGCATCATGTGCAGTTTGTGGTAAATGGAGTGTCGGTGCCCATTGTTAATGCCCAGAGTTCAGCAGTCTGTTCGCCTGGTGGAAGAAACTGTCCTCTGGTTTGCTGGCCTGCCTGATGGTAGCAGTCTGAACAATTTATTGCTGAGGTGACTGTGGTCTTTGATCATCCCCACTTTCCTCAGGCAGCTCTTGATGTTAGATGTCCTGGAGAGAGGGAAGCTCACCTCCTGTATTACACAGAACACTGTACCACTCTCTGCGCAGCTTTGTGGTTGTAGGTGGGGCTGTTGCTGTACCAGGCAGTGATGCATCCAGTAAGGATGCTCTCGCTGACACAGCTATGAAAAGTCCTAAGCATGCGGGGACTCATTCCAAACCTCTTCAGTTTCCCGTGAAAGAAGAGATGCAGCCGCCTTCACTGTTCTGTCCGTGTGAACTGTCCATGTGAGGTCCTGTGCCAAGTGCACACTGAGGAAACGGACGCTGTTCACCACCTCCTCAGCAGTGCCGTTGATGGAGGTGGGGGTTAGGGCTCCTTTCTGCTTCCTGAAGTTGACTATCAGTTCCTTAATCATAGCAACATTGAAGGTGAGGTGATTCTCCTGGCACCAGTGTGTCGGGACGCTGATCTCCTCTCCGTATGCCGTTTTGATCGATGTTGGTGATGAGACCCACCATAGTGGTGTCATGTGCGAACTTCATGATGATGTTGGAGCTGTTAGTGGCTGAGCAGTCGTGGGTGTACAGTGAGTACAGGAGAGGGCTCGGAACACATCCCTGGGGAGTTCAGTGTCACAGAGGGGGAGATGATTCTGCCCAGTCTGACCACCTGATGTCTATCAAACAGGAAGGTGAAGATCCAGCTGCACAGGGCGCTACACAGGCCTAGGTCTTGCCATTTCTGGTCCAGCCTCAAAGGAAAAATGGTGCTGCGCGGTGAGCTGTAACTACAAACAGCATTCTTACATATGTGTCCCTCTTCTCCAGATGGGATGGGGCAGTGTGGAGAGTCAGGTGGACCTGTTATGGCGCTATGCAAATCGCAGTGGGTCCAGTGAGTCAGGGAGCGCAGAGCAGATGAAGTCCCCGACCAGCCTCTCAAAGTATTTGCAGGTCAGGACAACTGGTTGCTAGTCATTCAATGATATGATTGTTGAAGAATTGGGTACAGGGATGATGGTGGCCAATTTGAACCAGGCAGTAAGCACAGACAGGGAGAGGGAGAGGTTAAAGATGTTCATGAACTCTCCAGCCAGCTGAGATGCACATGACCTGAGGACACGGCCTCCATTCCGTCAGGGCCACCAGCTTTATGAACGTTCACTTGCCTGAAGCTCTCATGCACATCCTCCTTGGACACAGTGTACGCGATGACATCATCTGCAGCATGCAGACTGACCGGTCTTGCAGCAAAAACCACGTTTAGCTCTTTTCATAGAGAGGCTGTGATCTGCAAGTGCCCTTTGAAGTTTGTGATGGTGCTCAATCCATGCCACATGCTCCTGGGGTTGTGGAATTGTGATTCAACTCAGGTGAGTGGTTTCCAGCCTGTTGATCACGCTGTACAGTTGAGTGCTCCATCGGTATCGGCTGGTGGGGAATTAATGTAAACAGCCACAATAATTACTACTCTGAATTGTCTTGGAAGCCTGGACATAAGCAAAAGATACTCCAGGTCTGGGGAGCAGAAGGACTTGAATGAGATACATGTTCATGCGATCACGCCACCTTCTCTGCTTTTCCCAGTCAGCTCCTGTCCACTCAGTGCATGGAGAACCCCAGTAGTTGAATGGTGGAGTCTGGTGTCTTGTCCAACAGCCAGGTTTCTGTAAGGCAAATTACCCAGCAGTCCCGGGTTTTTAATTAAAATGAAATCCTTGCCTGAAGTTCACACAGCTTGTTCTCCAAGGGCTGCAAATTAGCTAGAATTATGTTGGGAAGAGGTGGTCTGTTAACGCCCAGTCTTAGCCAAACCTGGACGGCGGACTTCTTGCTTTTTCATCACCGTTTACGAGTTCCTAGGGCCAAGGTTATCCTCAGGCTGGATGAACGGTGAGGTTCCAAATGGTGGATTCGCATTGCAAAGCTTAAACTCTGGAAAATGGCGAGTAATTCTGAATCTTATGTCTAGTAGAGTTTGGCTGTCATACAGCAAAAAGTACAGCCACACCACCTTGTTTGACCAGAGTTTTTCCTCTTTTAAAAGATGTTGTGGCTCTGAACTTCAGTACTTCAGTTATGTCATATTTGGCGTCATCCGCTAACCCAAGGGTGGCCAATCTTATCCGCAAAGGGCAGGTGTGAATGCGGGTTTTCGCTGCGACTCCCTAATTAGGTCACTAATTAGAGGACTGATTGGCTGAAGAGTCCTCACACCTGGGTTTGAACATCTGACCTACAGTGCAGGTTATCCCAAAAACCTGCATACACACCGGCCTTTCGCGGATAAGATTGGCCACCCCTGCACTCACTGAATTTATTAAGCATGGGGATACGCTGAATTTATACAGATTGCTAACTTTTTGGCATCTCATTAATATTTTCGGCATACTACTATTCTGCTAATGGAATTTTGGGTGAGAATAATGTTGGTATAGTGGCAAACATCCAGCACACGTTATCTAATAGTTTGTTGTTGTCATTGATTTTCTGGAGGAAAATGAATAATTTAGTGTAATCAACCAAATATAAATAATCCATAAAAGAGTCAATACATTAATCTATAGAAAAAATGTTTTTAGTAGCAGCCCTAATGCATAGTCCATAGAATGTTCTAGCCTACAAGCGTAAGGCACCAGCAAAACAGCAATGATGTTACATTGTTTTTAATTCCCTCTCATTTCGGGGAGGGGGGATGGTACCCTAGACATGTCAGCCTAGGGCCTCCTGTCCTCAGGCATGATAAATTGCATTATTCTCTTACAGCATTTATCGCCAAGTCTCTGCCATTAAAGCCAACAGCAGGCGTTACTTTGTGTTCCTTCAAAATAATAAATCATTATCAATAAATCATTATCAACTAATGCAATGAATGCATGCAGCATACAGTGTGTGCGTATGAGAAGCAGGAGCAAAAACATTCATTCGCTTCATCGTATTACACTGAAGACTGATATCAGATTCATTTCACAGTATTTAATTAATAGCTTAAATATCATCTAATGCATCAAACACCTATTTTCGCATTTGTTAATTTTAGCAACAGTATGGTGTTAAATCGTCATCCTATGTTTCAATAGAGAGTCGTCAGCTTTTAGTGTTACTAAAAGTCACTGACACTGCAACACTGTGAAGAAATACTATATTTATGTATGAGATATTTAAAATCAAAATAAATGAAGAATTCATTGAGAGGAAGTTGTCAAGCTACACTATGTACTTTTGATGTCATCACTCTAAACTGTGTTGGAAGGTCTGCTGGATGACTACCATGGCCACTTTACACCTGTTATAATGCTGACTTGTCAGGTATGTTGCTTCAGTTCCGTATTAAAACTATATCCTTTCTGACACTTTCCTCCACACCTATGGCACTGGTCTTGAAAATGCAGAAGGATTAGTAGTAGATTTTTTTTTGTCTGCTGCGAGTCGAGAGCTGAGCAGAGTGTACCACAGTCTGCAATCCACTTTATGGCTTAAGAAGACACCCAGTTTAGCCCAGGGTCAAGTTTCTAGAAAATGGCCTGGCGTCCGCCGGAGGCTGTGGCCCTGCGCTGATGTTTGTGAGGGCTCAGCTTTCCTCCTTAATTGGCTTTGAAGGGTGCTTTCCCCCTATACTGCAGCCACATTGCATGCCCTTTTGAAACAAGGCGTTGTGATGCATGGCTGGCAAACGACCAGCTTAAGGGTCACTGCCATGTGACATTGGTGGCTGTACTCCCTGGTGAAATCCCTGGTGGAGCTATACTGCTGTAGAATTCAATAATGTATGTCATTGATTTCGTACGTATTTTGCAAAAACTTAAACAGTCGTGAAAAAAAGATTTTCTTGTAAACACTTCCACAGTGTCACTTTTTAATATAATATAAATTTAATTGATCGGAAACACTTTTGTTTTTGACATTGGATTAGCATTTACAGGTAAATTTGAATAGTTGTATAACGGTTTAATTTGATTTGTATTTGAATACAGCAATGCAGCAATTTTTCACACATGTAAAGAAGAAGGAACATGAGATGGAGTAGCACTGGAGTTTAAGGATCATCACTAAGGGACAATGAGAACAAAAATATCTAATGGTCATAATCTGAACTAAACCATCTTAAGCAAACTACAGTAAACCCCTTTACACAGTTCTCAAAAGGAAAAATGATGTGTGTATTTGTTGTAAACCAACAAATACATGTGTGTTTATTGTGAAAGTGTATGTTCCAGAGATCTATTAAAACAGAATTTTAAAGGTTCAAGCAGGTAATATCAGTGTTTGTGATGCACAAATTGACAGTGCTGTAACTGAGAGAGTTTTCATGTCACTTTCAGCATTCATTTGCACGCCTGTTGTGTAGGTGACACATGCCATAGTCAGAAGGCAACTAGACCAAAAAACTTGCCAGTCCAAATCCACAGCTGGACTACTAAGCATTTTATTTGAATGATTCCTTTTCAATCAGAATATCTGACTCTAAAAATGTGTGAAGCTGTACCGTTTAATTCTATTTTGGAGATGCTTAAAAAGAAAGCATCGTAGCAGCAGCGTAACAATGCGATATATAGTAATAGCAATGATCCAGAGTGGTTATGACTGGTGCTTTGGATCTGGGGGGCAGAGGTGGGTGGGGTATTACTGATATTGCTGTGTACGGAATGTGTATACCATCTGTTGGGTAGAATGATGACAGGTGTGGCCTGGTCCAACACCATTAACCACAGCAGACCAGCAGATGGAATATCTACGAACAGCTGGGCTTTAGTAAGTAAGTAAAGCTTCTCTCTCCTCAGTTTTCCACTGTGATGTCAGGCTCCTTCACTGCTCATGTGCAATATGAAAATTGGAGCGTTTGATCCAGGTGTTGATTCTGTTTTCACTCCCACATCAGGTTATGCTAGGATAACAAGGCGAGGAAGAATCCAGCAAAGATACCTGATCCAAGGCAAACCGAGGATACGATCACCATGTTACAGTGCAATATCTTATGATGGTGTTTCGAGGTTCAAAGGTGTTAAATTCTGAAGTGCTTAGCTAGAAAGTTCCCACTATGGGGATACAAAGAGCTGAAAGTTCTACTCATTTCTCAACGAGCAGCTGCTAGGTTTGCTTACGGCAGCTGTGCAGGGCAGCGCCTCTGAGTTGGCCGCATGCTGCTGAAGGAATGCATTTTGTAACTTCCAGAAGGAGTCATTGCTTCTATTTTTGCACGGCAAACGCAAACATGTATGTTCCTTTTATAGATTATTTGAACAGAAAACTTGTGGCAATTATCAGATTATTTCACTTCTTAATATAAGAGTCTCTCAAAAGACTTCAGAAAAAAAAGAAATCTTGACCGTGTTCCTGAGGTAATGTGAGCACAATACAGTAATTAAAGTCTTATAGAAACCATGGTACCCAAAGCCTCATGCTGTCTGTCTTTCAAACAGGGCTCAATTTAAATGCCAAAATATCTTGGCAACTACCAATTTAGTTTTTTTTTTCTTACATGTTTGTGTAACTCCCAGTTTAAATCAGCAATGTAAAGCAATTCTTGTTCGGTTGTAATGTTTATATATATAGGGGACAATAAAGTGGCTGCTGGCAAAAAAAAGCCAGAAGGCATTATTGAATAAAATCTGTATTGAAAATGTTTTTATTATTTAAAACAATTGATATTTTAATATGAATATTTCTATTGCTCTGTATTAGAGACCCAGTCTGTTTGTTTAGTAGTTATATATACATAATCTTGGAACCTCTTCCTCTATCCATCATACCATATAACCTATTTGTTAAAACTCATTGTTTTTGGTAAGATGGTTCTCTGAATGCAATAGTCATAAAATAGGAATGAATATATTAATTATACTTAGACCATAAGGTTCCAGTATTCATTTTCAATTAATGTATTTAAGTCTATCCAGTTGCTATACGCCAACATACATTAATGAGACTACACAGAAAGTGTCTTAGGAGTAATTTTAACATTTCATTGTAATTTTCATTCACACTCATTATTGATGAATGAAATTAGATCAAATATGCAAGATTTCTATTATAACGTGAATAAAATAAGCACGTTCACTCTGTTTACATGACCTAGGGGCACTGAGACTTGTCCTGGTTTAGCCTGTTCTGCTGGTCTTGTGACCTGAACTGAAAGGTCAAAGAGGAGCTTTTTTCCCCAGGTCATAAGGCTCCTAAACCAGGACAAATCTCAGCGCCCCTAGGTCTCCCACGGGACCCTACAGTGACTCTTCAGTCACTGTAATACTGACATCACTGTGTACATTTGCCCATAATCCCAAGAGTTCTCTTTTCATTTAGTTCATACTGTCTAAATTGTTGGTACATTTCTCAGGTCTCTTGCACATTGCGCTTATAGTGCACAGCACAATCATTTTCACCGTATCACTAATGTATAGATTATGTACAGCTGAATACATTTCATATGTTTTTATTTTATATTGTTATCTTTATATTTCTTATTATTCTATCATGCACAGCCGCTCAGAGTGACCAGAGTTACATTCCACTACATGTTGTATGTGTACAACTGTGTATGTGATGAATAAACCTCTTGAATCTTGAATAGCATGAGAGTTATACTGCAATATGGAAACTGTTCTATGGGTTAAATTTTTCTATTAATATCAAAAACAGTCTGAGTCTTCTACAGCCCCATATTCAGTTCTATGATGTTTATTCTGAGGGCACCTCAAATGCCCTAAGGACAAAAATAATTTAACTTAGTAAATAATCAGATTGGCCAATGCAAAAATGTCAGAAGGCACCGTTGAATTAATCTTGGTTTTAATTTTGTGCTATTTTTTAATTATTATTAAATTAAATTAACAGGTGAATAATAATAATAAAAAACATTTCACCACCTACATTCTCTGGTATGTAAGTATGGCAAATACTGTCCCAGACTTATATATAATCTTGTAATCTTTTGCATTAACCATCTTACCATGTTAATACTTTCTGAATATAAATATCATAAAGCATAAATGAGCATTGTTTTTATACACAAGGTAGCGTCATTTATTCTTTGCATCAATTCTTCACGATACTTTACATTAATTTATACTATCGATTGACAATAAACAGCTAAAAAATAAGCAAAATATTCATAAGGATGGAGACAGATTATTATGGGAGCTATAACCGTAAAGCACTGTAGAGGGTGGTGTGTTCAGTCAAACAGGTCATCGGAGGGGAACCACCAGCCCTGCCGTCCACCTACAGTGAGCAGTGCAGTGCTGCAGGAAAGGTGCTAAAATCATCAGGGATCACAGCCTCCCCAGTCATGCTCTCCTCACCCTGCTGTCATCAGGCTAACAGTACCACAGGATCAAGAGACAGACCGGCAGGCTCTGGAACAGTTTCTTCCATCAGGTCACCAGGATGCTGAACTCCAACTGAACCATCTTCAGGTCACAACCTATTCGCCCCACTGCACAAGTGAATGCCTCTGCTTTGCTAAACTGTACTGTGTTATACCTACAGTCTGTCTGTCTGCCACATGATATACTGTATGCATGCTGTATGTATTGTATTGTATTGTGTATTATACTGTTTCATTTGTGCATATGTAGAGTTGTATATTGTTGTACAGTTGTTTTGTATGCAGCCTTTATGTACAATAAACTAATGCACAGCCGTTTTTTGTACAGTTTGCATTTATTTAATGTACTGTACTGCAGATAGGAAACTCCCCAAGACTTTCACTCACTAGTTCACCTCTTCTACTGATGTGACAATAAAAATGATTTGATTTCGAAGCATGTTCTCGATGTCACGATCTGCTCCAGCCTTCCCCGTCTTGTTCCTTAGTGTGCCATCAGATGGTGCTGCTGGTCCTCCTGCACCCTCCGGCTCTCTGTGTCCTGGACTATTAACAGCTCATGCTTGTCCCTCATTATCCCCCCATTAGATGTGTATATATAAATGCCTCCCTGTCTTGTGTTCCCCAATCCGATCATCATCTCCTTCGTGTCGGCGGTCTTCCATCTCGCCCGTGCCTCTACCCCATGGGGATATATCCTGAATCACGTATTCAAAACAGGACTTCATGTTAAGGACCCACATAAAAAATAAACAAAATTCTCATAATCTTTTTCAGTACAAGAAAGAAAAAAGTACAGGTTTAAAGTTCTTGTAGAAACGGCAGTCAGGTTTAATATATAAAAAATATGACAATGTCCCATTTTATGAAATGAGAATATGGAATGTTACCACTACCAACCCCCCCCCCCCCCCACAAAAAAACGAAAAAAAAAAGGAAAAGAGAGGAGAAGGGGAGGGGCCGAGGGGGAGCGGGGAGAAAGGGGGGGGGGGGGGGGGGGCGCCCCGCGTGCCGGGGGCGGACGAGCCGC
>JAODKE010000125.1:13161146-13200453 GCA_026779605.1 Mormyrus hasselquistii
AGGCCCTTAACCCCCAGCTCCCTGGGCGCCCCAACAGGTGGCTGCCCTTCGTGGACAGCTTGCTCTACAAAGAGCAAGTTGAGGGAGGCAAAAAAAAGAATTTCCCCACGGGGATTAATAAAATGATGATGATTTATTATTATTATTATTATTATTATTATTATTTATTATTAATAATATGAGTAAACAGTAACACTACCCAACTGAGGAGAATGACTAAAACTGACTTGGTCCTCATTTGTGTAGAGTGACAATTACCTGAATATAAATAGTGTAAGGCTTCCAAATCCTGACTGCATATGGACAAATCTTGATGTGTTTGACACATGTTCCTTTTGGCCCATGCTTCTTCAAAATGCCCACCCTTAGTGTGTGTAGGCTTTGTATTTTGTGGGGACCAGCTGAGATGGGACGATGGATGTAGCACCACTGGGAGCTTAACTCAAGTAACCCGTGTTATGTGACTCTACTCTGTTGATGTAGGGCAGATTGGTTTTTCAGTGAAGTGTAGCTATATTAAATTTTTTAAGCTGAAGCTTCACAGACAAATTCATAATTATACTTTTCAGTGCACTATGCTTCTTTGCTGTAGACTTCAGGCTAGCCCAGCAATCCTGTACTGGATAAGAAGTATTTATTAAGAACTGATGGATGGGTGGATGGATGGATGGAATGAAAGAATGAATTTTCAAATGCCTGTAATCCAACTTGTGAATTTCTCTAATTCTTGATGTTTGTAATTCATGTGTGACTTTGCAACCGCAGGTTATATCAGTCAGAGGATTAAGGAGGGAAGGTTGTTGTTGACATTACATAAGCAAAGAAATTCTACCTCTTATACAATTGAATTTTATTCTAAAATGTACTTCCCTATTGGCTTATTGCCTATAACAAGGAAGTTGGTTGACAAAGGTTATAGCTTATATGATATCACATTTGTTACACTTACATAGAGGTAAGTATTAATTTGCAGTAATTTGAGTGTGGGCTGTATGGTATAAAGTCATTGTTGCAGAATTGAGAGGGATAATTAATGCACTAACCATTTACTGAGACTTCTAAAAGCTTGCATCTCAGTTCTCATTTGGTTATGACTTGGCATTTTTATCTCGTATTATTTTGCAGAGGATGTTGCTCACGGTTATGAAGGCCTTTCTTCTCTTGAGGTTTTTCAGCCAACACCCCTGAAGTGGAGTCTAGTGTGTTTTTAAATTTGCTGCTGTTTGTGTGTCTATCTGTTTGACTGGTAAAGGTTTTCTCTCCTGCAACTGAGATTTTTAATAACCCAAAAACCTCCATCCTTCTGTGCTTGACAAGATTTAAATGTGTGTGTAGAAGTGTTTGCTTTTAAATGATACTAAACTTAGTAATGCCATTTAAAGGACTATTTATTTATTTGTTTAAAATGTCTGGGTGCCTTAATTTGCACCCTGGATAACAGAGTATCGATTTGTGAATAGTAGACATTGTTTTAAAACTTCAGTATTTAATTTCAGAGTTTTTGGCTAGTTATCTTGCCAGTGTGCGGTCTAGTCAGTAGTATTGTTAGTTTCCTCGTAAATCACCAAAAAAGGGCTTTCCTGTATTTAAGGATGACTACAGAAAACTTGTTGTAGTTTGGTGGTTTACTATGGTTTGCGCTTCATGTCTTCCATAACCATTTACAGTATCTAGTACATGGTCCTCTTGTGAGTCTTGAGCCTGCCCCGGGAAGAATAGGACGAGAAGCAGAGCATACTCCTGAAAGGGTTTCCAAAGCTGCGTGGTGTCTGGTTTGTAAACCATATTTCCTTGCCGTCTCCAGTCTCACCTGCTGCCGAGCGGATCCGCTTCATGCTTGGTGAAGAGGATGACGGGCCTTCACCACCTCAGCTCTTTACCGAACTTGATGAACTTCTGGCCGGGGAGGGTCAAGAGATGGAGTGGACAGAGACGGCCAGGTAGGCTTTGCCAATGCATGTGAGGGCTCAAGGTTGAAATGTTCAGATCCATATGTGACAAGTCTTAGGAAGTGTGTGGTACCAGCAATTCTGGTTCATGATTACAAAAATTAATAAACACTTGTTTGTGTGAAATGGAGTTTTGTTAATCTTGCAGCAAGCTTAATCAGTTTAATTTAGTAAATGTTATGCGCAGTAAACTACTATGTTTTCTTTCTAACCATGGCTTGATGTCTGATAAACTGACTTGAATCTTGAAGTTGCTTGGTATGACATACCATATTGTACAGTTGTATTACAAGTAATTATTTAATTATTTTCTGTTTTTAATTTTTATTTTTGAAACAAACCCATAAACCATAGAACCATGAGAAGTTGTTGGTATACTCTCATGTCTATGACCTTCCATGTACAACTGAATGCTTGCTGCCATAGTGTATTCATGTAAATGTAGAGTCAAAATACTGGAAGTTTTGAACTCTTCTCTACTTTTATATTGTAGCATAACTGAATTTTGGTTGAAATTGTTGGTCTTCATTTTGTAAATCAACTGCTGTAAAAGGTCTATGCTCTAGGAGTCGAATCATAGAGAATTCAAGAGTCAGAGTGACCTCTGTTTGGTAATATTTTTATCATTTTTCAAGGTGCTTCAGAATAATAAGCCTGAAGAAAAATGTCATCAGTAAATCCGTTGTTGGAAATCAATCTACATATTTAATCAAATGCTAAGGTGATATTGTTCTTAGGATATGAATGGAGCATTGTTGAGAACGATAGTTGGACTTTCGTAAGGATGACAATGAGTGAATTTTACAATGGGGTGTACAGGTTTCTGTACGCCCTCAAAATATGTATGTTTTCTGTTATGCACTGAAAATTGAATTTGAATTGTGCGACACTGAGTGACAATTTTAAAAGCAAAAATTAGAAAACATGAAATCAAAGCTGAATCCAAAGGATGTTCCTCTTTTCCACAGATGGATCAAGTTTGAAGAGAAGGTGGAGAAGGGAGGAGAGCGGTGGAGTAAGCCTCATGTCGCCACGCTGTCCTTGCACAGCCTGTTTGAGCTGAAAACCTGTATTGAGAGAGGCACCATTATGTTGGACTTGGAAGCATCTACACTTCCACAAGTAGTGGGTGAGTCGTCTTCGTCGTCGTCCCTATCGGGCAGCGTTGTCAGAAAGCCGTGCCCCGATTGACAGTATGAAATCATCTGGCCATCCATAAATAGGATGTTTTGATGTTCTGAGGGATACATATTTAAACTATTTATACTGCATGGGTATGTATGCCAGTGGATTTTTGGTTTTTAAACATCCATGTCTCCTGTTCTTGATAAATTCAGTGTATGTACTTTTTTCAGTTTTTGTTCTTACACTCCAAGTTTTGGGTCACTTAGAAAAAAAGCAAATAATATTCTGAAAAAAGCAAGGTTTTGTCCATTAAAATAACATCACATTGATCAGAAATAATGTGCAGACATTGTTAATGCTCGAAATGACTATCATAGCGGGACACGGCTGTTTTTTAATGGAATATCTACATAGGTTTACAGAAGCCCATTATCAGCAACAGTCCTGTATTCCAGTGGAATGTTGTTTGCTAATGCAGTTTGTAAATTCATCATTAGAAAACCCTTTTGCAATTATGTTAGCACAGATGAACATTTTTGTGCTGATTAAAGAAGCAGTAAAACTAGTTGAGTACCTGGAGCATCAATTCAATTCAATTTTATTTATATATAGCTTTTAACAGCAGTCAGTGTCACAAAACACTACGTATAACCGGCCCGAACCCCCACCAGCAATTCGATTACAAGCTCAAAATGGTCAGAAACAAAGAACTTCTGAAACTCGTCAGTCTATGCTTGTTCTAAGAAATGAAGGCTATTCCATGCGAGGAATTGCCAGGAAACTGAAGATCTCGTACAACACTGTGTACTGCTCCCTTCACAGAGCACGGAGGTGAGGGAGATCCAGTGCCCAATTGAGAGAGAGTTTGAGGGTGTGTGGTTCAGGTGCCTCATAAGTCGCTAACTGGCGGCTTCATTAAATGGTATCCGCAAAAGACCAGTCACAATGTAAACAGTGAAGAGGCATCTCCGGGATGATTGCCTCCCAGGCAGATCTGCAAAGAAAAAGCTGCTTCTCAGAATGGCCAATAAAAAGAAAAATGGGCAAATGACACTTGACAGAGGAAGGTTGGAAAAGAGGGCTTTGGATAGATGAATCAAAGTTTGTGGTGTTCGGATCATTTGGATCAGATGTTCACTTAATTGGAGCCAATTTCGTCCTACAACAGGACAATGACCCAAACATAGCTCTAAACTATGCAAGGACTATTTAAGGAGAAAGGAGTCAGCTGGTATTCTGTGTATAATGGAGTCGCCAGCACAGTCACCGGATCTCAACTCTATTGAGCTGTTATGGGAGCAGCTTCGCCGAATGGTACACGAGAAGTGCCCCTCAAGCCAATCCAACTTGTGGGAGATGCTTCAGGAAGCACAGGGTGAACTCTCATCAGATTACTTCAGCAAACTGACATCCAGAATGCCCAAGGTCTACATCAGGGGTATCAAACTGCAGTCCTGGGGGGCCGGAGCCCTGCACATTTTTGGGTTTCCCCACATTTAACACACCTGATTCAACTCCTTGTGCTAATTGCCTCAGAGCGCATAAGCTAAATCATTTATGGTGGAACAGGGAAAGAGCTAAGCTAGACAGGGCTCCGGCTCCCCAGGACTGGGGTTTGACATCCCTGGTCTACAAGGATCTAATTACTGCAAACAGAGGACTGTTTGAAAGTCTGAAGAACACAATTATCTTAATTTCAAAAATATATCTTTGACTATTTCATATTTATTTATCTATATTTCCTATTCAATCCCATTTCATACATTTTCATGAAAACAAGCCAATTCCTAAGTGACCCAAAACTTTTGAACAGTGGCGTATTTAGAAGCAAAACTTTAGCTTGTAATCTTGGAGCCAATTATCCTCTTAGACTTAAACAGTTTTAGTTGGTTTATAATAGCAAATATTCTTGCTGCCTGCTTTTGCATTTCTCCTGCAGAGATGATTACCGAAAACCAAATAGCAAGTGGTCTCTTAAAGGCCGAACTCAAGGACCAGGTGATGTACACTTTGCTGCGCAGACATCGCCACCAGACCAAGAAGTCCAACTTGCGGTCCCTGGCTGACATTGGAAAGACAGTCTCCAGTGCAAGTAGACTGTTTACCAACCCAGACAATGGTAATATCAGGGCCAGTTACGTGACATTCTCTCTCGTTTTTTTTCCTGTTTGTTTCTAACAAAGTAATATTCAAAGAGCAAGAGCTGTACAAGATGGCTTTGTCAAGTTTATATATTAGATAGGAAGGCATGCTTATCTTTCAATATTACAAAACATAGAGGATATACACTATGCATCCATTTTTTTAAATTGTATACAAAGAACAGATTAAAGGCAAACATAGAGAGCATTGAATCAGCTTGCTTTTTAAGTCAATTTATTACTTGTTTTCACCTCCCTAAATTTAATTTTCAGTAGATTTGTCTTATGATGACATGGTAGATTGCAAGAGAGTTCTTTAGCAATGTGCAAATTATACTGTCTACTCTGGACCACTGTCTCAGGTAATATATATACTGAAGGCCATAAGGTACTGTGTGGCTCAGTGGGTCAGGACACTGTTCCTGTGATCGGAACATTGTTGGCTCATATCCCAGGCTTGAGTCAAATGGGTTTCGTCGTGTAGGGCTGCAAAAACTAAAGTAGTAATGGTTAATAGTTTACAATGAACTTTGTTATCGACTAGTTGTATTTTTGTAAACTGCACATCATAATGTCACCACCAAGAAATGTCATGATTGGTGTGTAAAGCCTGGTTCATACTTCACTTCACTTTACTATATGCCGTTATGATCCCAGCAAGGTTTTGCGTGCACTCTTGTGTATATACTGCATTTGTCTGCGGATACAGACTGTCACATTCAGTGCACTCGCACAGCAGTGATATTCAGATGAGCAGAGGGCCGACCTGTAATGGGTAAATGCTCATGATTAGAAGTTGTTACTAGGTTTGAGTGGTATAGTGGTAATATGTCACTTTTGAAATGGCAAATTGTATAGTCAAGATTTTAAAGTGCTGAAAGAGGAGCTTTTGAGAATTTCATCAAGACTTTGTATATTGTGGTATTAAGGACAACTGTTAGCAAGTTAATTCACTGTCCCCACCATATTTTTTATTTCTAAGGCTTTTTGTCAGTATAAATAGAGACTCTACACCAGGGGTCACCAACATGGTGCCCACGGGCACCAGGATGCCCCCATGGACCATATGAGTCACCCGTGGACCTGTTCTAAAAATAGCACAACTCACCAGTGATCATGAGTTTTAGGTAGCCCTTTGTATGGTTCAGTACCCGTGAAGTACCTTTCAGTTTCAAAAAGGTTGGTGACCCCTGCTCTATACTGTGATTTTAAAATACCTCTTTTTGTAATGAAGCATTACAAAACCCTGTCTTGGTCCAACTTATTAGTTGATCACATGACTAATTGATTTTATGAAATATTGTCATATCAACCATACACAGATAATGAGGCATGAAATAGCCTTTCCCCGAACCAACAGTCTGACATACAACAGCATTGATAAGAGGGAGGTTTCACAATACTTAAAGTTCAAAACATAGGTCCATGCAAAAGAGGGGGGTTGGACTCAAGGCTTTTTACACACAGTGCAATGTGCATGTAAATAATTAATACAGCAACTTAACAGAGTCTAATGAATCTAGTGACTAACTAGCAATAAATAGATAATAATTATCTATAAAGTTGATTGGGTATAAGAGAGCCTCCTACGGAGGCGGAGTCTCTGTGCAGTGAAGATGGGGAGAGGATTACCACTCTGTGAAAGACTGATAGTGTAACAATTTAAGAATAATGTTCCTCAACCTGATATTGAAAATTATTTGGGAATTTCATCATCTACAGTACATAATATCATTAAGAGAGAAAGATTTCTTTAGATTCTCTGAATGCAAGGGGTAAGGCTGAAATGCAATATTGGATAACCATGA
The DNA here is from genome assembly GCA_026779605.1 of Mormyrus hasselquistii. Classification (NCBI taxonomy): domain Eukaryota; kingdom Metazoa; phylum Chordata; class Actinopteri; order Osteoglossiformes; family Mormyridae; genus Mormyrus; species Mormyrus hasselquistii. The sequence goes on from JAODKE010000125.1 coordinate 13,168,170, forward strand.
ACTTCAGGTGCTCAGGCAGCACTGCATTAGAAACAGACGTGATACTAGTGGAAATCACTGCATGGGCTCAGGAACATTTCTGAAAACCAGAGCCTGTGAACAACGTTCGTCACCACATCTACAAATGCAGGGTGATGCTCTGCCCACTTCTCTGGGCCCATGGTCATCTAAGATGGTCTGAAGGTCCAAAAGTCTCCTGTGGTCTGACAAATCAATTTCAGATTCTTTTTGGAAATCATGGATGTCCCGTCCTGCGTGCTAAAGAGGACAGGGACAATCCGGCTTATCAGCGGACAGTTCAAAAGCCAGCATCCGTGATGGTGCGGGGGTGCATTAAGTGCCCATGGCTTGGGTAGCTTACACATCTGGGAAGGCAAATTAATGCTGAACAATAAGTACTAGTTTTTTGGAGCAATATATGCTGCCGTCCCGACAGTGTCTTTTTCAGAGGAGGCCTTGTATATTTCAGCCAGACACTGCTAAACTGCAGTTTTTAAAAGTGCTGAGTGTTTGTTAAAAGAAGAGGTGATGCAGCATAGTGGTAAACATGGCCCTGTCCAAACTTTTCTGAAACGTGTACTTTGACATTGTTGTATTTTCAATTAAATAGAGGTTTATACAATTTGTAAACATTGCATTCTGTTTTTCTTTACATTTTCCATAGTGTCCCAACTTTTTTGGAAGCGGTTATATTTCCAGTGGTCATTTCAGTATGTAGCCTGTAATAAAAGGTCAGACCATGTCACGCTTTAGCACAGTCACTAGCGGCCTTGTTTTACACTGGTACTGTATCATATTTGGTGGTTTTGGATGCTCTTTTATTGGCATCTCTCTTAAATCAAAATAGTTGCAGTCCTACCAAAAATATAGTAGAACTTTCACAGTGGTAATATTATAAGTATGTGATGTAAGGTCAACAGTATAACAGGAGCCTGCAACTCCACACTGCTCTTCATAAGTGGCCTCTTTTGCAACGAATACATCAGTGTCTTTACTTCTGATTGCTTTGAGGTCACTATCTTTTTTCCACAGCAATAGCTATATTGGAAATGAAATTGTTTCTGCTCTTATACATTTTCCCAGCTGGTTCGTTGCTTTTGGTGATGCCATCTTCATCTGTATCTCTTTTCACTGTCTTGCCAGCTGACCTCAGCTTGTACCATAACTGCATTCAGAATCCGAGTACCTGGAAACATTCATAGTTCTGAAAAAGTTCAAGCCCTGATTTAACGTTCAGCGCTCCTGCGTGTTATTTTCAATTTCACTGCTGCTCACATCACAAACCATTCTGTTTCCCAGAGTTATAATTTGAAATGTGCGCAGATTAGAATGTTAAATCCATATACTCTAGCCATGAATATAGCCCTAGTTGCTGTGATTACGTTAAAAGTCAACATAGCTACCTAAATTATAATGTTAAGCTACATTTATTGTGTGCGTATCATGGACACCTGCTATTATAAAAGGCCGAAGATGAAAATGTTACTCCAAGCACCACCAATTAGTTAGAGGATTTATTGCTTGCCGGAGTTCAGTTTGACACTTTCCCACGCATTTGTTCAAAAGAATTTAGATTTTTTTTTTTTTTTAAAGGAAATCGTATACCATTCCTTTGATACAATGTCCGCAGTCCTTCCAATTGGGTTTGGGTTAGACTAATATGTGCATAAACTTTGTGGAACAATACTGTTCTTCCTGACAAAGTTGACTCGCAGTCCACATGGGCAAATGCCAATGTTGCTAGCTGGTTTCTTTTATTCTCATCTGTGATAAAATGTGACGTGATACCACTGCTTATTGAAAGTTGCCAGTTTTATTCATTGTTTGTTGAAAAGGACATAGCTGAAGTACATAATGCCCAGGATCACCTGTAGGCACATTTTTTTTTTTTTATGTTGTATGTGAAGCGCGTCCCCTAAGACTGGACTTGATACTGCTGTCCTGTGTAATTAGGGGATACCATGTGACAATCATCTTTCTTTCCTGAGGGATACGATAATATGCAATATACCGTATTTGGTGACCATGTATTGAAATATCACGTGTTTAAGATGGCAGAAAGGGATTTTATTATGGGTGACTACACTTGAACTTGAATAGCAGTTTCCAAACTGTCAAAGCTCACCTTTTGACCATCTAAAGAAAACTTAAAAAGTAAGAATATTCCTGTACTTCTTTATCCACCCTAAGCCATTTCAGTGTTGATTATAATGGCTCTCTCTGCTTTGTGATAGTCTCTCTACTTTAGCATTGCCACTTTGTCAACTTTCATTCTCTACTTTTTTTTTTTTGCCTTTTTTTTTTTTTTTTTTTTTTTTAATCTGGTCTGCAACCTTCTCCTTCAACTAAAGCACTTAACCCAGCTGAATACCCTGTGCCATGCCTAACATCCAGGGACACATCTGAGTCGCAGGTCCACAGGAGCATGAGCTTGGAACAGCTCCTTAAGTGTCGATGAAAGCAAAGCAGAGTATTTTAGCCTCGTGGCTAGAAATAGCATAATTTTGTGGTGCTTTTGTGTAATATGCGAAACTTTAAAACAGAGGCACTGAACATGGTGAATGCCGTGGTGTATAAACTGCGATACCAGTCCGGTCTCATTAACATACATTTAATTTGAATAGAAGTAATGATACCTACAGTGGTATTTATTTAATGCCAGCTGAATTTCCAGACAGCACTGAGTTGTAGGAAGCAGTTGATTAATCCTCCTTGTTAATGCATTTTTATTATCCTTCCCCCAGTGTTCTGTTGCTTTTAAGTGGTTAAGAAAATTATATATTTTTTTTAAAGCAATTATTCTGTAAAGATGTGTCCTCAGGCAGGTTTTACATGATACATGGTACATGATATAGGTGTGTTCATTGTAATAAAATTGGTCATTTTATTTGGGAAAATCTTGGACACGACAAATGACAACTAAGTATTAGTCTTCATAAATGTATTAATTGTTCAATGACTAATAACAGCGAAATTGTGAGTCAGGAAATTTACAGAATTCTAGAAAACAGATAAAGGCAGATGTAGGAATATGGTCACCGAAATATTGCTTTTCTGCGCAGTACTTTGCAGTACAGGCTTACATGGACTGTAATTATATAGATTGTAACTGTTTGTCAGGGTTGTCCGTCTATCCATCCAGCCGCTTTACAGCGCTGTTCCTGGTGAAGGTTGTTTTGTTGGCCTTCCTGGCCATTGGCGGTACATGGTGCTGCAGGATTCCCCCTTGTTCCCCGCTGCTCATTTAAACTGCTCACAGTTTATCACCTTGATGCCACTGAATGTAATTTTGTTTCCAGTCAGAATTACACTTCAGTTAAGTGATGATTAAGCTGGATGTTTATATAATGTGTTCCTTAATTAGACATTAGCGTGGTTGGGGGGGAAAAGAAAACTCCAGGCTTTTTCAGACATTAAAGGAAGTGAATTGCATCATTGCATATAATGTTTCAGTCCTTCATTAAAGTGTTTTCAAACTCATTAACAATTCAGTCTAGCTTAACATTGACCTGTCTCTGTAAGTAAGTATACTTGTGATAAATTGAACTAGCTTCTTAAAGTATATGTAGACCATATTTACTCCAGCAATAGACATATTGTGGATGCAACAGATTTCCCCCGAAGTATATTTGACTGATAAAGTAAGTCAAATGAGTACCCAGGAATAGTTCAGTCGACACAATTTGACACCTTGTGATTTATGAGTTGACAAGGAGTTTCTAGGTAAACATAATGAAGCATCTTGGATCACATTGCAGTTTGTTGAGGTTCTTGGATCTCTGACATGACAACGGAAAAAGAAAAGAAATTACTTTGTACAAGTGACAGTGCAGTTGTCAGCAACACGATTAAAGCAAGCATGAACAAGGAGCATCTCAGAATGAGATGTGATACGGGAATTTTGAGGACAATATCTGCTGTGAGGCATAGAAAAACCATTGAGACAAGAAAAATAGAGAATGAAGTCTTTGACACTGTTTATAGTAATTTTAAATTGGATTACCTTGGATTTAAACACAGTATTTGCGGTGGCCTGAGAATGACCATTGCTTTCCACAAACTTCTCTGGCATATTTACAGTGATTTTAATTATGGGGATGAATCTGAGTAATTGCAGACCATATGAACAATATGAACTTATATTAATATAAAATATATAATGAATATAGTGTCATTGTATGCCATATTTCAGCTGACAGGCCTAAGACATTTTTATGGAGGGAACTGTGAGAGGAAGGACTCAAGCATGAGCATTCTGGTCTGCAGCTAACCACAGCAAGCTGGAGATTTGTGGTCAGCGCATCAGTCATTTCTTAACGGGAGGGGGGCTTTTGAGAGTTTATAAAGGGTGATTATAACAGTGGGAGTGTGAAGCAGCTATAGATTTATTCCGTCCACAACTCCCCTGAATTTTTTATTGCTTGTTCAGGGTTCTTATAAAGAGCTTAGTGCAATAATGGTAGGTTTCTTCTATCTCTTGTCCTCGGAAATTGCAGACGCCTTCTGGTGAGGGGAGAAATGAGGTGTTGAGACCCATGGTGGCTGGAATTACTGTGACCTGCCAATCACTGCCAAGTTTGGAAGGTCAACTACTGGCTAGAGTTTTAATCTGGTGTTACTGGTCTTTTGAGATTTAACGATTAATTTCACCGATCACTCTATGTATAGATTTCGGTAGATATTATACACAGGCTGAGAGACCAGATATACAGTATCGCATGACAGTGCTTCTTCCAGATCCATATTACTGATATGTGGATTTTTTCTTTGCTGTAGGCCCACATATTCTGCTTTTCCACTAATTTCTAATAGTAACTAGACTACCTTCTTTCATGAGAAATTGTTTAATATTTGAACTGAGCTTAAGAAGTTTTGATAAATCTTTTTACAGGTAGCCCAATGACCGCACATCGGAACTTGACATCCAACAGCCTGAATGACTTCTCTGACAAACCTGAAAAAGATCAGGTTAGTTACATTTTTATTCCAAATAGATGACTGAAGAAATACTAATATGTACTAGAACTGATTTTTGTTGGTTTTCATTGTTGTATTTCCAGTATAGATATTAAAGCTGTAAATATGTATTTTATTTTTTAAAGTAGTAGTATTTTTAAGGACAATGTACAGTCTTGTTTGCAACTGGTATTTTGGGATTATGTAAGTGAGCAGGCCTTTGAAGGGAGACGAAATTGAGTGATTGGCATAAAACAAGATGAAAAACAACAGGGGTGTTACATATATGAGGGGCACTCCAAGATCTCTCGCCCACTTTACAGTGTCAGACGTATGCCAGTATGTGGTGGGAGGGTGCGGGTGCAACCGTCACTCAAGATAAAGCTCAGTACAGGTTGAATTGTTAACTTTATTACATCTGTACTGGCTGCTAGATACTTCAGTGACCGACTTACTGGAACTGTGTGGGTGTGTCTCACCTTGACCCTTTACGTCACAGGGTTGTTGAAAGAGAATGATACAATTCACCCTTTATCTCTTTATTCCTCAGCCAATGTACTTTAAACACTTTGCCCTCTACTCTGCTGTTTAAACTAGTAATTTGTTGGGGGGGGGAATTCAGCTCTTCCAAAAAAGAAAAACTGAGGCTTAAAGTACATTGTTATGCTGAACCAATTTTTTTTTTCATGGAGGGGAGGTTGTTTGTAAAGCAGCAGAAGAGAATGCTGATACATTTATAAGTTCACTGGCTATCTGTTTGTCAGGGTTGTCCAATTCTGATTCCGGGAGGCCAGTTTGCAACACAGTTTGCAGATTTCACTGCTCCGACACACCTACTTAACCTGATAATTAGCTGATTAAGATTTCAACAGGGAAATTTGCAAACTGTCACATTCTGGCCCTGCTGGACCAGAAATGGGCAACCTTGGTTCATGCAGAGGTGTGTTAAATCAGTAATGCATAATGTAGTGTTAATTGAATCAGAAAATTACTCTAAAGCAGTGAAATGTCTGTTTAACATGGATTGGAAGTAGGTCCTTTTGTATCTTTTTTTTTTTTTTTTTTTTTTATATAGTTACTGTGCTGACCACATTCTAGCTATAAGTTTAAACCACACAATCTTAGATACACTGGACCATGTATAAGCAAAGCCAAAATTAAATGTGTTGTGTAACCCATGAATCAAAACAATATTTAATAGCAGATTCACACATTGAAGACCACAGTTTATTTAAAAGGGTAAACATCCTTAACCACCAGCCTAAACCATGTAATCAACATTTTTCTAGCCATAATTTAACCTTCTGTCTGCTATTTTAATGAAAGGTTCACATAGTGTGAAATGTGTTATTTTACAGAGATTCTTGGGAGTTTATTTGCTGGTTTTGATGGTAGTTTTTTTTTTGTAATACTCAATTGAAAGTTATTTGTCCCACATAGGAAACAATCCTCCTTTATCATATAGATAAGAAGAGAAAATTAAAACACTCATGCAATAAACACAGATAATGTTGTAAGCAAGTCTCTGCTGATGAAAGTGTTAGCTCTTTTAATTTTTAATTCTCATGATGATATGAATCATAACCCTGCGATAAATGTGCAGTCAGGTTTTTTGGATACGTTTCCTGTCGTCCCCTCATATCATTCTTTGTCATATTATTCGGTCTCATTTGAAAGCTCATGTTTTTACTGCCTGTGGGATTTTGTTAAGTTGTCAGTGAGGTTGCAAGCAGTCATCTGTTAATGGAAAGTCTGCGAGGTATTAAATCCATATAATCCCATATTTATGATACCCAAGATTGCCAAATTAATCTGAACTTTGTTTTGAGGATGTTTGAATATAAATTTGTAACATGTTACTCATATTATCCGGTGGCCAAGATGCAGGTTCACCTATATGCCTAGTATGCATGGCTGCTTTACTTTTCTGTCACTTATTGTTTGTTTATTCTTTTATGTTGTTACACTTAAAAGGTACTATTCCCTTGATTGACGATGCTCTTTTGTTTTGGTTTTAAAAATCTCATGATGGCATTTTTCGAAAAGGAAAAAAAAACCTTACACCGAATACTACTGGAATTCTCTCAGCCTTTTCAGAGATTAGAAAAATGTGCTGCTGACATGATTTATATGCTTGGTTGAACTTATAATCAGGGTGTTATTTTCAGTATCAATTTTGTTTCTAGGAAACAACTCTAATCTGTCTTGGCAGATGAATAGGCAAAAGTGTTTGGACTAAAGGTTCTGTAATAATGTTGCCACTGGTTTTATTTTCATTGAAGGGCAAGTTTATAGCTCTTGAGGGACAAAGAATAAGAACCAATAAAGGGTGCTACAGACCCCCTTCTCTGAACACCATCAGTCTCTTCAGACACATTATGGGAACATTAATAGTGTGTTTGGTTAAAAAGAAACGGGGGAAAGAAAATGTATCTCTTTTTTTTTTTTTGTTCAACTAAATGGGAGCTATAAATTCTTGCTTTTGAACCAAGTAACTTAATGTTGTATGTCAGCTCAGATTTGTAGTTTGTAAATCTGTTTGCCCTTGTTCTCCATCGCTTTTCTTTTGTGCCTTAAGCTGAAGAACAAATTCATGAAAAAATTGCCTCGTGATGCAGAGGCCTCCAATGTCCTGGTGGGGGAGGTTGATTTCTTGGACAGCCCTTTTGTTGCTTTTGTTCGCCTGCAACATGCTGTTATGTTGGGAGCTCTGACTGAAGTTCCAGTACCAACGAGGTATGACTCACTCACTCACACACACGCATGCACACATGAACATGCACACACACATGAGCATGCACACACATGAGCATGCACACACACGCACATGCACACGTGAGCATGCACGCACACATGCACGCACACACACACACACACACACACACACACGTACACATATCTTTGTGGGGAATCTCCCCTCATTTATATGGCCAAGACCCTAATCACAACATGATGACTTTAACCAGAACCCTAACCTTAACCATAAGTACCCAAGTAACCATAAGTAACCAAACAAAATACAAGGCTTTTGGCATTTTTATTTTTTGATTGCATTTGCAGATTTTTATGAAATTGAATTTCCCTTTGTGGGGACTGAAAAAAATGGTTCCCATAATATGAAAATAACAGATTTATATAACATTGTGGGGACATTTGGTCTCCAAATTGTAATATATATCTATATACACATACACATACCAAAAACCAATATTTTTTAATATGCTTCATTTAAAAGATTTTTTTTTTTCTGAAGTGCATAAATCTACTATTTAGAATTTGGTGATCAGTGGTCATTGTTGACACACCACAGCACACAGTGCTCAACAACGAAATGTGTCCTCTGCATTTAACCGATATGTGACAAATTTGTGAGACATCACCTATGTTTTCTAAAATGATATGAAGGGCTCCATGGAGGGGGGGGGGTTCTTTTATATAGCTGATTGATGTATTAAAATCTGAATCTATTCAGATTAATGTACTTGTATTTTCTGCTTTTTTTCTGCTTGTATTTATCAGGTTCCTCTTTATCCTGCTGGGACCCAAAGGCAAAGCCAAGTCCTACCATGAAATAGGAAGAGCGATAGCCACGCTTATGTCTGATGAAGTAAGGATCTTGGTTACTTTGTCAACCTTTCCATTTATAGAATGATACAGACTAATCTCACTGTGTATATACAGTAGGTAGCCATATACAGTATAAGTAACACTTTGCATTGACTGCACCTTCGTGCATTCATGTTAACATGTCTAAAAGCAGTGCATTCATAATACCTTCAATGATCAAGATGTGACGGCTCTAATATGCATTAATAACAAATATTATAATTGTATAATGACATTATTAATGTATATTGCAGCTGATAAGGTATGGTAAGACGTTAAGGTATACTTACATGCTGCTTATGAATGTTCTATGAATACATTATGAAGGTGCAATTATTGTAAAGCGTTACCTTATATTATGTGCTTAAAATGTCTCCCAGATCTTCCAAATGTCACGCGTGTCTGTTGGGGAAGTAAATTGAAATGGTAGCACTGGACGTTCTGTGTAATTGGGAACTGGGGACTGAGGAATGTGGCCCTCAGGCTGTATTCAAACGAATCAACTCCACAGTCTGTCTAAAGTTCAATATTAACATTTTTAACATGTTTTTAAAAACATCAAAACCAGGTGCACAAGCATAGCCGTGACACCTCAACACGCTACCTGCTGAGCGTCACCTTACATAAGTACGCAGAACTTATTTCTGTGGGGTGAATCTTACAATGCAATGCAGAGAAACAGGTGTGTGTGTGTGGGATCCCTTTGTGGTCACCGTCTGATAACTGGGCACTGCACACAAGGTTAAACATTTCTGCTTCCTCTTTGCTAATGAAACGCACAAATCAACTGACATAGAAAGGGTAATGTTAATTTTGTTTAATTTTCATTTGAAGTGTAAGCAAAGAGCGAGTCATTTCTGTCTCATCCCCCTCAGAAGCTTAACCACCCCCTCCCCCCTCCAGTTATCTCCTTTCCTCATGTTATACTGTTTACAAACAGTGACTCGGCAAGCGTCTCTATTTTCCTAGCTTTAGCTCGATTACGCCTGTCTCCGTGTCTTTCCACGCATTTATTTACGCCATGGAAACAGAACCACGTTATCGCTGCTGCCGTTCTGAAGATTTAAACCAAACATGATCATTAATTCCCTTTTCACTAGTATAGTATAGTATAGCCAGCGGAAATGTAGCAGTAAAAAAAGCAAAGGCTCATAAAACAAGATCTTCTGTTTGGTAGAAAATTAGTAGTTTCCAAGGAAAATCATAAAGACAATACTGATTGTATATTTTCATTGACAGTTATGCTTTTTTCTTGTCAGCTAATTCCGTTTGATTGCTTTGTTACCATAAAGCACTATGTACAGTATACGCAATGTGATGTCGTCATACAAGCTTGTTTAGTAGTACTGTTCCTACATTCGGGAAGGAGCAATTGTGCAAGTGATATGTCTGTTTGACTTGTAGCTGTTATTGTACACAGATCTTCCATGATATTGCGTACAAGGCCAAGGATAGACAGGACCTCCTGGCTGGCATTGAAGAGTTTCTGGATGAGGTCATTGTTCTGCCTCCTGGTGAATGGGACCCTGAAATCCGAATAGAGCCACCAAAGTCTCTTCCATCTTCAGACAAACGGTAGGAGGTGTTGAGCTGTTAGCTTTTCCTATCTCTAGAACAGTGTTTATTTTAGTACAAGTTACCAATAAAGGGTAGAGTATGTCTAGTGTCACCCTAATCAAATCTGGCCCTCGGTTCCAAATTCCAAATAAAAGTGAGTATTTTAGTAATAAATGTATCATCTGCTTGTATTGACTTCTTTTTTTGAAAGTTTCAATGGAAATTACAAAATGCCACATAAAGGTGTGACTTCGTTCATGGCATATGATGAGCTTATTAAGCTGAATTCAGGTTAATACTCCTAGTTTTGTGTTTTTCTACTGCTTGATTTTTCTATCCTTTGGTTGGACTTAATCACTGGAAATAGCTTAGGACATTTCAGGAACAGTATGTTTGGGGATTGCCATGCATTAACCACAGAACTTGAAAAGTTTTAAATATTTATGCAACATTAATGGAAACTTCTGGTTTTATAAAAGAAAAACAACTGTTTGCTTCGGGTAGGAAGAACATGTACGCAGGTGGTGATAACTTCCAGATGAATGGGGACACTCCCCATGACGGGGGACATGGAGGCGGTGGGGGCCACCATGAATCTGACGAGCTTAAGTTTACAGGGAGGTAAGGTGATGATTCACGGCACACGTGGTTATTAAATATCTAAACCAAAATGTAGGTTTAATGGACAGTTATTCTGTAAACCATTGCGTCCCGTAGCAAGTCCTGGAACGTGAATTAAAACCCAAACAGCTCACAAGCCTTTACTGGGACTTCTGTGGCCAGTGTGCTTAGCAGTTGCAATATTAATACAGTATTAAAACATGATGTCCCTTAAGATGGGTTCAAATCCCATACTCAGCATTATTTTAGAGTTATTTCACCATTGGGCCCTTGAGCCAGGCCCTTATCCCCCAGATGCTCCTAAAGTAGTTAAACATAAAATGTCACCTGATAGTGTGTTTGGTGCACAAGTTTGTTGGTGCACTCGGCTTAAAATTACATGTACTGCATCATCAGGTTTTGTGGTGGCCTTATACTTGACATCAAGAGGAAAGTGCCTTTCTTCGCCAGTGACTTTTACGATGCGTTACACATCCAGTCTCTGTCTGCAATTCTCTTCATTTACTTGGGGACGGTGACCAATGCCATCACCTTCGGGGGACTGCTAGGAGATGCCACAGAGAACATGCAGGTGAACTTGAAACTTGCTGCTTTGCTGAAAGATCAACCCTGAGGTTTGAGATGGTCAAGTCAACATTTTATCTGTTAACATGTTAGCTGTTCACACAAAAGTACAAAGACATACACAAACCCTTTATGTTTCACTGATGTTTTTAGGAATTAGTGTCTTATGAAATGTTTCTTGGCGCTGTGTTATGCTGAAATTTTAAAATTGATATTGATGGCATGTGGCATGCTTTACATTATGTGTGATGTTTGTGATTCCGTTTTAAATTTGAATAGGTCTGCAAGTTTTGTTTGTCTTACCCAACTAATATTTTATGTACTGATTTAATAGGATTTTACATAACACAAACAAATATAGGTCTGTTTTTAAATGCAAAACTGCATAAGTGTTTCTTTACCTCAACAGTTTCATCTCTGATTTATCTTTTGTTCCACTGCTGTATCTTTTAAAGGTTCTTCTGAGTGGTCTTATGTGGTTTTGCTTTTGACCTAATTTATTTGAATGTTTGATCTTGGTCACCTTTTGTTTGAATGGTAAACCTTTTAGAGAAAATATTTAGATGAATTTAAGTATAAATTCTTGGATTTCAGCGTTTTTTTGGCCAACTGTTTTACGCATTCTCCGTTTGGTGAGTTCTGCAGCCGCCTTTACGGGGCGTTAAATTGCAGTCAAGCCTCTGACATCACTGGTCATCATCGTGCTTCTTTGTTTTGTTGCTTGGGGATGCCTTGAATTCATACCTCTGTTGTTGTGTTCCTTTCCCGTATCCAGGGAGTGCTGGAGAGTTTCCTGGGCACAGCGCTCAGCGGGGCGATCTTCTGTCTGCTGGCCGGTCAGCCCCTCACCATTCTCAGCAGCACTGGTCCTGTACTGGTGTTTGAGAGACTCCTTTTCAATTTTAGCAAGTGAGTGTTGTCATCCTGGATTTCTGTATATGGGTAAAGAATTGTTTTTTGATCTTTTTTTTTATTTATTTAAAAAAAGGTTCAAAATTGGACTATATCCACAAATTAATCTGCTGAAGATTAGACCAAAGTCAGCAATGAGATGATTGGGCCTATTACCTTGAAATTTTCTAGAAAGTAAATTTTGTTCTTTAACATTTTCTGTAACTTCTTGTAGTAGTAGATTTTGCAATTGCCCTTATATTTATCTACAATGCAGACATGAACTGTTTGTGGAGGGGCCACTCCCCAAAGAGCTTATCAGGTCAAAGTAGAAGGCAGGTTGCTAGCCAGCTTTTCATCTTATTTCTGATGCCGTTGGAAGGTACTGAAGGAAAAGTTCAGTATTATTACATGCAACGCAAGACATTTTGCCTGCATTTTTCAAACCTGTTCAGGATCATTCTGTCACTTCTAAAAATCCTTAAGTTTCAAGTATTTGTATAAATAGATCCATACTGTAGGTGCTCGTCGAGAAGCTGACTGTCCTCTGCCGCACTTACACTATTCTTTTAAATGCGTGTCTGGATCGCTCAGTTTGCAGTGAGTTCGCTTTCTCATTGGATACTATGCAGGTCTAATGTTACCTCTCCTTGAACTCACTATGTTCCACTATGAATAATTAACCTTTATTTTAAATCTTGAATATAGAACGGTTGCACCATAGCTTCCAGTTTACTTACAGTGCTAATATTTACTAATGTGTGGTAAATTTCAAGTTTGTAGTCTCCTTGATTGAATGACATTGCACATTTAAATGCCACAGAACAGAATAGCATATATCAGTGTGATATTCACACACACATGATACTTTTTGCTCCCCGTAGGGACAACGATTTTGATTATCTAGAGTTCAGGCTATGGATCGGCCTGTGGTCAGGATTCTTCTGCTTGATCCTGGTAGCGACGGACGCCAGCTTCCTGGTGCAGTACTTCACTCGATTCACAGAAGAGGGATTTTCCTCACTCATCAGCTTCATCTTTATCTACGATGCCTTTAAGAAGATGATTAAACTGGCTGATCACAACCCCATTAACAAAGGTTTTAAGATGGACTATGTGACTCAGTATGACTGCCGCTGTATCCCTCCCGCTGTGGGTAAGGGCCCGCTTGTTTAATTTGTATTTCTACTTCCTAGCTTTGATTGTGCTAAAACCATACCAAGAACCCCATACATCCCAGTAGGTAATGGAGAAAACGCTCAGAGGTATCTACTCCCATCTGCTGAGACTGTCTTTAATGCCCAATACCTATAGGACAGGGACATTGGGCGTCATTCACCAACCGTTCTTACGAACAAATTTGTTGTTAAATTCCACGTACGCACTTTTTTTAATGAAGATTCTGACCTATTTATAATCCGCATTATCGCCGTTACTACCATGAAAATAATTTTTACACTTTTTAAAAATTATTTTTTATAATTTACTTTTATAAATTATTAAAATGCTATCATTTTATGAACTGTAGAATGAACAAAACTGATATAACCAATTATTTTGAACATCATTACTCAAATCTGCGTACGAATAGTCTTGAGTGTGCATAGATTCTGTTCTTAGCTAAGAAGAGATTCAGAAAAGAAAACATTGGTGAATGTCAGAATCTTTGTAGAGAAAGTGCATGTGTGGGGTTTAAGAACAAATTTGTTTGTAAGAACGGTTGGTGAATGAGGCCCATTGTTTTTTTTCCATCTGTCATCTATGTCCAGGTTTGTCCCGCAGCAAACTGGTGCCGTGTCCTTTCAGTCTGCCCTTTTCTGCTACCTGCAAATACAAACATTTGAATATAAATGCTGCCCGAACTTTACGGTAACCTTGAACCTGTGGGTTACTGGTAACCCTGACCCAGCTCAGCATATTTATTTATTGTGCAGGTCAAGGAACAGTTGAGTATAATGTGATTCAGGGAAAATGACTTGGATGAAATAGTGGAAGATGCTGCTAACTAAAACATTTCAGGAAAAATCGATGCCCACAAAGTAGAGGAAATCATAAAATATTGCTGCCTCTGAGTTTTAAATGATCCAGAACCTTATGGTTGAATTGCTTGCTATCACATTTGGGCATTTTTTTCAGTAATATATTTAAATGGATATGAATCTCATTCACATAAGATTAGTAAGCTTTCAATTTTTGAAGAAACGCGCAAGAGTTTTTCCTTTCCACAGGGAATGACTCGAGTACCTCTGAAAATGTAGAGAATATCAACGGCACCAGTCTGGTAAGTCACTCTACATGTTGCCAGCAGTGGTCAGTATTGTGGTTTTTCATACTTTGCTCCAGGTGTGCTTTATATAATGAATATTTAAATGGAACGGTTTTTGGGAACACTTAAAGCTGTCATCTGTAATACATTGTAGATACATCCATAATGTATCATTATGGTAAGAATAAGAATTAATAAAGCATCTTTTTAGTCATGAGGCATTATAATTAACTGTAATTCTTTATAAGCTCTAATGAAGCTCTCATCTGTAATGCACTATAGATACCTTCATCATGCATTATTATGGTTGGTATCAGAATTAAGGCTGCTTTGTACTACATTGTACTGACAAGCAAGCTGATTCTGATTATGAAGGTAAATGAGAGCTTCATAATGTATACATAATGCATAATTAACATTTCTATAATGTTTATGCATTTTTATAAATATCTACAGACATGCTTTATGGCTGCATTATGAGTTCAACCTCTCTGTACATGGACAGTTAAGTCCATGGCAAGAGGAAAGGAAAACTATGTAGGCTAAATGCCCAAATGTCCATGGTAAAAACTGCATTTTGATAATGTCCATTAGAATTTGCCATAATGTTGACCCTGCAGTATGAAAGCAGCTAATATGTTCCTTTGTATGCATTCGTTGTTTTTTGTTACCTGTATTTGAATGTAGGTTGAACGTGTCCTGACTATGACCCCACTTGTAACAGTAAAAGAATATGCCATTTAGAAATGCTGAAAAAAAGAAAAAAGTCGTCTTTCATATGAACTGCGGTAGCATTGTACTTGGATCAAAACACAGGTCCTTTCTCAGTTTGAATACATCTAAACGTAATCCAGTTCTCTAACAAAAATAGTTTCATGCTTCTTCATTATTCTATTCATAAGAAATCGTGTTTCCGGGCCGTGTCTATTGTTTATGCAGGTGATAATGGCTTGCCTTGCCTTGTCTTGACTTGCCTAAGTGGTGGAAACTAAACACCTTGTTATAATTAGGATGCTGGGTCAATAATGATTTTGCATTTTCTAATCGGCAGCCTTTCTTTCACAGTTATGAAAATTGGCAGGCTAACTGTCGCCACATTGAATTAGCTCAGCAGACAGACAAGGTCTGCTTAGTGAAATGAATCCTTTCTATGCAGTGGGCCAGTTAAAGTTACAGTGGCACCATCAGAATGACGTGAAAGATATCATTACCCCAGGAGACTCTCTGTCCTTTCCTTAAACCTTTTATTATTGGGATTTGCCATTTGAAGACTGTGTTACCTATAGCTCGTTCATTGTATTTAATTCATTTTTACATGATGTCCATACATATTACATAAATTTACACCCGTGTATATGCATAGGGAAATGCTAAGCTGCTTTACATGCAGAGTGACCTAATTTGTCTTATGAAATGAATACTTGGTCTATAGCAGGACTGTACTTGGTAAGATATTATCCGTGGTGTCTGCGGGCAATTCATATGCTCATGATGTCGGAGAATGCGACATTTAATGTCTTAATCCAAGTCTGTTGTTCCTCTGTTTGATTTAACCTTTTCATAACTGAGTCACCCATGGCTTGATTGACGCTTTGTAAAGTTTGATGCATTATTCTCACATCAGTTGTTGGACCTTTTTTAAGACATACTGCTTACATTACAATTTCTGCTTGAAGTGGCATTAAAAATTAAATAAATAAAAAAAAATTCACAGCAGGATTTCTACAGACCCCCTGTAATCACGGCTTTATGAATCCATGCTGCAGATTCCAAATGCTACGTGGGCATCTCTGAGCAGGGAGGAGTGCCTGGACTACGGTGGCAAGCTGGCGGGTCTGGCTTGTGAGTTTGTCCCTGACATCACTCTGATGTCTTTCATCCTGTTCCTTGGCACCTACTCCTTCACTATGTGTCTGAAGAAGTTCAAGACCAGTCCGTTCTTCCCCACAACTGTAAGTCCTCATGCCAACTCAGGCTTCAGTCAGTCACTTCTGCCTTACCTGGGATTCTATCTGTCTCATCTATTGCGTTTGAAGCATTAAGTCAACAAAAGCCATGTATGATGTCTTAACATTAAATTGGTTTTATTTCTCTCCTGGTTATACTGTGCACATCACCCAAGCTTTATTTGTAATATTACGCAGAAAATGAAATCCAGCTAGTCAGTTATACAAACATCCTGGGATTTTGTGCTTATTTATAGGTTCATGAATAGATTCCATTTTTGTCAATGATGCATTTTTTTATTTTTAATTCTTCTTGTATTTTGGATCTATTTCTGTCAATTTACATTTCCATATTTTATTTTATGTGAAAGGGTTACATATCGAGGGCTCAGTACTCTTAAAAAAAAAAAAAAAAGAAAAAAAGTCGGATGCATGGAGGACTTTCTTGAACTCTTGCTACTTGATGAATTGTATCCATTGTTTGGGAAATTTGATCATTTCCTACAGAAAGCACTGCTTTGTAGCATTTGATTTTCAAAATGAGTGTGTTCTGTTCTTTTTCTTTCTTACCTTTAGGTTAGAAAACTTATCAGCGACTTTGCAACAGTCTTGGCCATTTTGACTTTCTGTGGTGTAGATGCTGTGGTTGGCGTGAATACACCCAAACTGCTTGTACCGAGTGAATTTAAGGTACCTTGTGTTACACTTCACTGCATGTATAGTGTTCATTACACCGCAAGTATGTCCAGCTGAAAGTCACCTGAGTTTCACTGTTGACTTTAGTAATGCAGGATACAAATATTTCCATGTACTGGTGATTTACAGTGGTCACTTAAATCTGTGGAGGTTTCACATTCCTGTTACTAATAAGACTTTGTTATTGGCATAATTCACTGAGAATGAATTAACCTGAAACTCTGGCACTAATTCTGATTCTATATAATGCTTTAATCTTAATGGGATCTTAATCTTTTCAGGAGAGCCTGCTTCAGAGCTGACATGAAAAAACATAGTGATTAGCTGAGATTCTGCCAATGCTGTGTGTTTCAGTACACATGTGCACACACACACATATATGCATGTATGTTTGCTTTATTAAGGGAATTGGTGTAGTAATTGTATGAATATATCTTTATCTTTTTTCCCTTTGGTCTTCTTGTTCCACCTACATCATTAAAATGTAATCACGCTGGCCATACAGTCATTGGTTCAGTGGCTTGCTGAGCCTTTTCACTTTTTATTCAGCCAACAAGCCCAAACAGAAGTTGGTTTGTAGCCCCATTCGGGGGCAACCCCTGGTGGGTGTACCTGGCGTCGGCTCTCCCTGCCCTCCTGGTCACCATCCTGATCTTCATGGACCAGCAGGTCACAGCGGTCATCGTCAACAGGAAGGAGCACAAGCTGAAGGTTGAGCATTTGGATTATACTCCTTGGTGTTTTAAAATGGCTTGAGCTTTGACGGTTTTGGACAGCATCACTGGTGCAATATAAATTATTGATTCAGTAGTTCATGTGCCCTTCGCAATTAATTTTGAAAGTCATTCGTCATGTGATCCTAGTGAAACAAAAACAAAAAGACTTTCTGAAAGTTTTAATACTCTTTTTTTTTTTTTTTTTTTGAGCAATATATAAAGTTTTACAAATCCTTACAAAATTGTAGAAATAGTTTTAATTAATTGCATGCTCCCCGATACATTTTGTTAATACAGAAGGGTGCTGGTTACCACCTGGATCTCTTCTGGGTGGCGATTATATTGATCATCTGCTCCTTCATGGGCCTCCCGTGGTATGTGGCTGCTACTGTCATCTCCATCGCGCACATTGACAGCCTGAAGATGGAGACGGAGACGTCAGCTCCTGGTGAGCAGCCCAAGTTCCTGGGTGTCAGGTGAGTGCTGCAAGAAAAATGAATAATGGTGATTGTTTTGTGTATAATTTGTCTTA
Organism: Mormyrus hasselquistii; assembly: GCA_026779605.1. Classification (NCBI taxonomy): domain Eukaryota; kingdom Metazoa; phylum Chordata; class Actinopteri; order Osteoglossiformes; family Mormyridae; genus Mormyrus; species Mormyrus hasselquistii. Next base: position 13,186,521 of record JAODKE010000125.1, read on the forward strand.
AAAGTAAAAATATGGACGCTCTAGATTGAAATATAGAAATGTATAAACTTTAATAATCCCACTAAGGCGGATTTCTTTTAATGATTAATTTCATTTTAATTTGTATTGCTTTTTTAATATTTCACTTGAAAATACATGAATGGCATGAGTTAGATTGTGTTGATGTAATATACCGTATTCATTGTAAAATGTTGGGCAGGTTTATAAAATCTGCAGTACAATGTTATAAATCTCAGATTTGCTCCCTTTCACCAGTTTAACCTTAATCATGGTAATGATAATGATGCGGATGAAGTAGAGCACATTGTTACAACTAAATCTTGATTTTCTAGGGAGCAAAGGGTGACTGGTATCCTTGTCTTCATTCTGACTGGCCTCTCTGTACTCATGGCCCCAATACTTCAGGTACATCGCTGACCTTGCCTTGCTGTATATGGTGTCCCTCCCCAGCTTAAATAAGGACAGTGCAAGGATGCTCACACACATACTGTAGTTAATCATTAAAAATGTATTCGGATTCCGTATTCTTTTTTAACAGCATTTAACTGTAACTGTCCTCAACACAATACACAAGACTAACTATGGTAACTTGCAAAAAAAGGCTTGGACTCTGCTAAAAAATAATAATTTAAACAAACTACTCAACATGTGCACAAGCACTGGGTATCTGACCCACCTCCTTAGAAAGCTTCTCTTTAATGAAAGGGTAGGTAAATGCTAAACGGTGTCTCCTTGTGGTTAGTATAAGCAATAACCAAACTTCATCCGGTCAACATAGTGAATATTGTAGCACCATATCTTATTTGTAAGTCTTCTATGCGGATGGGAGTTTAGTCTGATTATTTAGCTTTTTATTTCTATTGTTAATGACTAGTTTGACATCTGGCACAGGACTTGTATCAATAGCTTCTTTGCTTGTGCTTGTTTTAGAGAGTGTATTACGGGGTGTTTCCAACCTCTTTCTCTGTCCTGCAGTACATTCCCATGCCAGTACTGTACGGAATATTCCTCTACATGGGCGTGGCATCGCTCAGTGGCGTGCAGGTGAGTTTGCCACTTTTCTTTGTAGCTAAGAAGGAAGGGGTTGCAAATTAGGATTTGAAAGAGGTCACGGGTTGGCGTAGAGTCAAAACAGGTTCACTAACGTTCTGCTTCTGTCTGACTTCTGTAGTTCATGGATCGCCTCAAACTGCTGTTCATGCCCGCAAAACACCAGCCAGACTTGATCTACCTTCGACATGTACCTCTTCGCCGGATCCATCTTTTCACCTTCATCCAAGTACTCTGTTTGGCACTCCTGTGGATCCTTAAGTCTACGGTGGCTGCAATAGTCTTCCCAGTCATGGTTGGTCCAAAGCTGCGCTTTGATACCATGTTACCATGACGGCAGAATGACTGATGCTAATGTGCATCTAGTGACGATGACCATCTCTTTTTGCGATAGGTAGACATCGTCTGTTGAGTAATGCCTCGAGTGTTCCTTTGCAGATCCTGGCACTGGTGGCAGTGAGGAAGGCCATGGATTACATCTTCTCTCAGCATGACCTTAGCTACTTGGATGATGTCATTCCTGAGAAAGACAAGAAGAAGAAGGAAGATGAGAAAAAGAAGAAGAAGAAAGATAGTATCGACAGTGACGCTGAGGATGTAAGTGTGATATTGCATGATTAGTATAAAATATGGGTATTGTGTTGTAAATCGTAATATGAATGTCAGTTTCTTTTTCCTTGTGCATAGGAATCAACCTTTTGAACCTGATGTCCTTTTTTGTAGCATCCAGAAGTGACTCAGGGCTTTTTAAGTGTGCGTTGTATTCCGTAAGCTGTTGATATAGCATTCAGCCACCTCTTAACCCTTTTTCACACCTCCTTCACAGTCTGACTTCCCCTATCGGGAAACGCTGCCCGGCATTAAGATACCCATGAATATTCTGGAGCAGGAGCCGTTTTTGAGTGACATAAGTCCTGTCAGTAAGTAGAGCCTTTCAGTAACAGTCTGAAATCATGGAACAGGAGCCGGTTCTGAACCGGTGTTTTTCAGAAACTGACAGAGCTCCTTAATTTTCCATCGGTTTTCCTGATTGTTGCTTTCATGGTTGCACTGAAAGCAATAGTTTAACCGTGTGAAGTAGATATTGACCTCTTTCTGCCAGTGGAAATGTTGTATTCAGAGTTGTTATATGACATCTTATTGAACATGTATCTCAAAAATAGTAAACACAGGGTTTAGGAGGGTGAGTCTGAACATGGATCCTTGCTTGTGGTCATCAGAAGCCGTATGCATGTTCTTCCGTAGGAGAGAAGTCGTCCTCTTACCTTGACCCACACTCCGCATGCTGAGTGGCTGAACTATATCGGGGCCAGTTTGGTGGAAAGGTGAGCTTGCAGCTCGCCGTCTTAAACTGACTCCCAATGTATTATTTAAATTGTCTGCTTAATGGAGTTTTCTAAGCCTAATAATGAGCAATCAAAAGACCATTTTTTTTTTTAATAAAGCCCCTCTTGTAGTGCATCTGGTAATGATTCGCTCACATCTTTATGCATTCATATGCATTATACACAAATTGTACAAATTGGATATAAAAATGAAATCTGCTTGAAATGCAATGTTGCTTTCAAACCAGAAATAATGATCCACCAACTTATTTGTCATTTCTCATTTAAAATTTGTCACTAGAAAGTAGTAATTGTACCAATGCAATATTTAAGACAAGATTCTTAAGTTGTTTAATATTTTAACCACCCGGAATGTCTCTTCAAGTCGGCTAGTGTTAGCTTTCGTGTTATCATGTAACCCGTAAGTTAGTTAGTGCGGTTTTATGACCAACTCAATGAACCATGTAAGCGTGAATCAGGTGATCTTTAATGTTCTCAGTTGTATGTTTTAGTTGCATGTTTAAAGGTCACTACATCATCATTAGTCTGGTGCAAAGTGTTATATACCTAGATGGTCCAGTAATGGGATTTTAATGTAACAATTCCCTTTTTCTGTATGTTTTTTGACGCAGGATGATGAGGGAGTCAGAAATTATTCCTAACACTTTAAGATTCTTGAACTGTGTCATGATAGACTTGCTTGTGGTAATACCTACCACTTTTTCCCCTAAGCCAACATGCTTTGCATCTTGTTTGCATTAAATTCAATAGAACTTTTCAATTGGTTAGTTGACATTTATTTACACGATTTTTTGCTTGCAAAATGCTGAATGAATTTGATTTTCTCTTAAGATTGGTAAAGCAGCAGGTTTCAGCGACATTTATGTGAATGTGACTTGGGGTAATGAATACTATGTTTTTTTTTTTTTTTTTTTTCTTTTCTTCTTGGTCTTTAGGGGGGGGGGAATGGTGCCTCAGAGGAGAACCTTGAAGACTAAGGCAAGGGGTCCTTTATGGAGAGTCATGCCCAAGGTTTTTCTTGCTAATTTTGCGAATTCCTTTTAATGACACATTTCCATAGTGGAAAAAAAGAAAATAAATTCCTTAATTAGGGTGAGAGGTGAGGAAGGGTTGTTTTTTTTTGTTTTGATCAGACTTGAAGGATCCTTTCTGCTCCTCTTTTCCTTGAAAAGGATGAATGTATCGTCAACTAAATGAAAACATTCAGATATGCCTAGTTTTTTTAATTTAATTAATTTAACAGCAGATGCCATAGTTGACGTACAAAGAAACCTTTTAAATGTGAAAAAAAACTGTTTGTCCCCTCTGCCGAACATTTCAAAAACTGCTGTTCAGTACACATATCATTCTTACTATGCAAAACCTCCCTGTGTCTTCTGATGAACATATTAAAGCAATAGAATTATGGGATATCCTTTTTTATGGGCCTTATCTGAACATATAAATTTTCTGAAAGAACTAATCAACTTTTCCAGTAGTAGGAGAAAATATTTTTATAGTTCTACCTCTGTTTGTCATTCTATTAAATTGTTTTGATTTGTAATGTCTAGATCATATGATTTTAATATTTCAGACCTTCACCTTCTGTGATGTCCTATAACTTTGTATGAATCTAAGAATTGCTATGAGGATGCACATAAGTAACAGAGAATGTGATAATGTTAAATGTGTTCACACGAGATTATGATTTTACGGTTTGTGTAGGTACGTTAAGTTTTTAAACGGTGATTAAGTTAATATAATGTAATTTTAAATGGACTGGCATGATCTGTATACTTTTGTTTCTCATGAATTTATCACTGTATTTTGGATTAATGACACCAGCAGTCATGCAACTGTTATTGCTGCCCCAAACTGTCTTTAACTCGGTGAAAGAATGAATGCTTGGTCTTTTCTATACCCAGAAATACAATGGTCTGTATGTGTTTGGTATGTTTAACAAAAAACAATATTAATATATTAACACTTTATTATAAAATGTCGTATTCTAAAAGGTTGGTGTTTTGCAAACCCAGAAATACAATGGTCTGTATATGTTTGGTATCGCTGTAACAAAAAATAATATAATACGTTATTATAAAATGTCGCATTCTAAAAGGTTTTAGAACAAAGGATAGCATGTTATGCAAAATATTTTCTTTAAAAATGTAATGGATGCATTATACTGTAGATATCACAGGCAAGAGTTTACTTGATGTACCATTTTGGTAAGAGTTAGAATTTTAATTAATAATTCCAAGGATTTATTAAGTCTTCCACTACTGAATTTGTTCCTCTCTGAACAAAATCAACCGTTTGTTTGTCTTAATATACAATGCTTGAGTTATGGGGTTTCTTGTTTTTGATCATGTTTTGTTTTTATTTTTTTATTTTTCCAAACCATTGTAGGTTTTCACCAGTATGCACACTATATTAGAAAAGTAAATGCAATAATGGTTAGAGACCTTATGCCATTTAAGTCATTTGTTGCTGTTTTGAATAAAAGAAAGTGATTTTTTTTTAAAATTTATATAATATGGATAGAATTTGTATTTTTCAGAAAATGTATATTAAACTCATAAAGCTTCTCTTTATCTGTGTCATTCTCTGAAGATGGTTTTATTCTAGTTCATAGTCCCATGAAATGAAATGGAAAGTAATTGCTGTAAAACTATTAACATCCGCTTACATCCATTTATCAATTTTCCACAACTGCTTTTCCTCTTATGCTCCTTATCACTTGGATCCGTTCTGCATGTGACAATGATAAACCATGGGAAGCTTTGCACATACTACTGGTGGTTCAGCTTCAGCAGATCGCTGTGTCTTTGTGTGGGAAATTCTGAGCGCACAAACACAGGGAGAACATGCTCCACACACACAGAGAAGGGTCAAATTCAAGCCCACAGCCCCTAGAGGTGTCCCAAAGACCCTGCTGAGCTCCATGCCACTTGAGTGTAAAATTACTCTTAAGAAATTAAATATCATTAACCTCCCGTGTCACTTCTTCATTGATCTTGAGAAAGTCCCATGTTACAAGTTGTTTATGGAGGGGGGGGGGGTTCTTTTTTTGTTCCATTGCCATATGTGAGAGCGCAGCTGATGCCTAATATATAACCAAGTGAGGTCCCACATGGGGAGTGTCTTTTCATGGCATTGCTCAGCTGCTTGCCAGGATATTCTAGTTGTTACATTAAATATTTTTTTTTTGTATTTGCTGGCTTTAAGCTTTAAATATGATGATCTGACATTTTGGTAATTTTATCGCTGTTTAACAGGATACTTCTCTGTCCATTGTTTTTCATTGCACACTAAATAAATCTTAGCAATGAGCTAAACTATGACCTGACTCCCAAGGGTTCTCTCGCATATCAGAACGCCTGTCAGTGCAAAGATTATCGGTGAACAGAGTGAACTGTTTTACGGCATACAGTAGTTATCTGTACAAGGCCATGTTAGAGAAGATATATTCCAATCCTTTGTATTACTAAGGTCAACTATTTGTTTAATACTAAAAAACCTTCACAAATTACAATTTATTTTTGTTTCATACTTTTTAAAAATTATACACTAATGCCCATTGGAACAAATTTTGTTACATGTTCCATTTTTTGTTATCCCAACTGAAATGGCTATAGTTTAAACATGGATGCATCATATATATGATATACATGTATTGCATTTGGAAATTATTGAAAGTCAACTTTCAACCAGTATTCCAAAAGCATTTCACCGAGTATTACCAGAATGTCTCCAGGAGCCATGAACACATGTTATATGGTACTGGTACTGTAAAGATTTCTGGCTGTTACATTGCAGGAAATTATGCATCTAAGGAAAATTAGATTTCTGGTCATAAGAAGTTCAGTTGTATCACAAGATTTTAGAGGTGACCCACCCATTAATCGCTTCAGATTATACTGTCACCTCCAGGCGAAAACAATTAATTGCCAAAAATTAGGCCCGACTTTGATCTTGCAGTTTTCCCACAGCGTTTTCCATAACATCTCTGATTAATGGTTACAGGTGCTCTGTGTGAGAGCCCTGAAATAATTGTCCCATGGTCGCTGGAGTGTAAAGGCCAGCCTTTTACCTATCATTGCTACAACCTGATTTCATTAAACCAGATTAATTGTTTAAACTTGACACACAATTTAGTTAGATTGATTTTAAATTACATTTGTCATTTAAGAATCCAAAATTGTTGTATGTGTGTCAAGAATATCAGCCTAACTATCCAGCTAACTATCAACTTAGCTGACTTGGTAGGCAGATACAGATATCTAATAAACTATTACTGCAAAAAGAAATGTTGTTCTAAAGCTCTTATTGGAGAAAATTCAGTAAATGCCAATGATGATTAGAGAGAGTTGTTCCATTAGTCCTTTGTGAGTCAGTCAAGGCCTTTTTCGAGGCTGAGGAAGTTACTGATTCGGAAAACCACAGATATCTCTGCAATGTTTTGCTCTGTTTATGCACATTGTTCCCGGATAAAAAAAATGTTTGCACATAGTTCAGGCACATACTTCTTTTTGAAAACATACTTATGGATTTTATAATTGCATCCTTATAAACAGGAAGTGGCTTTCTTGTTTTTTTTTCTTCCATATTTGCATTTTTATGCATATTTGCAATGAACTCGAGGTTTGTTAAACATTCTTTAGGTCTTTTTTAGTTGCATGGAATCTGATGCCATCTAGTGGTGAAGTCTTGCGCCATAGATAGGTTTTTCCTAACAACGTCAGAGTAAAAAGCTGTTGATGTAAGTTAAAAAAAAGTTGAAGACAAAATAAGAGAAACTAAAGCAGCAGGAACATCTTCCCAACATGAAATTTAATACAATAAAAAAATATTACATAAGAAGATAAATTTACAAACGAGAGGAGGCCATTCGGCCAATCAAGCTCTGTTAGGGTGAATTCAACTAGTAGCTCAGAGTTGTTAAAATCTTATCTAGCTCTGATTTAAAGGAACCCAGCGTTTTAGCTTGCGCTACACTAGCAGGAAGACTATTCCATACTCTAACTACACGCCGTGTAAAGAAGTGCTTAAAATGTTCTCCCGCTAATTTCCACCTAAAGTTCCTGTATTTGAACTAATATTGAACTATTTGGTCGAACACCATCCACACCTATTATAATCTTATATACCTGGATTTAGTCTCCTTGGCTCGAGGCTGAACAGATTCAGCTCAGCTAACCTCTCCTTATAAAACATTCCTCTAAGACCAGGAATCATTGTTGTAGCTCTATGTTTAACCTTTTCTAAGGTACTGTAGCGATTTCCTTTTTAAGGTATGGTGACCAAACCTGCACAGACTTACCAAGGAACTGTATAATCTTAACATCACCTCCCTTGACTTAAACTCCACACACCTAGCGATGTAACCCAACAACTATTGGCCTTTTTTATTGCTTCCTCACACTGGCGAGAGTGGGACATGGAAGCACCGAGGTCTTTCTCATAATCAGCTACCTTAATTTCAGCGGAACCCATAAAATATCTGTACTTTATATTTCTGCTCCCTGCATGGATTACCTTACATTTATCCATGTTAAATTTCATCTGCCAAGTATCAGCCCAGTCGCTAATTAAATCAAGATCCCATTGTAGCCTCTCTGCTGCTAGATCAGTATCTGCTACACCACCCACCTTGGTGTTGCAAATTTAACCAGTTTACTGTATGTATTGGTGTCAATATCATTAATGTAAATTACGAAAAATACTGGTCTTAAAATTGAATCCTGCAGTACCCCACTATGAACGCAGGCCTACTATGACATTGTGCCTCTAATACTGTAAGTACCCGCTGTTTCCTGTCTTGACCAGTTTTCAATCCAAGCTGCTACAGTTCCTAAAATCCCTGCACCTTTGAGCTTAACAGGAGCCATTTGTGGGGGACATCAAAGGCCTTCTGGAAATCTAAGTACATCAATCAAGTAGTAGGCACTCTTGCGATCAGCTTCTCTTGTAGCTTCTTCAAGGAACTCAAGTATGTTACTTAAACCGGATCTACCTCTCCTAAATCCATGTTGGCTATCCCTCAGAATGTTATTTGAATCCAGGTAATCTACCATTCTTACTTGAATTATAGCTTCCATTAATTTTCCAGTTATGCAAGTTAAACTGATGTGGCTACAGTATAGTTTGCTGGATTACTTCTCAAGTTGTCACTGTGAAAATGTTTATTGCTGGGTTTTGTAATGCCATAATTACAGTTTAAGGGTTACTGGGAGTCGATAGTCAGTAACGTTCACATACAGTTACACTTCAAGGATATTTTTGAGAAACCACTTTAACTAAATGAACTAAGTTTTCAAGCTAGTGTAACTGGATCTCCGTTGTAACATCAAAGTCAATATTGTGATAAGCAGCTGTCCTGTATTTTGTTATCTAGATATAATATCTGTACTAAGATTACCTGAAAAAAGCATAGCAATGACACATTGGAAATTATGGGACAGTTACTCCTTTTGGCCACCAGGTGGGAGTATGCATGTTTAACCATCCTCTCAGCTGCTCTCACTATGCGCTGAAGGGTTTTATGGCAGGACACATTGCAGGCTCCGAACCACACAGTGGTGCAGCTCTTCAGGATGCTCTCAATGATGCCTCTGTAGAAGGTGTACATGATGGGGGCTGGTGCTCTTGTTCTTCTTAGTTTGTGGAGGAAGTAGAGGCCCTGCTGTGATTTCTTGGCCAGTGCAGTGGTGGTGTTCGTCCAGAAGAGATCCTCAGTGATGTGCACACCCAGGAATTTGGTACTGTGCACTTTCTCCACAGACGCACCATTGATGGTCAGAGGGGCGTGCTGAGTGTGCGCTCTCCTGAAGTCAACAGCAATCTCCTTCATCTTCTCCACATTCAGAGAGAGATTGTTGTCTTTGCACCATGCGGCCAGACGGCTCACCTCACTTCACTTCTGTAATCGGTCTCATCCCTCATTGCTAATGAGACCCACCACAGTCGTGTCATCCGCAAACTTAATGAAGAGGTTGGAGCTGTGTGACGGAGTGCAGTCGTGGGTCAGCACACATCCCTGAGGGGCCCCCGTGTTGAGAATGATGGTGCTGGATGTGTTACTGCCGACCCGTACTTCTTGTGGTCTTCCGGTGAGGAAATCCAACAGCCAGTTACACAGTGAGGTGTTGAGCCCCAGCTGGAGCAGTTTTTGAGTGAGCTGTTGAGGGATTAGAGTGTTAAATGCTGAACTGAAGTCTATGAACAGCATACGGACCTGTGAGTCTTTTTTTATCCAGATGTGTGAGTGCTGAATGGAGTGCAGTGAAGATGGCGTCCTCGGTCGAGCGGTTGGGCCGATACGCAAACTGGAAGGGGTCCAAGGAGGAGGGGAGGACAGACTTAATGTGCTGCATAACTAGTCGTTCAAAGCACTTCATGAGGATGGGAGTAAGTGCAACAGGACACATTTGTTTTACATACATAGCTAAACTGCCATTTTACATACTGTCATTACTAAATATATGCTCCAGTGTGGTGCTCAGCAAACACTGCAGTTTTAAGAAAAACTGAAAAAGACAATTCATCAGCACTGCATTTTCACAAAGTATATATTTGACTACCACAAGCCACATTTTCAAATATAATTTTCCAAACTAATTTACCTGTATAATGTTCAAGTCGCATTTTCATCTGACCAGGAGAGGGTGCAACTACACCTGGTTAAATCAGCGATGCTCATAAACACTTTGATACGGATATGATGCCAGTCCACACACTCACACACTATGGGAAATTTAGGGACATCGATCTTCCAGATCAATGTTTCTGAACTGTAATTGAGATACAAAGTGGCCGGAGAAATTTCAAGCCCCCAATCCTGTAGGTTTGCGACAATAGTGCTACCCAAAGTGTGTATTTCTGGTTTATCGCTTTCAGATTTCAGGGCACAGGGCTGAAAGAATGACCCAGAATGGGTCACTTATGAGATCAGCATGACTTTTTACTCATTAACCTATCAGTGGATACAGAAGTTCCTCTATTGTAAGTAATTATGAAATGCTATATTCCTAATTTTTGTGTACAACCATCCAAACTGTTCCAAAGCACTTTTCCAGTACAGCATCAGTGAGCCTAGAGCAGGGCTATTCAACTCACGGTCCTCAGGGACCGAGTCCTGCTGGTTTTCCAGCCTTCCTTCACCTGTGAGCCAGGTGTGAAGCTTCTGGCCAATCAGAATCAGTAATTATTAACCTAACTATCTGGGAGAACTGAAAACAAGGCCTGGATTTGGAATCGAAGCCCCGAGTTGAAGAGCCCTGGCCTAGAGCCTATCCAAGGAAGCACAAAGACATGTTGAGCAGCATCACAGGACACACCTGCACACACTATGGGCAATTTAGGAACACTATATCCCATGTATGTCTTCAAACCGTGAGCAGAAACTGACATGAATATGGCAAGAAATTGCATGCACCACATACATACTTACACACCCGCAGAGCAGGCAGCAGGAACTGAACCCCAATGCTGGACAAGTAAGGCTGCTGAAATACACACTGTGTCACTACGCTCACCCTTTCCACAACCCCACAGCATTATTACTACCATACGTCCTCCTAAACAACGACAGAAAATACATACTCAGCCTCACTATGCTCCTGCTGTGTATGTCCAGAGAGTACCATTCTTTCAGTCTCCTTTGTCTTTACTGATGTCTGAAATATCATCACGATATGCCTTCACTTCCGGATATAGTATTGTACGATACTTAAAGTCAAAGGTAGTTATGCTTAAATGATCTTTATAGGTGAACTTTCATTGAATTTGTTAATACAACTTTAGAAATATATTCACTGTTTTCCATAGATCCATTAAATTCTCATTATTTCCATGTCACAAGAATATTCCTTGATTTTATTCTGTGACGTTAACAGCATATTGTATCGCTGGCAGGGTGTGCATATCCCAGCATGCCCCACAAGTAATTGTAAATAGCCCCTTGTATGTATTTGTTATTGTAAATACTTGTATTACCTTATTGTCTCATGTGTCCTAAAAATGAATGGCCGTGTCAGTCCTAAATGTAGGACTCCCAATTTTTTTGACTAAGAGCAAAAGCTGATTTTTTTTCTTTTCTTTCTGTCTCAGACAGCAGGCAGATTACCATCTAATTGGCATTTGTATATTTATTACATGAATATAAGGTAATAAAACAGAGTCACTATGTACTGAATTTTATTGATTCATTGAAAATACAATGCAGCTGTTCCAGACGCTTTCCAAAGACAGTACTGTACAAATTACTGAATTGTGTATTATTCAAATACACTATAATATAGTACTGTACATAAAATATACCTTATCGTAGTTTCACTGCTGCGTTTAGTTGGCTCAATTTTGGCAGTTTATCATAAATTTTGATGAGTCAACATTTGTAATTGAGAAAATGACTTTCTTTTTCTGTCATCTTACTCAGTGCATGCAGTAACAAGCTCAGGTAACTACCAGAAGCAGACGTGTTAGGGGTTATTCCAAGACACACTATACAGCTGATAAATTAAAAGAATGCCTTCTAACCTTCAAGTTTAAAACTTGAAAAAAGTACAGTACAGATGCTCCCTAGGTTGTGGTCCATGTTACAATATCTTGACTTTATGATAGGTATTCCAGTTTCATTCAGTTTTTTTCAGTACATTATTCAATAAATTGCATGAGATATTCAACTGTTTTTTTTTAATATATAAAATATGCTTTGATTTTTCCCAACTCTGGGCTAATGTAAGTGATCAAAGCATGTCTGAGATAGGCTAGGCTAGGCTAAGCTAGGCTATGACATTTGTTAGGTTAGCTGTATTAAAATGCATTTTCTCCTTACAATACGTCTATGAGAAGGTAACCCCTCCATAACCTGGGAAGCACCTCTTCATCAATAAAAAAAAAATCCTGAACGATTTTTCCTCCAAGTGACTTGGTAGTGTTCTGCATACGGTATCTGCGTCATCCAGTGATATTAAGGGCTGTTCAGTGGCATGATAGCTGGTGTAGGACAGTTACCTCACAGCTCATGGGCCATCTGTAACACGTCTGTGGAGTTTTTCTTATTTTACCTGAGATGTGAAGGGTTTCTTCCCACAGTCGAAAGATATACACTTAGGGTAATTGGTGTCAATATTTTGCTCATTGTCCATGATTTTCTGTGTGTATGTGCGCTGTCATAGAGTAGCATCCCATCCAGGATGTACGCAAACCTTGTGTCATATGATCATTGGAATAATCGCTGCACATATAAGTAATATTTACTCCCATTTGTTTTTACCTCCATAACTTGGCAATTACAATGTAATTCAGCTAAATAACAGTTTTTACAAAACCATTATATCCTTTAAAATTGTATCAAGGAAATTATGTAACTGTAGATGTTAGTCTATTGGAAATACTAAAGCCATAGAACTTCGATCTTGTTACAATCTCAGGGTATAAATGGGAGCAATTTAAATGCTTAATCATTGCATTAAACAACAAGCTGCAGGGATGCATCTCTTTATGTCTACTGGCCTGAACCTAAGCACTTTCATTACCTGTCCTCCTTGTGAATCAGCTAGGCAGATCCATCTACAGATACAATCCTTTTCAGGCAAATAACAAAATTGTGTTAAATTACAATGCAGTAGCAACAAGATCCACGAGAAATGAGTTAGGGCTATGGGAAACACAGTTGATATTAAATGTAACTGGAGGGCAATAGGGTAGCTGGAAGTCTGTACTTGGTGACGGCCTAGATGCTGAAAATACTGTTTTTGAGCTTTGACAAATAATACATGGTGGCAAAAGACTCCCATTCTACAGAAGTAAAAAAATACTCCATCAAATTCAGTGAATCCTTTCATTTAGCATGAACAGTTTTCATTAAAGGGCTTAAGCAACACCTTGAACAGCTGCCTTCTCTAACTATGAAGAACAATTATGTAATGAGAACAATTATCTGAATGAAAAGCCAGGCCTCTCCAGTAGACTGCAGGTTTAACGGTATACTGCCCAGCACTAAAGTTAAGGTGTACTTACATGCTGCCTATGAATGTTCTATGAATGCATTACGAAGGTGCAGATAATATAATGCATTTACCAAAATATTACACAATAAATATAATTCTTACGTAAATGTCATACCATTATCATACTTTATCTGTTTTGAGATCAAGACAAGATCATCCAACCCAACACCAATACAAGATCAAAACTTTTAATCAATTTAACCAAGACTTGAAAATTCACAATCAGAATTGTTTTTTTATTTGGTTAAGTACACCTAAATTGGGGCTGTATTTTTATGTATGTAATATTCACACTTTATTGCCAAAAGTATTGGGACACCCCTTCAAATCATTGAATTCAGGTCTTCCAATCACCTCCATAGCCACAGGTGTATAAAATCAAGTACCTAGGCATGCAGACTGCTTCTACAAACATTTGCAAAAGAATGGGTTACTCTCAGGAGCTCAGTGAATTCAAGTGTGGTACTACATAAGAACATAAGAACATAAGAAATATACAAACGAGAGGAGGCCATTCGGCCCATCAAGCTCGCTTGGGGAGAA
>JAODKE010000125.1:13230487-13244019 GCA_026779605.1 Mormyrus hasselquistii
CACAGACCCGCCTGTCCACAGACCCGCCTGTCCACACCGGGGGCATGACGCGGCGAAGGCGTGGGATGGGGGGAGAGGAGTGAAGAGAGTCTCACTGCCTTGTCCTTCCGGGGGGGTTGTTGATTCAGCAGCAGCCTTGGCCGAGAACCAATGCTGATTAGGGGGGAGCCAAAAGCAGATAGAATAGAATTGTTTTGGTTTCGGGCAAGAAGCTGTAATTTTCCAGCTCTTTTAATGTCCACGCTGGTCTCCGCCAAGTCTCTGCCATGAGCTTCTCCGTGATGTTATCCAATTTGCGATCAATAACTGCAGTGGTGTTATCCAATTTACGATCAATAGCTGCAGTGATGTTATGCAATTTGCGATCTATAGTCACAGTCTGAGTGCCAACAGCTCTGCCAACTCCGTCAATCATTCCAGTCACGTTCTAGCAGGACAGTCAGGTTCCCCCGAACCTGGGCTTCTCGTCAAGAATGATAAAAGAGTATGATTTTACCCGCTAGGCTGTGATGCCTGGGTTTGCTGAGTGCTACATTGGTGTCAGAAGTGGGATGACAAAACCAGTCCCAGAAGAGCAATTGGAGCAGACTCCAAGGGAACCTGGAGAGGGAGATTGCAAGGTTTGAGCTTGAGCTGTCCACTGGACCTCAGAGGGAATGGCAACCGAAAATGGCTGAGGGGGTGAGTGAACCAGGTGTGCAATATGCTGAAAGTGCCGAAGAGCCTACCCTATAGCAGCTCCACCTGCTACCCTGCTGGCAGTGCCTGCCCAGCTCTTATAGTACAATGGGAGTACAACAATGGAGGTACAACAGCTGTGGGAGCTCTTCAAAGCCCAGCTCGAGCTCACTACCAGGAGAAACTCCTGCCAAGACCAGATGGTGGCTGCCCACCTAGGCCTGGCGCTTGAGGGCAGGGCTCTCCAGGCCCTGCTAGATATCACTACTGAAGTTCTGTTTCATCTGACAGCTCTAGGGACAACCCTGAAGCAGCAGTACAGGAGCAGGAGAGGGGAGGTTGAGTTCTCAGCAGCTGTTTGGCATCAAGTGGTGCCGAAGAGAACATCAGCTGGGAGGGCTGTCTGCCAATATCGGTGCCCTATCCCAGCAGGCCTACTCTGACTATCCAACTGCTGTCCAAGAAGACTTGGCAGTGGAGGCTCTCCTCCCAAACCAATTATAACAACAATTGTAGCTGCTGACCCCACACAATGTAAAGCAAATGCTGGTGGTCACATTGTATTTACTCAAGAGACTCCATTGACATGACATGTTCATTTTCAAGTTGCTGAGTAGCACCAAAAGATACCAAATTTTCCACACCTGCAAAATGAAGTTCGTTTGTTACAGTGAGAAAAGAATGGAGAGGCATCATGAACTTTCTTCTCTATCCAGCGATTTTGAAGGTCATTGTAAGTGGTCAGGTCACTCTGTTACAGTCTCCAGAAGAAGCCTCCCATTATCTTAGTTCCCATGTTCCCAGTCTTAGCCAGTTACACCGGAAGAGGCTCAGAGGTGGGGACTTGAGTTTGTGACTCTAACTGGAATCGCACTTGAATCGCTCTTAAACTAACTTCCGACTTGACTTACAACTCGTTGTTTTTTGACTAAGACTTAACTCCAACTTGATGATTGCGACTCGTGAACAATAAGTTTTTAAGGCTGAAAAACACCTTTTTGTATCTGACATACCATTCCAAGTCAGCCTGTATTTTCTTACAATTTAGAAAGTGCCAGTACCACTTCACCGTGCCCTGTGTATCGCATGTAATGCCAGCAAATAATTTGATTAAAGAATAATATCACTGACTGCTCTCCCATAAATAAAAGCACAACACGACGGGAACGAAAGAACCAGAAGGACCCAGTGCCCATCATTCTTTCCACCGAAACCCCGCTTCCAAAAGCCTGGACAGCCAACTCACAAGCTATGACTCTCAGCCTGCTGACCGTGCACCCAACCCCAGCCCCATCCCCTTTAACAAAGGAAAAATAACCCTTGATGAAGGTGAGGGGTCCAAGCTGTGGGAGGTGCTACAGGAGTTCACGGACATCTATGCCGCCCATGATGAAGATGCCATGCGTACCAACTTGGTGCAGCATCATATCCACACAGGCAACATTGCTCCCACTTTTGAAGAAAATTTCAGCCTAAGAGAAAGTCCAGGACATGCTGGACTCTGGAGTCATTGAGCTGTCTTCTATGGTGCTAATTGCTCCTGGCTGTTCAGTGTTGACTACCGCAGGCTCAAAGACATACTTTCATTCCCTGCAGTGTATCAATGACTCCTTAGATACTTTAGCCGGTTCACAGTGGTTCAGTTCGCTGGACCTCTGCAGCAGTTATTGGCAGGTGGTGCTGACAATGGAGGAAAGGAACCAAAAAATCCAAAGGAGGGAGAAAAAAACCTCTGGGGGTCCAAGGTGAACTGGCTGCCATACCTTCTGGGCATGCTAACATTATTGAAAGGAAGTTGTGAAAATGAGTGGGATTGCTTGTTAAAAAAAGGTACAAACTGTGATCAAGGTCAAAGCCAAAGTTCGTCCATGAATCTGTTCTCCACACTGGCCTGTGTAGGGTGGCAGATTGAAGTCTGCACCCACAATGTTACAGTTCATAAGTCACATCCACAATGTCACCATTCCATGAAGTACAACTCCAGCTCAGATGGAGCCCACCCCAGGCACCATCCAGACATGTGGATAAGAAAGCAGAGAGCATGGGTGGTCAGAATGTAGTGTCATTAGACATAACTGAAATGTATATTTGGGTGTCATCGGTATAGCAGTGATAGTTAACATTATGTTTTCTCATTATGTTACCTAATGGCAGCATGTAGAGAGAAAATAATAAAGGACTAAGAACTGATCCCTGTGGTACTCCATATTTGACTAGTGACATAGACGACAGAGTACAGTTATTTGACACTTGATCATATTGATATTGATTAGTCAAATGGGATTTAAATCACTTCAACATTTACACTGTTGTCATTTACGGCTTTATCTAAGGACATTTCAGTGTTGTGTCCTGGACGGAAGCCTAACTGTATTCTATCCAGTATGATGTGTGTCTCTAAGTATGACTGAAATTGAGCAGTGACTGTCTTCTCCAGATCTTTGGACAAAAATGGTATATTAGAGACAGGTCTGTAATTGCTGAGCTCCTGTGGATCTAAACTATGTTTCTTCAGTAATGGTCTGATTACTGCTACTTTAAATTGGTCAGGTACATTGCCTGAGGACAGGGACACATTTGTTATGGTAGTTCTAGGTTTTTTCAGAACTCCCAGGGAAGTTGAATGGGGATTGGATCCATTAATTTTATCATCATAGAAAGTCCATAAAATGTTTGCTACCAATGTTACTTAGTAGTACAGGCTCAGCCTTATTTGTTAGATGAGCTATTGCCTTAAAAAGATAGCAGGGTTATTTCTCTTGTGATCAATAAGGTTAGAGTAATACGCTAAATCCTGCAAAATGCAGCCTCCTGCAAAGGGTGTTCAACTTCCTGGGCCATGAAATCAGCGAGAAGGGTGTCGAAATACACCCAGAGAAGGTAAAAACCATGGAGCCTGGTTCCACAATCAACTACAGAGTTGCAGAGCTTCCTGAACCTGGCGACCAAGAAGGAGAGCAACTTCCAGTGGGGCCATGAACAGTCGACTACCTTTGACTGGCTGTGGCTTAACCTCGTCAACACACCACTCCTGACAAGCTCTGACCCCAACCTTGTATATTGTAAACACAGATGCCAGCAACACCTACATTGAGGTGGTTCTGTTCCAGGCGTGACCAGATGGACAGCCACTGCCTGAGTAGGTCTGAAACAAATGATGTGGTGGGAACTCCTGGTGGTGGTGGTGGCGGCACTTACTACAGTCACCACACCACACTAACCTGGCTCATGAGCTTCAAAAAGCCTGAGGGCCACATGGGCTGGTTGGCTGGAGAACCTGCAGTCTTTACAATTCCAAATCCAGAACCGGGAGTGATGCTGCACAGCAACATGGATGCCCTGTACCACCCTCCATGTGGGGGTGACTGCGAACACTGCGGGTGCCTGGAGGCGAAGCAGCTAATGAGAGGCATCCTCAGAGAGATGGAGAGTCCAGAGCTGGAGGAGGTGAGTGTTCTAAAGTCAGACCATGTCACCGTTGTCCACCAGGGTCCTGAGGTAGTGGAGCCAATGGAGATGAGGGGTGTGATGCCAGACCAGACCACTGCATCAAAGTGGCCCACAGAGCTTCCATTCTTCTATCCAAAGGAGTGGGAACAGACCCAGACTGTGGACCCCACCCTGACCCGTCTGCTAGGCTCAGTGGGACAGCCTGGCCATCCAGAATGGGTTAGTGTATCGGCACTGGCAAGGTCCTGTGTTGGGGCAGGTCAAATGGCAACTGTTAGTCTCTATGACCTTGTGCGGACTCTGGCAGCAGTTTTACTGGCCAGGCTGCCACCTGATTGTGGAGCTGCATGTCCACTGTTGCAACTCTTGTACAGCATGTAAGGGCCCCCCACCAGCCCAAGGAGCTTGTTGTTGTGGACATTCTGGTCCCCCACTCAACCACCACCTCAAGTAACTGCTATGTCCTCTTGGTCATGGATAACTTTGCTAAGTGGCTCGAGGCATACCCCATGCCAGAGCAGAGCACCAATGTGATGGCTGCCAAGCACAGGGTTGAGTTCACAATGATCAGGGGCAGAACTTGGAGTCCTCAGTCATGGTGGAGGTCTGCTGGTTGCTGGCCATCTGGAAGACCCAGGACCACCCCACCCCACCCTACCCTACCCTAAACCCTACCCTACCCTACCCTACCCTACCCTGAGAACAACAACTTAATTGAGAGGTTCAACCAGACCCTGTGAGCCCAGCTCACAATTCTTATCAGCTGGCATCAGTGCGACTAGGACCAACACCTCCCAGTGACCCTGTAGGCCTATTATCAATTTGCTGTGCATTTTTGGAACTTGTGGTTTCTGAATGTACAGCATTTGACACCTAGAGACCACCATAAATAACAAAAGAGCAGAGTCTGCTGACTACTATAATACTGTAGCACCAGACATATTGGAATATCATGTAAGCAGCAAAGGAGAAGGAGACTTGCTTGCTGGGAGCAACATGCTCTTTAACTGCAGTCCTTAATAAGACCATAAGAGACACCCTAAGAGCACCGAACCCAAATACAACAGCGGAAACAGAAGGTGGTCAGATGCTGAACTGTAGGGTACACACATGGTGGGACATTTATACAAGCTAAGGACATGTGAGGATTGGACAGGGTACACATAAGACCGGGACAAACATACATGACACACCCGGGAAACAAGTCTTAATCATAACTACAACAACAACAATGCAAGGGCTATTTACAATGACATACACGGGGCTATGCACACACGTTCACGGGCCATCCTGTTCTGCCTGTGCCCAAGTCCTTTGTGCATTTCCCCAGTTCCCCGGATTGTTGTGTGGCGCTAAGGGCCGAGTATGTGACTACTACTATAACTCATTTGTTGTGTGTTCAAGTCCAGCCACCTCTATTTTTGTATTTAGTAGATTTGTTCCCTGGTGTTTCATTTGTATTAGTTTTTCTAGTTCCTGAGATTTGTGGTTGCATTCTGTTTTGTTTTTTTTTTGCGTAGTGCCATTGGTTTTGATTTACTTGTCTTCGTTATTTCTCTGGTGTTTGGATTAGTTTCACCTGTTGTCCATTTCCTTGTGCCGGTCCTTGTTGATCGTTCTCACCTGTCCTGTGTTTAATTGTTAGCCCTCTGTATTTAAGTACCTAATCCGGCTCTGTTTCCTGTGGAGGCATTGACTGTGTTTTCTTGATTTTGTGATGTGGGTTATTCTGTTTTGCTCTATGGGCTTCCCTGCTTGTTCTCTGTATTTCAAGCAAATTTTCCCCTCGTATATATTTTTTTTGTTTCTGTTAGCTTACTTCGCACCCCTGTTTAGTTTTGACCCTTCATGGTCTTTTTGTTTGTAGGGTTCCCAGTGTTTTCTATATCTCTAAATAAACCCCTGTTGTTTTGTGGAGCCGTAAGTGAATTGTCACCTCCTTTTTTTCTGCCTGTACCATGCCCCGAGTCCGTGACAAGAACCCCCGGGGTCTGTCTGATAAAAAAATAAATGTAAATTTAAAAATAGTCTTAGTAAATACATTATAATTGGATGCTGTTGCTTTAATATTATCCTGGGAATATCCAGTTGTCGTAAAGACGTTTTTCTATTTTTTTATTCAGTGGAAAAGGCTGCATCACACGGTGGGACAGTATCTATTGTGAAGGTTCATTTTTATTTAGTAACTCATGGGATTAAAGTTAAATTATTATTGGATATTTGATATAGTTAGGCTTCGAGTTAAGGGCGTAGGTTTGGTTTCAACATTGGTAGGGACCAAGTCAGCCCCGTAAACACACTGGATACTCCTGCAATATTGGTAGGGATGATATCCCTACCGTCCGTACCCAAATCTACGCCCTTGTTTCAAATTTTAACTTAACAAAAGACTGTTTCGTGCTTACATCATTAATCACTAGTTTTGAATATACATTGTAATTAGGCTACAGCTACAGTTTATTTTTAGGTATTTTGTTTCTTGTGTGACTTGTTCCTTCCGTATAATCAGCTATAAATTTAAAGTTTATTATAGGTAAATAACAAAGCATTTTGCGCAAGTACGGGCTCGGAGCCCCATTACCATGCATGTACGACAGAACATGTATCATGCAATCCGCTTGGGCTTTCAGGCACCACTGGCTGTAACTTTGGCTGATGTGAAGCCCATCCCCTTAAAGTGACGGCTGAATTCATCACTACCGAGCACCAACCAGCCGAAACATCATTTACTGACTGCAGTTTCCTTAACATGTGGGGGAAACGCGCAGATGCCACGCACAGAGAATGATTTACATTTTGTAAGTTGAATTGATAGGGCAGCACGGGCGTCCTCTTCTGCGCATCTTCTGAAAACTGACACACATCTTTTTTGAGGCACTTTTCCCTTCATTTTTTTGTATTCATTTTCACCGTAAGGAAAGGTAATCATTGTCTTTTCCAATAACAAGTCGAATACATTTGTGGCTGTGCTTAATAGAGGTAAGTTTTAAAATTAATCCTTTTCAGAACAGATTAATTAAAAATAAGTTGGCAGATATCGTGCTTAACAACTACATTGTAATGATTAAATAATACACATACTGCAGGAAATACAGAAATTCAGACTTATTGTGTGTCATTGTGGGAGTCTTAAGAAAATA
The DNA here is from genome assembly GCA_026779605.1 of Mormyrus hasselquistii. Lineage (NCBI taxonomy): Eukaryota > Metazoa > Chordata > Actinopteri > Osteoglossiformes > Mormyridae > Mormyrus > Mormyrus hasselquistii. The sequence goes on from JAODKE010000125.1 coordinate 13,237,756, forward strand.
CGACCTGTTACATTTCATTGGAGTTTCAAAAGGTTATTTCTGCCATGTAGCCAAAATCCCTTGCTTTTTGCAATCTGCCATTTTTCGAATTCCGGTTTACTTAATTCGAATTATTTTGTTTTCCGAACAGTCGTTTGCATATAATATCAGTCGTTACCAAAACCGGAGTGCTTTCCTTTTGCGGACTTGTTAATTGGGCTTTTCCTTAGATATGCCACATGCTATATTAGAAGAGATTCTGGCAAAGATAACTGGCTGGTTAGCACAGTTCTCATTCAACGCTGTATATCGCAAACATGTATTACCTTATGATAACCTAGCTACCGGCAAATTAATCCTTTATATCTCAGCTAAAAATTACACAGATTACATTACAGAAAACAGTCACTGTAAATAGTTTGTTCAATTATGAACACATGTTATGCACTTGTGGCTTTGACTCACATTATGGGGTTGGTTGGTTAATTTTGTAAGAATGTAGCATCCTACAAAAATAACATAACTTTTGCTTTAATCCAGAGTAAAACCAAATACCCAGTGTCAGTGAAATAGTGCTTTGGAATCTGTAAAACACTACGATATCAAATCAATTTAAACATTTTGTAGAGAACAGTAATAAAACAATAAAATATGGGTCACTTAATATTTCAAACAGGGCATCATGTTTCTCCAAATCATTTTTCAGTTAAACAACTTGTTTTTAATTATCCAACAGAAAAATCTATTAAAATACACAATATTATGTGCTAGCCTAACCCTGCTACACTCTATATGCACATCACAATACCAAGATGGCATGACTTATCGCAGCACAGAATATAGCTAATCTACATCTCTATTTGGTGCAATTGATTTGTTTTCAGGTTCTCACACAGATACATACAAAATTATACATTTCCCATCAGATCATTTTTTAAAGGATCGCCACCATAGCAGTGTGCAGCCTTCCAAGCTCTTGACAGGGTGGATGAATGTAGCTCATGTGCATACATCCTATAATGTTGGATTTCTGCGAAAGCTCTCTCTACCCACTTGGAAATTATTGCTGTGTCAACCAACCCCTACGGCCAACCAGGCCCAGTCTCCCCTACCTGTAGAGGGCAGCAATGTCTGAGCAACGGTGTAGGTAGATTTCAGCATTACCACTTATTTGTCATCCCCTGCTCAATCAGTACAAATTATTTTATGATGTTTAAAAAGCTTTACGATTGATCATCTCCATTATAAGTAATTAAAATTTATCTAAGAACTAATATGTTTAGGATTTTTGACATTTATATACAGCAGGTTTTGCTTATCGAGGTGGTGCGGAGGAGCGTGGCACAGGCAGGAAAAGAGTGACGAATGCTGGCAGCTCCGAGAAAACAAGGGGTTTATTACAAAATAAAACACACTACAAAACGTAAAGGTTCATGAAGGATCAGAAAAACGGGAAACAACTGGGAATAAACAAAGTCATAGAATAAACACACCTAAAGAACAAAGAAAACACAGGGAGCAAGACTAGACGAAACAGCAAAGCAAATAACAAACCGTAACAAACACTTCTGAACTCCAACATGCAACTGTACACCATAACTCGAACACACAGAGTAACATCTAACAATGACCAACTGTGGAAATAAACAAAGGCAAGCCCTTAACTATAATGATAATAAGGACTAACAAAAGGCAGGCGTGAATTATCAAAAACAACCAATCAATGAGGGTACAGGGCAACAAGACACAGGTGAAGAAACTACTATTGAACACATATGTGAGGAACTTACAAGACCTGTGGCCTGTACTATGAAGCGGGGTTACTGGCTTATTGGGGTGTCTTGACGGACTTAAGGTACCACAGTTTAAATGGACTTCATATTCGTTCACTTACATTTTTCCCAGACTACTTTAAATCCGACAAGTTACCCCGATAAGCCAGTAACCCCACTTCATAGTACAGGCCAGTAAAACTAAGGAAACATAGGGGGAAAAAACAAGTAGAAGCATCTGACCCAAGGCAGGGGCAGATAACTATATACAAGACAAATTAAACACAGGGATAAAGAATATCAAACGAAGGATAAGATAATTATAATTAACCAACAAAGCGGGAGTGGGGAACAGTGGCCAACCGCTTAGTTTATTAAGCTACATGTCAGCCTGGGGGAGCAAAGACACATACTAAGGACTAATTAGGGCTACACGACAGAAGAGGGAACAGGACAGCCAGCAATGGGCACAAGACACAGAAGACAGAGACAGACGGATGCAGACCCTGACATCCAGGTTTTTATCACTCCTCTTTTTTAATACATATTTCTGTGTACGTTTGGGGGTCATGTTTTTTTTTTAGGCATTGTTTTTGATTTAAATGTTCAGCAAACACACGCACAGTTAAGATACAGAATAATTTAACAAGAAAGGGAGAAAATATAGGCACAATAACAGATAAAGTCAATTCTAATGCAAAGACAAAGTTAGATTGCAGCTTCATAGCTACAGGCTAACTCAGGTTATCTCATTTTTCAACATGTGTTTAACGTCTTTATATGAAATACAAGATGGGACCTCATATCTCTTGGAATTTAGAGTGTGATTCCTTTAGTTATTCATATGATTTGTTGATCCATTGATAAGTATAGCAACATATTCTTCAACCACTGTGCAATCGATGGTTTCTCTGTTCCTTTACAAAACAAAACTAGAAGACATTTAGCGGCAACAATGCGTGCTAATGTGTGCTATTTCTGATGACAATGTTATCTATAAATATACCCAAAACAATGATATTCGGATTCAAAGGTAGGTTTATGGAATCCATTTGGAATTTTATTTCAGAGAATTCCTTCCAGAATTCACATCTGAGCAGTCACATACAGTATACCTTTTGAGACTTTACTACATGTATCAGAGATATTTTCATTGGATATATTTAATCTAACTGGAGTAACGTACCAAGGGAGTAAGTACAGTTGGGACGTGTTCCAATCAATTCTGGAAAAGTATGTTGTGTGTTTAGAGGGATGGGGTTTGGGGCTGATTTGGTCCCTAGCAGTGTTGAAACCAAACCTATACCCATGTACAGTAATAGGCATTCTCACAATCTAATTATATTGTAATAACTTCAGTTGGCTTCTCTAGAAGTAGATACTAACATATTTATTATATAGTGAATATATAAACCCCTTGGATTGTGGATGTTGAGATATTATTTTTTCGAATGGAGACAATATGGGTTCAGTGAGTTGTGAGTCTTGGCAGGAGAGATGTAACTTTTGCTGTAAGTATTTTACAATGTGTGGATTTTTTGACATTTGGAATGTCATACTTTGTTGATTTTTAACTCTGTGAAGGACATCGATATGTTATCTTTTATGTACATTGTGAATTTTTTGTAACCCTTTTTAATCCATGTTTTTGTAAATGGTTTGAATTTTAATTTCCCTAAATTGGAATGAAGGTCATTTATTAGACCGAGCTGCATATTTATGAACTTCGTATCAAACATCAATGATGTTTACCAACATGGGTGATCAGAAATGGCGTGTATGCTTTTTATCAGAGTACTATTTTCATGGAGTATAGTTATAGGTGGAAGAGTAGACTAGATTTGACAAGAGTATTCTATTTTCAAGCAATGAAGATGCATCACTACACATGCACGTTTACGTCCTAATGTGAAGCGGGAAATTGGTATATATAATATAAATACATGTACGGCATGGGTGTTTTTTTAAATGCTATACCATATATTTACTTTCTACAGATATTTATTTTTCATACAGATATTTTGTTATGCTTTGTATTTTATAGACAATATTTATGCTGCACAGTTCTAATATGAAGTTAAAAGCTGTTAATGTGAACACAGTACAAATCAAGTGCAGTTAATTTTCTACATGTGCACCTTAATGGATATTTATTTAATTTTTATTTACATGAGAGTATATTTATTTGATTTACTTAATTACTTAAGTACATTTTAGTGTTTTATTAGTAGGTTGAAGCAGTATTGACAGACGTTTTATTTAAATGTTTTAATTTTATTTATTTGTTCAGTTAACCACTGTTTAGTAATGAAAAAAAGAAGCAATTTATGTTTTGTTTCTTTTACCTTTGCTGTACCAAAAACATACCGAAACGTGACTTAAAAACTGAGGTACATACTCACCCGTGATATTTATGTACTGTTACAGACCCTTAGACACTCAGCAGTAATAATGCAAGTATGGGTGATCAGAATAAGGTAGCTGTATCGCAGTGGTATCACTCACTGGTTTTACTCATGAATTGCTTTGTGGTCAGGATCCCTTTTTCCCTTGGGAGATTTAGCTACATCACAAGCTAAAATAAGTAGGTTTTTACTACATACTTAAACCTGAATCCAGCCAATTATTTTAAAAAAACAGGATCTATCTGTGAAAAAGATGTGCTTTCTTTTCTGTATGTATCTTTTCATGCAAGTTATGCCAGGAAACTTTTCAAGGGGGAGTAGGGGGATGCAGGTATCTAACAAATATTTATCTAAGTCACTTCTAGGTTTTAGGGGACTCTTTCCTGTCACAGTCCAAAGACATGCAGTTAGGAGAACTGGCTTCACTGAGTATCCAAAGTGTGTTTGCCCTGTGATGGACAAGCATCACACGAGGAGGTGGCCTGTACCTCAGCTTTGTTCACTGTACTGTATGGGATACAGGAGACTCCTCTGGGACCTTGCTGTGGTTAGGAAATCACTGGTTGCATGTTTTCTGAATGGGGAGTGTGGGTCAAACTTTTGATTGAGTTGACCGTTTCGATCAAGTAGCTTGCATTTTCTGTATACACCAATTAGCCATGAAAACCACCTGCCTAACATTGTGCAGGTTCCCATTGTGCCAACAAAACAGCTTTCAAGACATGAATTCCACAAGACCTCTGAAGGTGTCCTGTGGAATCTGGCACAAAGACATTAGCAGGAGATCCTTTAAGTCCTGTAAATTGGGGGGTGGCACCACCGTGGTAACTGGACTTTGTCCAGCACATTTTTGCAGTTTTGCAAGGTGCATTATCCAGCTGACTTGGAGAATACCACTGCATTGAGGGAGTGTATTTGATCTGCAGTAATGTTTAGGTAGGTGGTATGTGTCAAAGTAATGAATGCCAGGACCTAAGGTTTCCCAACAGAACATTGTCCAGACCATGCCACAGCCTCCCCCGGCTTGCCTTCTTCCCCAGGTGAATGACACACATTCACAGCCGTCCACATGATGTAACAGAAAATGTGACTCACCAGTCCAGACCACCTTCTTTCCTTTGCTCCACGGTTTAGTTCTGATGTTCATGTGCTCATTGTAGGCGCTTTTGGGGGGTGGAGGTCAGTATGTGCAATCTGACCAGTTTGCAGCAATGCAGCCCCTCACACAGCAAGCAGCTATGTAGTGTTTATTCTGACACACTTCAGCATTAACGTTTTCAGCAATTTGTGCTACATGAGCTCTCCTATGGGATGACACCAGACAAGCTAGCCTCCCCACACTATTAATGAACCTTGGGCACCAATGACCCCATTGCTAGTTTATTGGTTAACCTTCCTTGGACCACTTTTGGTCGGTACTGACTACTGCATACCAATACTCCACAATACCTGCCAATTTGGAGATGCTCTGACTCAGTCATCTAGCCATCACAATTTGGCCCTTGTCAAAATTGCTCAGATCCTTACGCTTGTCTATTTTTCTTGCTCAATAACGTCAAGAACTGATTGTTCTCTTGCCTAATATATAACAACACCTTATCAGGTGCCATTGTAACAAGATAATCAATGTTATTCACTTCACCTCTCAGTGGTTTTAATATTGTAGCTGATCAGTGCACATGTAGACATTGTACCTGACCATGAAGGTTACCATCATCATATACATGACTGGAATTTAACATATATTTTTGCAGTATGAATAAAGAAAATGAACAGCTTCCAGTTGAGTACTCTGATAGGTTAAGTGAATATGAATTAAGCAAATACTTTGTTTGCATTATTAGTAACTGAATAGTTTTGTGAAGCCTCACTGAATCTGTGAGCCATCTGTATATTTGTTTTGTTGCAAAACTGCAATGATGAATACAGATGACTCTATAGGCAGAACTGACAGTTGCCTGGGGGCCTCAAATTACCTTGAGTTGGATGTGAAATGATCATCAATTTTCTTGGTAGTGGGGGCCTCCCAAGCACTTTCTTCTAGTTGCTTTCCAAGACTATTTTGTATCTTCTAGCTGGATACGGGTTGAGGTCATAAGGTAAGCACT
>JAODKE010000125.1:13244228-13269294 GCA_026779605.1 Mormyrus hasselquistii
CACTTTCTTCTAGTTGCTTTCCAAGACTATTTTGTATCTTCTAGCTGGATACGGGTTGAGGTCATAAGGTAAGCACTCAGCACCTGTGGCTGTTAGCTGTAAGCAAATACAGTTTCAGTTTCCAGACGCTTGTGACTTGATCTTGCATGAAAAGCTGGCTTCTTTCCATGGTCTCCTGTTTTATCACCATTGTTAGATATTGTCAACTGTTGCTCCCCCAACATAAGGGCTGGTGGTTACTAAATAATTTCTGTCTTAGCACTGCAACAGTATGTATTACGCTATTCAGTCAGTTTATCCAGTTTGACAGATAGATGGATAGACGTGCTTGTTAATAATTTGCCCAACACACACACACACACACACACACACACACACACACACACACACACACACACTCATCATTTACTCGAACAAACAGATAAAATGAGAGTTTTCTCTTTTTTATTATTATTAATTTATGTGTTGAAGCTCACAATCATCTTCTTGGAGGAGGACAGCCCATCCCAGAGGTTTTGCATCCACTTCTAATTTCAATGGTTTTTCAAACCAAGGGGCAGCTAACACCGGTGAACTGCTGAGCAACAATTTAAACAGAGGTAAAAGCAGATTAGCAAGAGGGAGACCACACAAACGGGGTATTTTCCTAAGCAAACAGGTGAGGGGTAGAACGTGATAGTACCCCACCATTCCCTAAAAACTCTTGAGCTCCCTTTTTGTCTTGGACACAGGAAAAGCCTCAATAGCCTGCATTTTAGCATTCAGGAGTCTGACCGTTCCCTGACTTACTAATTTCCCAAGGTGCATAATAATACCCTGATCAAATTCACCAAATTTCTCTAGATCAGTGATTCTCAACCTTTTTTTGCAGTGGGCCGCACTATGTCCAAGTTCAAGTGTCACGGGCTGCATATTATTTACATATGACATCATCATCGGTCAATAACTAAATATTATGCATCTTAAATTATTACAATTAGATGTATTATTATCATTAGAGAGTATAATTCTACTTACCATTAATGGGACACATTTATCATTATTTTATTTATTTTTAATTAATTTTTATTTTTTTTTTACGTGGTCAGCATCGCGAGCTGCATTTGCATCTGTGACGGGCTGCAGGTTGAGAACCACTGCTCTAGATTAAGCACCAGGGAAGCCTGTTGTGGGCATAGGAACACCTATCCTAATGTCTCCATGTGCTCTTCCCATGTACTGGAGTAAAGCATCACATCATCGACGTACATTTCACAGTTCTGTACACCCCCTAATACCTTGTGTATTAAGCACTGGAAGGTAGCTGGTGCGTCACACAGCCTAAAGGGCATCACGGTGTACTGGAGGAAGGTGTCGGGTGTGACAAAGGCGGACACTTCGGACACACAGGGCATCAGGGGTACTTGCCGGTAACCATTCAAAAGGTCCAGTTTAGTGACAAATGCAGCAGATTCGATGCAATCAACACAGTTCTCAGTCCTCGGGAGAAGAAAAATCCGGTTTAGTCATGGCGTTTACCTTTCTATAACTGGTGCAGAATCGAACAGTGCCATCCGGCTTTGGTACAAGCAAACGCAGTGAACTCCACAGGCTACGACTCGGAATAACCGGCCCATGCTCGGGTAAATTTGCGGTTTCCTTTTAAAATAATGTGCGTTTGTGTGGACTGACCTGATAGGTATGCTGCTTAATGGGCGGCAGAGATGGGAGAGACTGTGGAAGGATTCGCGACAGACTGATCCGTACTGGGTCTTCCTTCCTTCAGTACCCTGTCCTTCTGCGATTTGGGGTCTGTACTACATAATCAATGGGGCTCAGTTTCTCTTGCACGACATGAGGTCCAGAGAATCCAGCATTAAGGGAGGAACAAGACAAATAGAGAAGAACGAATACCCTATCGCCAGTCTGAAAAGCCTGTTCTTTTGTCTTCTTATCGAAGTCTTTCTTCATCATGACTTGGGAGGTACTTAACGAGCGTTTAGCAAGTTCTGAGGTGCTATCAGCCACTGTCGGAGTGAGCCCACATTTTTAATTTCTCTGTAGACTGAGGAGGCATGGTTGGACACAGTATGCTGAATGTTCAGCTCACAGATGACATGAGAGAACAATTTTGAAGTGAAGTTCGCACCCTGGTCCGACTGCACATATTTGGATAGCCCAAAAGTAGTAAAAAAATTATATATTTTTAATTTTTATTATTATTGTTGTCTTCAAGCTACGGCTAGGAATAGCCTTGGGGAAGCAAGACGCGGCAGACATGAGCATAAACAGATAAATTCCCCAAGCAAGTTTTGGGTAGGAGCTCCACACAGTCGATTATCACATGCTCAAATGGTTCCCCAGTTATGGGAATGGGATGCAACAGGGCAGGCGTATGACACAACTTACCATACTGCTTAACTTCCCAACTTACCCCAGGCCAAAGGAAATGTTTTAGCACTGTTGCCTCATAAATCCAGGGTTGGGACTAGAATTCCACCTCTGGTCTTTGTGTGGATTTTGCATGTTCTCACTGCATTGTCTAGGTTTCCTCCTGATGTTCTGAGGCATACTGTTACTGATGTCTCTGAATTATCCTGTATGTGCCTTGTGATGGACTGGCATCCCCTCCAGGGTATACCCCACCCTTATGCCCTCTGCTATACAGTATCCTGCCCCATCTTTGACTCTCTCCAGTATGCAGAAGACAATAATAACTGTGAATTCTAATCGAACACAATGTTATTTTTGTGCTTCTGTTTTTTAGATTCATCATGAACCAAAGATTGGATCCAAACATTACACTGGGGGAAAGTCAATATTGGTATTTTCCCAATAGCTCTCAGGACTATGGCTACCCTCAGCAGAACATCACATATGTGGTATATTACCTCCACGAGCCGCCTGTGGTGGCTGTCTTCATTATCTCCTACCTGCTCATCTTCCTGGTCTGCATGGTTGGCAACGGGGTGGTATGCTACATTGTCTTAAGGAGCAGAAACATGCGCACAGTCACCAATGTCTTCATCCTGAATTTGGCCATCAGCGATCTCCTTGTGGGAATCTTTTGCATGCCAACGACACTTGTGGATAATATCATCACCGGTGAGTACCATGGTCCCATGCACAGCACGGCACAAGATAGAGAGAGAAATTGTGCAGATGAGTATCTGAGTAGCTAATTAACCTTGACAATGGAACCGTAAGCTGTTGGGATCTCTGTATTTTAAAACTTTACCATTTAAATACTATGTTTTATTTCAGATTTAGAAGAAAATTGTGAATTTGGGACAAAAGAAGTTAAAATGGGATTTTAAAAATTAATTAACAAAATTTATGATTGGGTGGTTAAAGTTGTTTGACATGACCTGAATTACTCCATAAAAATATTTTAAATAATTTAAATTAATATCTGATATTGATCTTGCATATCATGTTACTCATTGCAAGATCCTGAGCTCTGGGTAATATGTGTCATGAGAGGTAAGGTGCAATACACCGAAATAATGAAGACAACAGCTGATAAACACTGGGAATCCACACAAGGTTAACGAGGGGGGCATGGCACAGGAGGATCGGCACAATCGGGGTGTGACAGAGCCCCCCTCCAAAAGGTGCTCCAGGGGAGCGAAGGAACAAGACCAGGGACATCACGGGAACTGGGAAGACAAAAAAAATATATATCAACGAGGCACCACGGGGAATAGCACAAGGAAAATAACTCAGACAACAAACAACAAACTGGGAATGCAGACAAATGACAAGGCTAGGAATAGACTAAGGAACCAATGACAGAAACACAAAAGGGGACAGCAAAGGAACAACACCAGGGGACACACCCAAAGGAGGCACAAAGGGAACAAAAGGGAACAAAGGCATAGAATGACGGGGAGCAAACACAGGGGCCAGAAAGGCAGAGGGCAGGGGGAAATGGGGAGCCAGAGGGAACCCAGGTACAGTAGGCGAGGAGCAGAGGCCGGAGGGGCTGCAGGCGTCCGCAAGGCCGGAGCGGGAGGGACCCTCAGCGAGCACGAGGAGGGAGCAGGTGGGAACGAAGAAGGTGGCAAGGAGGAAGGTGTAGGGACTGACGGAGGGGGCGAGGAGGAAGACAAAGGGGACATGGGCGGAGGGGAGGAGGGAGCAGCAGCAGCCACGGCAGGCAAAGGCGCAGCCGCCACCAGCTAAGGCATAGGAGAGCAACGAGTCAGAGCTGGGGAACCTGTAGTTGACTGACAAGGCATCAGAGGCGGGACCGCAGCCAGCCGACGAGGTGCCGTAGGCGACCTCCGAAGCTGGAGCCGGGGGACCTGCAGGTGATCACCGCGGCCCATCCAGGGGGACCGAAGAGGAACCAGGGGGCAGGGAAGGCAGGACCCAAACCCTGCACAGATGTCCTCTCCCTCTTCGGGACAGAGCTGGGGTCCTGGCAGGGATTTGCCATGCTGTGGTGGTGCTTGAGATAACCCACCCCAGAGGTGCACAGGGGTAGTCAGGGAAATCCCTGAGGGGTCCCACTCAAGCTCCTCCTCCAACTCCACGATGGAGGGTGGAGCAGTGGTCTGGCAGTCAGAGACCTCTTCGGGGACAGGGTCTGGGGCCATAGGAGCATGGGAGCAGGGTCTGGGGGATCTGGGACCACCTCAGGGATGGGATTCTGGGGCAGAGCAGGTATTGAAACCTTGAGGGGCAGAGCAGGTATTGGAACCTCGGGAAACGGCACATCACCACTGATGCAGGAACCTCAGGAACCACGGGGGACTGGGTAGGAACCTCGGGTGGCGAAGGAGGTGCTGCAGGCATACGAACCATGGGGGGCGCGGCAGGCAAAGGAACCACGGGGGGTATGGCAAGAGGTTGCGTCCCGGGTATGGGCAAGATGTCCCCTGCTGGGGAAGCCTGCAGCTGGAGTGGGGACTCGGGGGTAACAGCAGCGAACTCCCTCTGCAGCTGTTCTGCGAGAAAGACTACCTCCGGGGAGTCCCGCAATGCTGGCTCCCCCATCACCTGCCAGTACAGACCCTGAAGGGTATAAAACTGCTTGGCCAGGATCTCAAGCATGGGCGACAGCGAAGCTGCAGGCAAGGGTAACGCTGGTGCTGGAGATGTTGCAGATACTGCTGAAATAGAGACCATGTGGGGCGCTGCGGGCACTGGAACCACAGGGGGTTCTGTCATGAGAGGTACAGTGCAGACTGGGAAAGCAGGCAAAGGAGAATCGAACTGAGGTAAAAGGGATTTATTATGGAAACACAGAGGGGTACTGAAAGACAAGGCAATTACTATGAAACAAACAGAAGTTTTAAGGTGCATGAGACCCTGTAGGTGATGCCCTAAGGATACTACCTTAAAATTTGAGAGTTTAATAACACTCTTTAATCAATCTTTTTTAATCAATCTTCATATTTGAGAGTTTAATAACACTCTTTAGTCAATCTTTTTTAATCAATCTTCATATTTGAGAGTTTAATAACACTCTTCACTGAGAATGTTAAATATATATTGAATATATGCACAGGCATATGATTATAGTGATTTTGTAATATTTTAGCATAGCTGGATAGTGAGATAGGGAGGCCTGGCGGGTAGCACTGTTACATCACATCCTCCAGGAACTTTTCCCTGTGTTCGGCTGGTTTCCTCTAGGTTTTCTGCTGCTCTGCTTTCCTCCTGTAGTCCAAAGACATGCATTTAGGCTCTAAAGTACCTATATTGCATGTATGTGCCCTGTGATGGACTGGCATCCCATCCAAGGTGTATCCAAACCTGGTGCCTTATGCTGCCTAGGATATGGATGGATGCATGAATGCAGGCACAGACTGGCCATCAGAAGTTCAGGAAATTTCCCTGGAGGTTGGACCACCAAGGTCCACATTTCCTGCACAACTAAAAAAAAATGTTAATATTGTGATGATATTGGAAGTGTTTATTATTATTATTATTATTAATAATAATAATAATAATAATAATAAGATAAGAAGAGGAATATTGTGATTTTCTGCTGAAATAAAATTAAGACAGTCTGCTATCTTGTTGACAGGTTGGCCATTTGGAAGTCTGGTGTGCAAAATGAGTGGGATGGTCCAAGGAATATCAGTGTCAGCTTCAGTGTTTACACTGGTCGCCATTGCGGTTGACAGGTCAAATCATTTTATATGAATAAACATAAAACTATGTTTTTGTGTCATTTGTTTATAAAGTGCCCACATTCCATGTACCATATTTGGCACTTCTTCTAACTACTTAGAAAATGAATAGGAACTGTTAAAGAAATACATATATAAAAACATTAAACCTTATAGGACATATTTTAAATTAGGGTAAAAGGAAGTGTTATATCAATTTTCTATTACTTTGGCAATACAGTGAAATGTGCTTTTTCCCTATTCTAGGTTCCGATGCATTGTTTACCCTTTCAAGCAAAAACTGACAATATCAACATCAACACTAATAATTGTGATTATATGGCTTCTAGCACTTTGCATTATGTGCCCATCTGGTGTCATGCTGCAAGTCACCAAGGAGCAGAATGTGCGTGTTCTTCTAGGGACCGGCAACGAGACAAGCCCTTTCTACTGGTGCAGGGAAAACTGGCCCAACCAGGGAAGAAAGATTTACACCACTGTCCTCTTTACCAGCATTTACCTGGCACCGCTGATTCTGATCGTGATAATGTATGCCTGGATTGGTGTTACCTTGTTTAAAACGGGCATGCCTGCGGAAGGGAGTTGTGGTCATGAAAACCGACAGATAGTCTCAAAGAAGAAGAAGAGAGTCATCAAGATGTTGCTCACTGTAGCCCTGCTTTTCATCTTGTCCTGGCTTCCCCTCTGGACCCTAATGATGCTGAGTGATTATGCCAGGCTGACCGAGTACCAGTACCGAGTGATAAACATCTACATCTATCCGTTTGCACACTGGCTTGCTTTCTTCAACAGCAGCGTCAATCCCGTCATCTACGGCTTCTTCAACGAGAACTTCCGAAGGGGATTCCAGACAGCTTTCAAGCTACAGCTATGCTCGGCGAGCGCGGCCCGCAAACGGACCTACTCGCACAGGGTTCACACAAATTCCGTTCTTCCCGCCAACCTGCACGTGTCCAAAGGGCTCGCTCCTCTCAGCGTGAACTGCGAAGAGAACAACCGCTCCACAGTAAGCTCCAACCTGAACGACCAAGACCTTATAATGGAGGACCTTGAAAAGGTATATCAGACCCAGGAAATATTGCTTTTGATTGAGATGATAAAACTTCAGTTCCCTATACTATGCCGAAAGAATGTTATGTATGTATATATAGCAATTTTCAAGACATCAGAAGCACTTAACAGAACTAGCCCACAGCTGGATGATATGACAGCAGCCATTCACCACACAGTAGCTAATGTGGTGAAGGGATAGGGAGAGAATTCACTAACTAGGGTTAGGGGATGATTAGGAGTCCAGGGATCTTTATGTTTTATTGATAAGACAGTGCCATTTTTACAGCACAGTGTCCCCATCACTGCATTTGAATCCACACACACTACAGTTGTCTATGCCAATGCTTCTTTCAGCAGCAACCCAGCTTTCCTCATTAGCCTCCCATCGGACCACTAGCTAGGCCCAAACCTGCTTAGCTTCAGATAGATTATCTAATCCTAACTGCAGGTGGTACGGCTGCATTGTACTATGATATTTAATTTTACCAGCACCCTTAATTGTCTCAATCACTCCCAGCCACAACTGTCCCTGCAATGACATCGAAGCCTGTGTTTAAAAATGTTTTTTATATGATTCATATAACCACATCATTCCTTTCCTGAGCACTTCAGAAGTTCTTCATGAGATACTGAACTGACAGAACTGATGTTGTTCCCTTCCATGTTCAGATGTATACCCCCAGGCAGTATGACAGTCGTACCCAACAGTGATGTGGTCCATCTAATGGATTCTTTCAGGTACAATACTTGCCGTCATCCAATACTGGGGGTGGCGTTTCTTGAGTTTTTGGCGGCTGTGTCTTCAACTTGGAGAAGTTAGCTGGCTATTTTTTTTCCATTTATAAAGCAGATGGTAAAAAGTAGGGATTCATATGTGTGTTTCGCCCATTTATTGATTGCTTGCTGTTTTTAAAGATTTTTTTTAAACCAAAATAGAATTAGCTAGGAGGAATTGTGCTCTTTTAAGAGCACAGGTTGGGACAGGAGGGATATCTGATATGCTGATTCATTAACTCAAAATTAGTTTTCCGTTCGCAGCTGGAAAGTCATTTCAAGTTTGTATCATTTTTATGTTTCAGGTAGACCGAAGCACGATATCAATTCACCCTAATGACTGAATAGTTGGAAACAGGTATAGGACTTTTTATGCTTGACTAACCCCAATGCAAATTAATTTGGGGTGGAAAATGTACTTATAAATATGGGAAGTATTCTTTACACTTTCATTAATGAATCTGAAGAAATGTGGAAAAAAATTAAATATTTATTTCAGTGACATATAACTATGTTATTTAAAAGAAATATTAAGACATGTGCTCACTATTTTGCTACTAATTATATGAAACATGCTGTTATTTTAGCTGGTTAGCCATTCATATGCATGCATCACTCCGTCGTGTAACCAAAAAGTGAATACAGTTTGAGGGGCTCGTACCCTGTCCATGGGATGTAAATGTACAGCCCTCTTGTTCAGGTCATGCAGTGTTTTGATGTTTGGCCTGTTGGCCCTGATGACTCATGTTTAAAGAACGGCGCTTAAACTCATTACTCTTACTGTTGATGGTAATAGAGTGAGATGTGTGAGACATGGAACAATTTGATCAGTCTCTTGATAGGGTTTATTTTACTGTCAGACTTGATTTTGTTTGTGAGGCTTATGTAGTTTCAGAAGCACTGTCAAATGAATGTACTGGCTGAAGCAGGGGTCTGTGTTCCAGTCGTGCTCGTCAAACTCTGTGTTCTGGATTACGTTCAGACTGAGCTCTTAATTAATTTGCTTTGATTGACCTGTCGGTTGAATGAATCGCATGATTAAATACCCGGGGCTAGAGTACAATGCCAAATATTTAAAGCAGCAGTGGATTAAAATGAACAAAGATCTGCAATGACAGTATATTTTCTCAAATTGGTCCTTTTTTTTTGTTGTTTTCTCAGTCCACCGCACAATTATTTGCACATCCTGAGGGAGGGGCAAATGCACGCTATGCTTATTTTTTTCAAGTGCTATTTTTATTTTTTGCCCGATTCTGCTTTTCTGATTTTTTTTTTCCGGTTGTACTTTTAAAGGAATCAACATGCTTTCTGTCGACAGTCAGTAAATAAAGCGGTGCTTTTGTCAGCAATACAGCTTTGTAACATTCATATGAATGTGCTGCTGTCAGCCTGTGTTTGAGCAACTTGTCATTTTACATACGTGAAGCAGGCTTCACTTGGTTGGCTTGCAGACAAATATAGTGGATGGATGAATGGACATCTATGCTTTTTGTTTCAGTATTCCTGATCAGAGGACTAGCTTTTTCCTTACCATTTTGTTAATCTTAAACTGATATACCGGGCATATTAAACAACCTGTTACATAAAAGTTGCG
The DNA here is from genome assembly GCA_026779605.1 of Mormyrus hasselquistii. Lineage (NCBI taxonomy): Eukaryota > Metazoa > Chordata > Actinopteri > Osteoglossiformes > Mormyridae > Mormyrus > Mormyrus hasselquistii. The sequence goes on from JAODKE010000125.1 coordinate 13,253,772, forward strand.
CTCTGTCTTTCTAAATTGTCTTATTTGCCTTTATTCTTCCATTAAAACCAAAAGAAACAAATTGCATTTTTTAAACCCATAATCATCTGCTTGTCATTCCTCTGTGGGAATCTATTAAGTGGCATAAGCTTTCAACCAGTAATCATTTATATCTGGAGTAAATGCATTTGATTAGTATTTGTCCAAACCATCAGCAAGAGCGGGGGTGGTGACGGAGCTGCTGCTTGCATAAATAGAGTACAATAAGGGGGATGAACTTAACATGTCTTAGCCTGCACATAACATGCAAGTGGATGTTACATTTAACGGCACTTTAACGTGATATATTAACCGACAAAGTCAATGTTGTATGAAAACACTAGGGCAACCATATATGATGCAAGACAGGAATAAAAGCTGAACATGAATCAAGTTTGAAACCTGCTCAAATAAGTGTAACAAATAATAATAATAATAATAATAATAATAATAATAATAATAATAATAATAATAATAATGTACTGTACCAATTCACTCATCTCCTACAATGTTATAGAATAGTGACAGGACCAGTTAGGAACATGGGACCTAGATGTGGAGCAAACCGGAACCATAAACGCTAAACGAGAGTCGTCGTCGGGGGCGGATGCTAGGATCAAAAAGTAAGGTATTCTGTCCAGAGGAGGGAAGGGAAAGACACACATCTCTTTTGATTTGAATGCTTGTTTGCTACGCTTCGTCGTAATGGCACCACATTGCCGGGTCGCTAAAGGCTATTAAAGCTTGTTTCAAAATCAAGCAATCAAATTTAACCAAGTAAACACAATAGCTCTACATGTAGATAATGACAGTTCTGTCGGCAGAAACATCTTGTTACTGAGAGCCATCGAATGGTCAGGCATGTCAAAGCTAAACAGCAGGCCATGAGTGCAAAAATAAAATGTTCAGAACAACAATGGTCTGCAGAATGGTTTCTCCAAACATCCAACTCCTCGAACTTGGAAGTGGTTCTGGAGACAAAAAGACAAAAAGAGTTACACTGCTTCTTGGAACAGCATCAGATATTTTTATAAAAAAGTAGATTTTTCTATTTCATGTTAAATTAAACATTAAACTATCAAAACTGCGTAGGGAGAAAAACCTGACAGAGCAATGAGATATAACCAAACATTCAGCATAAGTGTGATTAACGTGCACTGAAATTATTTGGAAATGGGCATGACAGGTAGAGCAAACTAGATGTTGGACCCAGTGTAACAATTGCGTACTATTTTTAGTTTTAACAGAATAATTTGTTCCAAAATGTGTTTATGTCATACCACTGTTTGTCAGCAAAAAAACCGAGCTCACTTACACTCTGAGAAAAGTCAAAACGTATTCATACGCCTCAATGACTAAAATGTACAAACTATTGAAAAAGAGTTTTCGGCCTTACGTCTTGTTGAACAGATCACATTATCACACTAAATAAAAAATACTTAAACAAGAAATACTTTCCTTGAAGGTTAAAAGTTCATAAATTAAACTGTATTATAAACACTTGTGTTGATTTTTTTTATCAGTTGTTTTTCAGCAGTGAAATTCTACATTGACAATTCATGGGACTGAAGCCATATGGCATCCTTGTTTGCAACCTAATTAAACTGATGTGGCATGTACCACAGATAAATACAAGTATTGCTTATAAAGATGAGCTAGAAATCTATAATTAGTCATAAAAAGCATTGTGAGCATGAAATCTATTTAATAATGTATAATACAATAAACTATACAAACAATCAAAAATTACTGTCATGGAAAAATTCCCTCTAAAAACAAGCTTCAATAATATCAACATCCAGAGAATCCCTTCTTTACCTATAACTATCACCATGAACAAAGCATTTATAATTCAGACAAAATTTTGATCCCCACTTACCAAGACCATCCTTTTCATTTTAAAATATCAGCGTTTTGTTTTAAAAAAATTAGGCACGGCAACATTACTAATGGTGATTTCAACATTACTAATGATGATTTCAACATCACTAATGGTGATTTCAACACTACAAATGGTGATTTCAACATTACTAATGGTGATTTCAACATTACTAATGATGATTTCAACACTACAAATGGTGATTTCAACATTACTAATGGTGATTTCAACACTACAAATGATGATTTCAACATTACTAATGGTGATTTCAACATTACTAATGGTGATTTCTTTTCAGCAAGTAATAGGTTTAAAGGACTGAATATAAACTGTTTAAACTAAAAAATTTAATTTAAGGTAATAGATATTGATTTTATTTCATATTTCTGTATCTTTTTATTAGAAGCCTTTTATTAGTCCCTACAATGTTGTCAAGGAAATGGGAATTGGAAATGGACACATGGGGAATTTACCTGATTAGGTCACTTCCCAGTGCCTCCCAGTGCTTGAAATAAGCTACAGTTAACTAGGGACATAAAGGTGCCTTACAAAATAATATGTTTTCCTCCTTTGTCCTGGTATTTCAGAAAAACAACATTTGACATTTTTCGAAACAGGCCATTGCGACCATCACTGCTGTTTATTACGTACTTGAGCTGAAGCATACTGATAGCATTGAAAAGAACACAGGGCTGTGGATCTGCACTCCATAGCAACTTTATATATAGTTACATACTTTGCTTACTTTTGGTATTGTGTTCTCATTCTTCTTTTGTTGTCTCTGAAAGTAATTTGATGATGGTGGCATTCTTATTTTAGCTTTTAAGAATGCTAAGCCTGTTAATTACTGTGCAATATCAACAGAGTATATGTGCTGTTTATTGGAAATTAACCAGATTACAATGACCTTTAAAATGTTTAGGCCATCAGCATTTTGATTCATTAACTTCAGCTCATATAGAAATTTTATCAAACTTTGTTTCACAAGGAAAAATGAGTAGGATTAACTTTTAAAGCAAAGTAAGTTTATTTCCAAAATATCCAAAATAGATGGTTTCAAATGTTCTTACACATAGGTCCCCGTATGAGGAATGCTGTATATTGTATGTAATTTCAAACATTGTAAAGGTAGCTAAATAAGTTTTGAGTCAATTCGGAATGATCATTTTTATCTTTTCTTGCAGGTTCTTTATGACCCAAGAGAAGAAAACAAATTGAAATGAAGGTATATTTTTGCTCTTTTAGAATGATCCTAAATGGTTAAAAGGTTCTATAATGGCTCCTGAATAATTCATGACACTTGAGAGCTACAATACTGTACTAACAATGTGGTTAGTAAGGCAGTACTTCCTTTAAGACATTGATAGTAATGGAAATTTCTGTTTTTGTTGATGTTATGTAAATAAAAATTAATAAATCAGTGCCAAACAAGGTTAATATTTTTGAATTATTATATACAACCATCTATTTACCAGTGTGCTGGTCTCAAACCCCAGTCTTTGGGGGCCGGAGCCCTGTGTAGCTTAGCTCTTTCCCCATTCCACCATAAATGATTCAGTTCAAGAGCTGTGTGGTAATTAGCACAAGGGGTTGAATCAGGTGTGTTAAATGAGGGGAAACCCAAAAACGTGCAGGGCTCTGGCCCCCCCAGCACTGCAGTTTGGCACTTCTGATGTAACGCTTTAATGATCAAAATGATGGTAACGTGGGGCACAAATAATATAGTATTATACTATTACTTATAAATTAATTAACCACAAACTAAGTCATAGTTACATAATGATGTCATGTTAATTCATCATTAATGAATCACAATGCATGTTTTAGCTCAAACAATTGGTGTATTTGTTACTACTGTATATCTGTTAATAATTCTGTACATTTTTTTGAACTACTAGAGGAACTACTGGAGGAACAAGTCATGGATAACACAAGTGAAATACTGATCTCACGTTTGTTCATCGTTAATGAATTGTGATGCGTCTTTCATCCCAAGCAGTTACTGTATTTGTTACTATATCTGTTAGTTCTGTAAACCTTTGTGAACTTCTGAAGGAACTACTAAGGAATAAGCAATGAATAACACAGGTGGAACACTGATCTCATGTTTGTTCATTATTGAACCATGACTCATCTTTTATCCCAAGTAGGTATATTTGTTCATGATTTGCACTTTAGTAGAAACTGAGTTTCTAATAAGTATTTGTGCCCCATCAAGTAAAGTGTAACCACTTTACTTGATGTGTATTATGTGCTTTACTACATATTTATAAGCAGATTTTATTTTTTTTTGTTATAAGCAGATATTTTTGTTTCCAAATTCAGTACCAATGTATTAAAATTATATTTGGTCATGGTTGTATTGTAAAATGATATTTTTGGACATAATTTACATGTTGTAAATATATATAAATATATATATTTATGAGCTTTGCTGTGTGTGTAAAAATTTGTGCACTAAACTACTTGTGTCATTTAATTATTTACCAGCATTTAAAAAATGTAATAATGTGATTTAGCCATTATAAAAAGGGTGTTTTAGCTGCAGATGAAAACTGCCGAATGTAATTCTGTTTATTCATTACTGTATGTGGCTGGGGAAAGTGCATATGTTTGTCTGGAAGGATCACGTCAAGATGCCCCTTTCCATACTGGTGTGTGGTAAATTCTCAACAGAATTTCCTAAGGTAACTGTGTTTCATTAACAATCAAGTGTTGTAACATACAGTAGACATCCAAATGAAAATACTGTACTACTTCTTAAGATTTATCTTCTTGCTACAATAATAAAAAACAAAGAATAAATAATAGGGAAGCATTTTTTCAGAGGTGTTGATGATTATCTTAATCTTTGTAGATTTTAATTAATCTTAATTTAATTTTAGAAAACAAATTCATAGTTTCCATACTTATTTTTTTATGGGAAATCATCTCACTTGAACTGAAACTGTAAATGTGGCATAAAAAAGCCAAGCTTTTTAGCAATGAGTGTAAATATTAGCATTTAACACAGCAGTTAATGTCACAGTCATTATTATTGACCTGAATATACGTATCTGTCTCAGAGTCGAAGTCGGAGTCAGGTCTAAAAATAGAAGAAGGCACACACAAAAAACATTGTTGAATTGTGCTCTGTGTGTATGTGTATGTCAGGTGTCACATCCTGTCACAATTAAAATCCAGTAAGTAATGTTTTCCTGTTGTTCCTGTAGTTTCAGTGTTTCCTGGAGATTTTAGCAAATTACTGAGGAATTGTATATAGGGCTGGGAGATCAGCCATAACTGAGTACTGATCGGCCATAACTGAGTACTGATCAGCCATAACGGAGCACTGATCGGCCATAACTGAGTACTGATGACGTAACATTAACACCGTCAAGATGAATAACACTGATTATCTCATTACAATGACACCTGCCAGGGGTACCATTACAGTATATGTTAAGTAAGTGAACTGTCCGTTCTTGTTGGCTCGTTGATACATGTGGGGAGTGGAACCGGAACCAGAACCTCACTCACACATATTGCTGAAAAAGTTAATGCTGGCTATGACAGAAGTCAGAACTCACAGTGCATCACAGTTTGCTCTGTATGGGGCTGCATAGCCACAGACCGGTCAGAGGGCCCATGCTGACCTTTGTTGAACATGCCTACAGTTGGCATGTGATGAGTCACATCAGTGTTCTGGACAATATTCTGCTGGGAAGCCTTGGATCCTGGCATTCATGTGGATGTGACACGTACCACCTACCTACTGTAAGCTTTGCTGAAGACCAAGTACACCCCTTCACAGCAATGGTACTCCCCAATGGCAGTAGCCTCTTTCAGCAGGATAATCCACACTGCCAAACTGCAAAAATTATTCAGCAATAGTTTTAGGATCATGAAAAAGAGTTCAAGGTGTTGACCAAAATCCTCAAGACATCTGTGACGTGCTGAACGTACAAGTCTGATCCATGGAGGCCCCTCCTTACAGCTTACAGTACCGGACTTAAATGATCTTTTGCTAACACATTCAGATGGTTTATTGAATAAACCATTATGCTGCTTCTTATAATTCCATTACCCAGGGTCTGCTTGTCTCGCCTTACTGAACAGTGCAGTACCTTTGTGATGTAGAACAGTATCCTGTGTGATTTATGCAATGGAAGAAGTATCAGTCTGTGTGAGTTTACTGTGGGGAGATATTGGAAGCATTGCCCGCGGCAGAATTGACAGGAGTTCCTGTAAACAGACCTGCTTCCAGCTAAGTAACCTGTCGCTTGTCTTCCCCAGAAGAAGCAGAACACAGAGTGCAGAAGGTCCCGGCCAGAAAGGACAAGCTGTTGCTCAAGTGTAATTTAGTTATGTAGTTTATATTTAGTTGTTTAGCTGAAGGTTTGGTCGTAAATGATTTCTAATTTCTGATATAAATGTCTGTTTATGTCCATCATACAATTAATTGCAGGGGCTAGATCGTTAGTTTGTAATCAAACTTATTTTATTGATTGGTAGAGATACCAACATAAACAGAGTTTGTTTACAGTCAAGTTTAAATATTATTGTTCAAACACTAATATATTATAATGCACTGATCAACAAGGTACAGAAACTGTGTGGCTCAGTTCCACAGCTTTGTAAGGAACTGTTTTACTTTGGATCACGCATGGAAAGTATGTCTTTTGTGGCGTCTGCTTACATAAAGACGTCTTCCTTTCTGACATACATTCATCTTTTTGCATTGTAATACAGTCGTTTTTTATTTCACATTACTGTATGTTGCAACACATTAAAACACTTGAGACGATAATTTAGTTTTTTTATACATGAAATTTGTAAATCTATTGTGCTGTTCTGACTGTCATGAAAACAAAAATAGACACAAGTAAAACCAAGTGTGACAAAGATGTGACTGACAACACTGGATTTCACTTTTCATCCTGTGTATTATGGGATTACCTGGTGATATCAAAGTAAAGAAAATGGCACTGACAAATAGCCAGCAACCCTGCCCAAAATCGCTTCAGTTGTCAAACCTCTCCTCAGGGGTACTTCAGCCATTCCATGATGTGGTTAAATTTCACCAACAGCTCAATTAATTAATCAAATAAATTGGTTTAAAAAGTCAGTGACAGATTGACTAGCTGTTTGAGGGTTGCTAGTGGCCTAGTTAAAATTACATGGCTATACTGGATGGTTGCTGCAAATACTGGAGTGATTTTAGCAGAGGTTCTGGCTAAGCTGACACACTTTAACAGGCATAATATCATAGTTTTACACCAACACGAGGATAATTTAAACATCATTTTCTTTGCCTGCCTAAGACTTTTGCACAGTACTGTATGTGTTGAGTTTGTCCATTTTCTCCAGGTAAATCCAGTTTCCCAAATCCACAGTTCAAAAACATGAACATGGGGTTCGAGTTGCCAAGTTGTTCATAGAATTTCAAATTCATACCAGTTACCTTGGTTATCAATGGCTGCCATATTTGCATTCTGCAGTAGGTTTCATTTTTACCTGGTGTCCTGCACAGAAACTCCTATTGATTTGTGTATGTAAACCAGATAATTGCTTAGGAGACATATGATGAGGGTGCAAGCACAATGTTTAAAAAACATTGAACATTTAATACAAGAAATCATTAAGCTATGCTAAAGCTTCATACAGGCTACAGACATCCTCTATGGACTCAGATGGACTTGGGAAGATTTTTTGAGTCAGTAAAAAGTCAGTTAAAATTCACCCCAGTTTGTAACAAGACCACATCCATTCATATCGAGGCCGGACCTGAGTGTGAATCTGGACTGGAGTACCACAACTCTCCCTTTGTGTGTCTATGTTTCGAAATGATAGCGTTCCGATGTACCTGTACTCAAAAAAAGGATTATTTAATTTAATTTCAGATATTTTAGAGAGGAGGGGAGAGTGTGTAGGGATCGCTTCGATAGTTTTACGGTAATAGTTTCTGTTTACCGCAGAGTTTTTTGTCAGTTTTGATATCATGTGGCGAAGTTTATCATTTCCCGGCTCAGAGCATCCAGATAAAATCACATTAGCGTTCAGCTTTCCAGTTGATCCATCATGTAATTATAAAAATTGTAAAGGTTGGGTGATGTGTGGGTGGAGGAAGGGTTAGGTGGGGGAGGGTTGACGGGCTGTTCAGGGAGTACACTCACATTCACACAGCAATCACACAGCAATTACACGTTGCTGTTATATTGCAAACATCTCTGATAGTGATACAGTGCATTCATTGAAATAATGTTTTGTTTTGGGATCTGTCACCAAAGAATATATTTAACAAATGAAGTTAAATCTTTGAAATCGGACTCTGGCAGTCCTCTGTTCACTTCATCAATCTTTTATCCTAGGTAAAATCCTCATCATTTACAGATTAGCTGTGCTCTTTGAACCCTCTGATGTGTAACCTAGCGTTATAATCCCTGTCCAACTGACAGAACAATTTTGTTTTAAACACTTGACACAGTTTGTTTTTCTTTCGCAGAACAAAAATTATATGCGTATATATTGTACGCATTTGGATTCTTCTGAAATTACAATGCTGGCCTGAATAAATATGAATTAATGGGTTACACTTTACATTAACTGCACCTTCATAATGCCTCAGCAATGCATTCATGGAACATTCAATGCACTACAATCAATCATAACGCATTAATATTATTATTATTATATTAAAGTTTTGAAGGGATGTTAGGATGTTAAGGTATACTTACGTGCTGCTTATGAATGTTCTATGAAGGCATCATGAATGTGTTTGTCAAGATGGGTGCCTGTCTGGCTGTGGCCCATGTCGTCTGAGTTGTTACCTTATGGTTGTTGCTATGTACATTAGTTCCTGCCTCATTTAGTGTTATATTCCTTCATCAGTCCCCACATCTTAGTTTTGCTTTTGACCTTTTATGGTGCCTTTATTTTATTCAAAATTCAATTGCAAATCTTGCAAGCATGATCTGACCCAGGTGCATTTAGAAATGTATACGGTAAACCTATAGTTTTAGGCTTGTTATGAAGAGAAACGCATTCAATGTTGATATTTTAATGTTATTAATATTTTTATGTGTTTTTTCACTTATATTTGAAATTGTTTAACATTAATAAAAATTTACGTGGTTATTGTCTGCTTATAAAGTATTTGTATATCTGTATTTATTCATGACACTGGCCTAGATTGCCTGGAAAAGTTTAAAGGGATACTTTTATTTCTGATTATGCAAAAATTGTTCTCTGAAACACTGAGACGCTAATTATAGTGGTCTAAATACTGCCTGGCTTTATTATACCTCAGAAAGTCCATTGTGTGTGCATATGTACAGTATGTGTGTATATAGGTGCTGTTATTGACCAAATGGATAGCTATAAATATTTTGGTACTGCCCTTGATAACAATCTGTGTTTTCAATCCTATGTTGTTGTTACCTCTAAACAGATCCCGCAAAGACTTTAGTTTTGTAGAATGATGAATTCCTTGAACATTTTGCCTGAGATGATGATTCTCTTTTATCAAATCTGTTTTTGTATTATTGTGTTGTCTGGAAACTTAAATTTGTCCAACAACAGCAGGCTTGGAGGTCTTGTGGCCAACAAAATCTTTGGGAGGAGTCACGCCAGATTGGTGGACAGGTCCTCAAAAAGGACAGCTCAAGCTATACTGGACTGTCAGGACCATCCACTAAAGTGGAAGTTTGTGTTATTGCCCTCATGTTGGCATTTCAGCATCTCTGTCTGTAGGACTAAGAGTCTCCTTCATCTTCAATGCTACTCCTATGCTTAATAACAGATTGCACTGCCTAGTATTGGATATGGGCACACTAGCATACAATAAAACTGGTCTAAGTCGCCGGCTTGTAACTCGTCAATGTGCACAAGCCGACGCTCAAGCAAAAGTCCCCATTTTTCCTAATGATGTTTCCTTTAAAATTCCTTGTGTAAATCGCCGCTTGTAAGTCATCAAATTCCCTTAGTCGTCACTTAAATCCCAGTCCCGAACAACACAAATGAATGGATTTTCCTACCTGTAAGTCGACACCCCAATTGCTGCATTCTCGCCGCCTGCTTCACATCGCCTGCTTGTCACCACGGCAATGTAGTCAAGACCCTGACATGAATGCTGCACTTGAAGAGTAGTGTGATGCAATTATGCTTGGTATAGCGCTCCATACAATTAATGGCAAAGCATGATTCATCCAATGCGTGCAGCAGACCTGTCAGTTCTTCCATTAGCAATCCATGACAGAGCACAATACATTGTTTTGAGGGTTCAACATTCAGCTGAAATTGGACAGACTTGGGGGCAATAACTTCATGGCAGTCTGTAAAAGACTTGGATGGCTTTATAGGAACCCATACTGCATGTACTGACTGGTCAAGGAAGGATGCCGAGGCCGTGATGAGTAGAGTATGGTGTTATATTTACTAGTCGGCAAAATGGCGAGATAGACATAAGTCGCAAAAGTGTCGACTTAGGTGTATCTCGTCAATTCTCTAAGTCGTCACTTTTAAGCTGGTCCCACGAGTGTCGACTTAGACCGGTTTTACTGTATTTTCACTGAAAATGTGAAATATTGTGCTTAAAATTTAAAATGGACAAAATGTTCCCTTTTTCTGCAAAACTGTACATTTGTAGTTGTGTGCCTTCTGGTACTTGTGTATCTCTTGTATTGTATTGTGTTGTGTTGAAGCCTATGTTGTCCTTTTGCACTCTGTTGGATGTGAACACTGGCAGCAAAATCTGTTCCCTTGGAGGATAATAAAGTTATCTTTGAACCTTCAACCTTTGGCATTATATGTAAACTCACTTATACAGTAGCAAGATTATGGAAACAAGACTATAGTGTTGATTCATAAAAATCTGTCTAGATCATTTACTGGGAAATTAAGGACTTGAAACTATAGGTTTACTGCATACATTTGTGATTGCAGTCACAGATGATTGGGTCAGATAATGCCTATAAGATCTGCATTTGAATTCAGAATGTATTCTGAACATATTATTATGCAATCATATTTTACAACATGACTTAAGGATGTTTTTTTTACTGTAACAGAATGCACTGTAGGAACATTTCTGCAGAGATTTTTGCAATCCAGTCAATATTAAAACAAGAAAAAAATGAACCAATGCATCCTGCAGTGGGCTCTAGACTTACTGCTACACTGTAATGAGCGAGCAGTTGCAGTAGATGGAAGACTTGCAGGAGGCGTAACAACAATGAGGGGCGGGGCTAAACTGGCCGTGTTGACAGAATTCATTGGCAATTGGCTATCAACACTATGCCAATGAATTCCTCATGTAACCAAACCCTGCTGACCCTGATTTGGGCCACATATTTTTGTGGGGGTAGCTGAGTGGATTTGAAGGTGGTTCGAGAGCATAATTAGCTCTGGCAGTAAGAGGTTGAGTTGGTGGTTAGGATACCATGTATAGGGAGTTTTTGTAGTATGAGATATGGATGGACCTCTGAACGGTAATATTTCAGATGGTGTTCGGTAGAGAGGACTACAGGGCTTTGTAGAGGACATCACAGCCAGCGTCTCAGCCGAAGCCTCTCAGGATGTCCAGCTCAGAGCTCTCAGCATATGCTGACAGCTGCCTGCCAGGCCTTGTTATGGCTGAGGGGCATCTCCACACGCTGCCTTTCTGTCCATGACAGTCACGTTGAACTGTTGACAGGCATTAGCTGTGCAGCGTAGTGTGAGGCAAACACTGTCAACACCTGACTGGGTAGAATGGCACGCTTGTGGGGCGTCCACAGGTACTCTGTGACATGGTTACCTGTCTGAGCATTTAATGGTTTTATCCCCATTTAGCCTGCTTTTGCAGCATAACAAGCAAAATAATTTTTAAAAGTGATGGGTTTGGAAGGACATGATTATATTGTAAGAATTATAATGATTATTATAAGCAGAAAGCTGTACGTATAGTTAAGGAGACCGACAATGGTTATGCATTTGCTATCGTCAGTACAATACTGTACAATGTGTACAATACAATGAAGCCTACTTTTAGATGGGAGGGGCTGTGACCTAATTCAGGCTGGAAGTCCTTAGGTTAATATAGATCGCATGGGGTTAGTCATGCTGCACACCTCAAGTTTATTTTTTGTACTGAAAATGAAAATTAAATGGATGTAACAAAGCCACACTTTTAAACTAGGAACCAGTTCAATTTCTTTCTCTGTAAAGAGATCTTTATTTGCCAGAATTATCTCTCTAAAGTATTAGGTACAGTAGGTAGGTAGAAAACTTTATTAATCCCTCGGGAAGGTTCCTCCGGGAAATTCACGTTTCTAGTAGCACCAAAGCACCAGACAACATTCAGACAACATACAGCTGCAACATACAATTACAGTTACAGATGAAAGTGTAGTGAGAAGTAATAAACAGTGATGGGATGCCTCATCTCGGAATTTCCCAAATATCACCTGCAGTTTGACTTCCTACTTCCCAGTGTACATTCCTAGATTCCTATCTTCAGATTTTTCCAGAAAGTAACAGTGCAAAATTTTATGAGTAAACTGGTTTTTCTTCTGAATTTGTAAATTTAGTTTTAATGTCTGTGTATCAGTGGCAGAGGCAGGGTGGCGCCTCCCAGCAATGACCGCAGCACCCCCCCAGCACCCCCAAAACACTGCTTTATTTTCCTTTTATAATGCCTGTAAATTACCAAACCCAATGGCAATGAAATATTTTTTTTACTGTTTTCTCTTGATAATGGAATAATTTTCTTGACATCGTCAGGCTGAGCATTTGAAAAGGAATGCATTTCAACTGCAGTAAAGTTAACATTGGATATTTTAACATTATACCTATTATTTCATTTCAGATTCAATGGTGAGTGTATTTTGATGCTGCTTCTGTTAATTTATATACACTTGTGAAGATTTGAGGAATGCCATTTCTACATTTTTTCCTTCTTTTCTCTCACAGGCCACACATTTCCTGATTTATCAAATTCTGCCTTACAATAAGTTCCTTTTTAAATTAGGCATAGACCAATATTTAGCAAATATGTTATTTTCACTGTCTTGCTGAGAGAGAAAAAAAGTGGTATATTGGGCTTGTACAGTAGCTTTTTTTTTGTCCAAACTACACATGGGGCTGCTCAAAGTTAGAATTTATTTAATATTTTATTATTCTACATAGCTTACGCTGCTTTGTGCTTCGATATATCTAGTTTGGCTTATAGCCACGTAGTTAAAGAGATTTTTTTTTGCTACCTATCAGACTTTTTCAGGCAGCAGAGGTGGACATTTCAGGTCCAGAAAGTAAAAATCCAAACCAGGATTTTGTTTCAACCAACCAATTGAACATGAGAGTCACAGTCACAGAGTACGCAACTAGTTGGTTGAAACAAAATCCTGGTTTGGATTTTTACTTCTAGCCACATAGCCACATCCACCTCTGTCAGGCAGTCACAAAAATGTGCTTCTTCCCTATTGAGGCAATGAACAGAGGGGACACCCAAGCCAAGTTAAGTTAGGTTAAAGCACCCGCTCTAAATAACCTACCTCCCCCATAGCACCTGCAATATTAAATCACTAGTGCCTCCACTGCTGCATATTCTTTATAATTACAAAAAAAATAATAATTACTTACTCATTATTAAGTATTTATCCATCCATCCATAACTGCTTATACTGGACAGGGTCATGGGGAGATCTGGAGTCTATCCTAGGCAGCCAAGAGAACAAGTTAAGGGCACACACAGTCACACACTATGACTAATTTAGCCATCAGTTATCCTTCCTGCACGCTTTCAGACTGCAGACACGCTTGCAGACTGAGGAAACCAGAGCGGTTGGAGGAACCCTGCATGCAAATTCAACCCTGAAGGTATGAGACACCAGTGCTACTCACTGGGGTTCCACACCACCCACTGTCATCTGTGCAGGGTGCTTATTTATTAGAGAACCAAGAGAAGATGTTAGCAGATGCATTTCCCCTGGGAGATGATAATAAAAAAAATTTTTTTGGTCAATTCTATAGTAATTCAAATAGCATTTCTTTTTGGTTAGAAGTATGAACCACCTATTTCATATCTTTATGGGTGATATCAATGCATAGCACGCAGCTTATCACATGATCTGAATGTGGTAGACAAAACACACCTCTGCACCACTTAGGATTACATCTTCAGACTACTTATCCTACCCACAGCGTCACAGCAGATTAGTGTCTCTTGTGTCACCTCTCTAAATGGATGTCTAAAATGTAAACTGCTTTAGTGGATCCTTGACAATCACATTGTCTTCCTTTAAACTCATCTTGACCTTGACTTTCAAGAAATGTTTCACAGAACCTGATCTACCAGTCAAATCTTATAGTCTCAGCATCTTCCATCATTTATAGCACACCATTAAGGGGGGAAGTACAGTATGCTCACATAATGAGCATATTGTACATAATCTACAAATATTGTACACAATCTACAAATACATGCTCTATAATAACACCTAATGGTTCTGTCATCAATAATTTTTTCCCTTCTTAGTCTCTATTCCCTTTTTTTCCAAATTAATGACTTACTGTCACCTTGTTGTGTGCTTCCTCGCCTTTTAATTAAAAAAAATAATGCAATCAGTTATTACATAGAAGAAGTCATTGATCAACATAAAAGTTATATAGCTAAACATTAGAAAAAAACTTCAGTACTTTACAAATATGAGAAAACTTATGGGGGTCCAAGGCATACTGGAACCTCAACTTCCCTGGGTATGTAAACCTTATACTGTACAGCTATACGAGTATTGGGTGAGTATAGTTAACTCTTAGCTGAGTGTATATATATATATATATATATGTATACACATTTTAAAGAGTAACATGTTAATTGTGTTGCCACAATTTTCATATTTCTGATGGGGAGTCCAATTTGGACAACATGCAGAACACTAATAAACAGCACTTGATAAAGACAGAAAACGACAGATCCTTTAATCACAAAATGAAGTCATTCGTTACACAACACATTACAAGTGGAATTTAATTACACTTTTAGGTACAGCGAGTACATAAAACTGGAGTCTTCAAATTTCATCTTTAAAGGTATTCATAAGGAAATAAAACATCAAACATACAAATAAACATTCTTATCACTTCTACTGCTTCTTTAATTCATTTTTAAAAATTTCAATTATACAGAAATTTTGGTCAAACGCCCATGTACAGGTATAGCTTATGAAGTCTGATTAACAATTATTCTGGCTGTTTGTTTTATCCACAAATGCAAACTTGTAGAAGCATTGTCCAACCAATGCTGCCTGACTGCAAACATTACCTGCAATTATTGTTCAACTTGTCACTCTCTCTGTCACTATGAAGGTAATGTGACCTCTATCTACTGTTTATTTTCCCCCTCCATGTTATTTTACATTTTTAATTTGTGCTGTCACTTGCTCAGCCTTTTCTCTTCCTTCCCTGAAACAGATAGCTTACTTACTTATAATAACTTTGTGTTGTTAAATTTTGGTATTTATTTATTTAAGGAATATACAAAGTAAAGCCTGTTATGGATTGTCTGCAAGAGAAAATATTGTTAATGCAGTCGATCAGTTATTTTTAAAAACAGCAAGCTGCTGCCTTATCTGACCAGTAATAAATTGCTTTACTGGAGGTGAACATAGT
>JAODKE010000125.1:13272930-13297813 GCA_026779605.1 Mormyrus hasselquistii
ACATGATCCAGTTCCAGGAAAACAGGGCTGTGAAAGTGGAAAAATAAATAGGCTAATATAAATTGCCAGGAAAAGTATTCAAAAGCATTATTATGTTGCGCCATTTCCAGAAAAGACAATAAAACAATCCATATTATCCACCCATCTTCAAAGCACTTATCCTAATGTGGGTTTTCTGGAGCCCATCACCAGCAGCATAGGGCAAAGACTGAGGTACACCCTACATGGGATGCCCGTCCGTCACAGGGCACTCACACACTCACACACACACACACACAATGGACAATTTATTGATGATAATTTGTGTAAACGCATGTCCTTCGTTCCAGGGCCCCGACATGCCCCAATATGCTAATCCCACACACACGGACTGGAGGTGAGCCTTGAACCTAGAACCATAGAGGCAGGAGGTAACAGTGCTTCCCACTTTGGCTTCTCATTATTGCCTGTTGCTTTAAAATAGGTAATTAATTTCCAATCTATCTTCCAATAACTCAGATACAGAGTCATGGGGGAATGAGCTGGATCCTATTTCAGGCAGCATAGCATATGGCTGCTAGGCCATCATGGGCCATTAAATGCCTTAATTTAAAAATAAACCAAAAACTTGGATACTTAAAGCAAAAATTACAGTTTTAGCAACAATTTCCATTTTCAGTTTCTAAATAATAAGTTTATATTAGGCTGAAAGATATTCTTGTTGTATAAACATTTTTTTCTCTCATATGTACCTCATGTTGAACAAAGTTTCTTGCTAAGAAGTATCTTCATACCCAGGAACGGATTACGGACCGGGCCAGCGGGGCTGCTGCCCAGGGGCCCTTGGGGTAGCCCAAAACAATTTGCAAAGCTTATCAACAATGTACTTTCGTTTGTCTATTTTAGAGGGCCTACATTCTTTGATCCTCTGCCTACTAGGGCCCCTGACCCTATAGGGCCTCTGATGGAAACATGGAGGGAGGGCGTTTGGCTGCCAAGGGCCCTTGAATTGTGGTGGTTGTGGTGGGGGGGCCTCACGAACGTTTTGCCCAGGGGCCCACACAACCCATAATCCGTCCCTCTTCATACCATTATGCTGCTATAATACAGTTTGACTATAGACATGTGATTGACTTAATCATGTACTGCATTCTGTTTCAATTGAACACTTTTGCCAATTTTTGTTAGATGTGAGATCATGCTGTAAGGCTTCCAGCGCCACAGTATTCTGTGATTCTGGGCTTCTTTGAGCGTACTGTTTTTCACCCTGGTGGAAGTTCACAAGTAAGGTCTAGCGGGACTGGACTCACACGCTCATTCTCTCAAATCTGTTGGAACCACCCTACTGAGTGAGAAATGCCCCATAAACAAGCACTTGCATACCTGCTGCTAGAGTCATAGACTCCTCCCTTCCTCCATGGGCAAATTTAAGGGGGTGGGGGACCCAGGAGTTATCCGAAGCGTAACATTGTGCTGCAAAATTAGTGCAGAAAAAAATGGGCCTCCCTACAACTCAGGAGTTATTTTTTTCCCAATAACATAGTTGGAACCATGCAGCTGAATGGTTCTAACTGTGTAAGTTGCTAGGTACCTTTTGGTTAGCCTGTGCATTGGTCTGACCTTGCGTTCCTCTCTCACTGACCACTGAGTCAAGCTGACACTGTACTATCACTTTGTAGCTGCCCTGTAGTTGCTGAACCAACGTCAAAAGTGTATTTAGACGGTTAAATACAAAAGCAGACTATTATACAAGGTAAGAACAGTTACATGTGTTCAGACATCTCAAATTGAAAATCTCACTCTAGCCTTAGATCTCACTGGGCGACGTTGGCAACCCTGCGTTGTATTTGAAATCAAAAGTAAAATGCGCTGTTTTCAACTGAAACGGCTCGTCATTCTGTTTGCGTTGTTCCTCCGAAAAATACAAAACGAATATGAGAAAAACTGAACATGTCACGTATCATATCTTTTTGAAATAATAAGACCGCCCATAACCTACTCTAATAGCGATTAAAGTGATAGGTTTGTATGTATTTATATTGAAACGAGTCTTTAATTCTATTACCGGTGTGGGATTATCGGAACCAATACTTAAATCCATGAACACTAAAATATATAACATAAATACGACTGTGTTAGGGTTTTACTTTTACGGTTTAAGTTAAGAACTTTATTTAAACATGCATGTTCACATTTTATTTACTTTCTCTTATTTTGAAATCTAGCCCTACTTTTATTTAGTAAATGAGAAAACACTATATCGGCAGTCATACATTGATATTCAGTTCTATGTCACGTGACAATAAATACTGTTTAAAAGTTTTTCAGTTGTACTCAATTAATTTGATTTGACAGTCAGGTATTGATTACCTGCAATGTTGATACAGCTAATAGGCTACTTAAATATATATCACACTAAGTAGCTAGACATTACGATCTTCCGGACCTTTGCTTCAAGAAATTTTCTCTAACTGGACCTCTTTAAATTTTAGTTTAATACCCTTGCCTTACGCGAACTACATTAGTTCTGGCTGGATCTCGTCTCAGGCAAACTTTTTCGTCTCGTTTTTATTCGCTCACGAAATTGTCAATTCACTTCGTCATAGTCGTAGGCCTCGTGAAATCATTTCTGTCCTTGCTTTAATCTGAAAATAAAGGTCGTTAACTATAACTATGACGAAAAATTTTCAACAAAATTAACACTGAGATGAAATGTTTGATTGACATGATTCATTAATGCGGAACAAATATGAGATCAGTGTTTCTTGTGTTATTCGTTACTTGTTACTTTAATAATAACTTACTAGCTCATTCAGTAGTTACTTCAGTAGTCCACTATAAGATTAACAGATATAGTAACAACTTGGGATAAAATCTGCATAATGATTCATTAATGATGAACAAACATGACATCAGTTTGTAACTAAGAATTAGTATGTGGTTAATTTATACATAAGTAATAGTATATTACTACATTATTTGTGTACCCTCAAGTAAATTGTGACCAAAATATGTGAATGGCAAGCCAGCTGCAATGAATAAAGAGAATAATACGAGAAGAACAAGGCATAATACAGAGAAAGAATATGCTATGTACAGTTAGGGATAAAAGACTGGTTGGAAAGAGCTGAAATCTAGAATCAAATTAACATTGAGCATGTATTTGTCATAGAACAATAACATTTCTCAGTTTCAACATTTTATATGTTGCCTTTTTTCTATTTTCAGATAAATATGGGTTTATATGATTTGTAAATAATGCATTCTGCTTTTATTTATTTAATATATTTATTTATATATTTATTTTACACAGCGTCCCAACTTTTTTTGAAAATGCGGTTGTAATTAATAAACCTTTGCAGAATCTTTTATTTGCAGTCATAAGGCAATATTGTGTTGATTATAATTCATCATAAGCTACAGTGAAGCTCTCCTTTATGATACACTATATATGTTTTTATAATGCATTATAATGACAAGTATAAGAATTAAGGATGCTTTGTACTGCATTATGAAGGTATCTTTAGTGCATTATAGATGTGTGCTTCAAAATGAATTCATGATGCATAAACTATAATACATTATGTCTTTTAATAAATACGTATGGCCATGTTTATAATGCATTATAATGAGTTATGAGTCATAGATTCTTATAGACATGGCATTCATAGAAAGTGTTACTGAATATTGTTTCAGCTTTATTATATTAATTTGAGACAATATAGACTTATAAAGCTATAACTAGTAAATAAAGTAAATGTACACTATATTGCCAAAAGTATTGGGACACCCCTCCAAATCATTGAATTCAGGTGTTCCAATCGCTTCCATAGCCACAGGTGTGTAAAATCAAGCACCTAGGCATGCAAACTGCTTCTACAAACATTTGCGAAAGAATGGGTCACTCTCAGGAGCTCAGTGAATTCAAGCATGGTATCATGATAGGATGCCTCCTGTGCAATAAGTCCATTAGTGAAATATTCCACGGTCAACTGTTAGTGGTATTATAACAAAGTGGAAGCAATTGGGAACAACAGCAACTCAGCCATGAAGTGGCAAAGACACAGAATGGGGACAATGCATGCTGAGGCACACAGTGTGCAGAAGTCACCAACTGTCTGCAGAGTCAATAGCTACAGACCTCCAAACTTTGTGTGGCCTTCAGATTAGCTCAAGAACAGTGCACAGAGAACTTCGAAGAATGGGTTTCCATGGCCGGGCAGCTGCATCCAAGCCTTACATCTCCAAGCGCACTGCAAAGTGTCGGATGCAGTGGTGTAAAGCACACAGCCACTGGACCCTAGAGCAGTGGAGATGTGTTCTCTGGAGTGATGAATCATGCTTCTGAGTTTGGTGGTTGCCAGGAGAACGGTATTTGCCTGACTGCATTGTGGCACGTGTAAAGTTTGCTGGAGGGAGGATTCAGCCACGAAGTGGTAGGCCACGTAAAATCACAGAGCGAGCACAACGTATGCTGAGGTGCACAGTGTGCAGACGTCACTAGCTATCTGCAGAGTCAATAACTACAGACCTCCAAACTTCATGTGACCTTAGCAAGCCAGACCTTCTAGTCTAGTCACTGCCTGGCCTCACAAGTGCTCTCCTGGAAGAATGGTCAAAAATTACCATCAACTCACTCACTAAACGTTGTGGACTGCCTTCCCAGAAGAGTTGAAGCTGTTATAGCTGCAAAGGATGGGTCAACTCCATATTAAAGCCTATGTATTAAGAATGGTAGGTCATTAAAGTTCATTTGTGTGTAAAGGCAAGTGTCCCAATACTTTTGGCAATGTACCGGTATGTACTAAACTCGTACGTGGTACTTTGGGAATGCATTTCCAAATATGGTCGATAGATGGAGCCATATTGTCAATTTTCTTTCAAAATGACTGTATCTTTTCACATACATATATCCTTTCAGCTACCATTAAATCTCATCCAATGCAGGGACACTGGAGGCTGTCGCAGGTCCCTTAGGGCACAGTTATTTCCGGTAATGCTTTATGAATGTATTATAATGAGTTATGAGATTCTTATAAACATGCCATTTGTAGAAAGTGTTACTGAATATCGTTTTAGCTTTATTATATTAATTTGAGACAATATACTGTTGACTTATAAAAAGTCCTAAGTAAAAATTGCTAAATTTTTATAGTAACAAAAATTTGAATTTTTGCCAGTATTATTCATTTTTATGTGAGCCTGATAAAAGATGCATTTAAATGCAATTTATTAGGAAAAAAGTACAACCTATGTAATGCATAAGCTTTATGAAATGGACAAGTACGAAGATGTTATAGTCATTAATGCCTAGCATCTTGATTTTTCTTTCAACAGCTCATCCATGAAAGCTTGTAGTGACTAGTGAGTAAATAATAAACAAACAAGCATATAAATAAATGAAGGATAATATGAAATCAAAAACATTTGTTGTATGTTGCAAAGATAGGTGCATTACATTGGCTTATAGAACGTATAACACAAAAGATTATTATAGCTAGCCACAAGAATTGGCTAATGGGAATTGCAGGTGACGTTCTGAAAAAATGTGGACCGTCTCACATGCAGGGAGCAAAAATTTGGACTGTCGCGTGGTCTACAAAACAAGGCCCAAGAGATTTCCTCAAGCTTTAAGGCAGAGGAGCAAGTAGTACAGTGACACTCAAGCGTTTCATTCGCCCTCTGCAAATGATTAGGCAGATAGTCGGTACACAGAAGTAAATCATTTCTAAAAAGTAAAAACCCCAGGCTCAGTCACAGATTCACTCTGGTCAAAATCTATAAATAAGCATCACTTTTGCATCCACTATTGATATAATAGTGATTGTCATTGATGCAATTCTAGCTACCAGATACCAAAAAAATAACTGGTAACACTTTATAATGTTCAGTTATACCACATATACAGTAATAGCCTTTAGTTAAGCATTAACTAATCATTTACAACACCACAATAAGACATTTAGAAGCCTGGAGTGATTATTTATAAAACCTTAATAAACATGTATACATTATTAAAAGGAGAAATGACCGTAAACAAATCATGATAACACTTAAAGCTGTCACCTATAATGCATCACAGATATCTTCATAATGTCATGGCATTTTTCTGCTGATAAATTAGTCAAAAAACTAGCTAACGCTAATGCTAGCGTTTCGTTGGTAAACAGATGATTTATTCATGGATTATTATGCGTATGAGCAGTACAGCTGCAGCTTCTGCTAGCAGAGAGACATAGGCGTTTGTGTTTTTTAGGAGAGTGGGTGACGTCATCGCCATGAGCTACGCGCGGTAATCGCCCTGTGAATGCGTCATTTTAGGCTGTGTTGAAAGGTGTCTCATTCAGTATAGCATGCATATGCATGTTATATTTTTTCATAAAAAGTGCTCAGAGTAATTCCTGTGTTACATGGGTATGTTTGTACCAAAGGCTTTGCTGTGCGTTATTGATTTTGGGTTTGATTTTGCTTTTGTATTGCGTACACTCTGAGGAGGGTGAACCACGGGTTTTATTGTAATAGTGTATTGCATACACTGAAGTACACTTAAGTATTACAGTATAATTAACACTATAATGCCTGATGACTGTTAATTGGACGTGCTGTAATACTTATTCTTATACCGACATTATATGTAATACATATAGTGCGTTATAGATGACCACTTCAAGTAAAGTATTACCATGATTTGTTTACAGGTATGACCATTTCCCCATTTAATCATTTACAAATGTTTATTATGGTTTTGTAAGTAATTAGTCAACCTGTAACTACATACTTATTGTTAATACATGTCGGAAGAATTTGAAAATGGGCTTGTTCATCATTACACATAACTACAGGCTTAGTAATCATTTAGTATTGATTTGTTATGATAATTGTTAATGATAATTTCCCCTTTTAATCATTTATAAATGTTTATTGTGGTTTTGCACATGATTAGGTAGCAAGTATGTGCATATAAATGTCTTACTAAGAATTTGTAAATGATTTGTTCATCATTAACTACAGGCTATTAAATGTTGTACTGAGCTTTTGTAAATGAGTAGTTAATGTTTAACTAAAAGCTTATATAAGTGGAATATCTGAACATTATTATAAACTGTACACCAAAAAATTGTTAAGCAGAGTATTGTTGTGATGCTGCAATGTGCACTTTATCGCAAAACGCTTGGATATTTTTTATACATAAACATATGTAAAAACTTTATTTTGAAAAGGAGTCATAAACTGTGCTATATCACTACGGTCATTCATTGATAAATGACATTTAGAAGAAACACATTGCAAACTTGCTGTTTATATATTACATTTCCATCCCAACAAAAGAGTTACCTCACTGAAAGTGAATCTATTAACTGTGGTCTGAAAAATATATACCAACAAATATTTCACCCAATGAATAGAAAATAAGTAAATATCTGTGCACCACCACCTTGTACTGTGAGTGAAAAATAGGTGTATGAACTAAACATTTTATATTGTTGGGACATTTTCAAATTATAGCTTTTGAAATACAGTATACTGTAATGTAAAACTGAAAAAGCTAGATCTAGCCTTGCATTTTTCTCCAGCCTGTGGGAGTTTAGAATTTAAAAACCTAATCAATACCATTGTCATATCACTGCAAACAAAATAGAAAATGGCAAGGAAAGAAATTGAGGAAACCACTTTGTACTTTTAAGAAGTCATCATTGTCCTTTTCCTTTGGAGAGCAGTCTCCAGACTTTATTGATGTAGCTGTTATTCTAGATCTCAATAAGATGAATAGGATTTAGTGGTTAAGGTACACATGTTACATCTTCAGCATAATTAATTCAGGCAAGTGGTAATGCAGTAATCCTGGTTGTGTATGTCAATGTGGTTCCAGGTGTTAAATCACAAGAGGAACCATTGAGGATATCATAAGAATGATTATCTTACCAGGAATTCTTCTGTATTAAAATGTCTTTTTTCTAGACACTAGCCTCATTATGTAAACTATCCACATAGACATGACATGATTTAAGGTAGCAACCAACATTTGCTGAAATGAAAACATAAACATTTAAAAATATATTAAATATCAAAAATAAAATGCATTAATGAATTTGTATTTATGGTTTCATTATTTTAAAAGCAGTACTGTAGTAAGACATAAAACATCAGGTAACACAACGTTAATTCGATAACAAAAATACCATACGCCCCCCCTGCTCTCCCACTGTAAAGCGCGACCCGAGCACAGAAAAACTTTGCCCGACCTGCACTCCGGTTTCCTGGAGCACACCTGGAAGACTAACACCAGTAACTTGCCACAAACATCAACAAAGGAAGTTATAATAAACCAAAGAATGCCCTAACATCTTCTGTTCATAATCATCGGGGAAACCGCTGATTTACAGGGGCAGACGTGCTGCGGTCTGTCACAGAGCCAAAATGGGCTCGGTTCTGTCCGTGGCCTCAGGGGGGTCGTACTGCCGAGAGAGAGCGTCAGCCTTGGTATTCTTCCTACTAGGCAGGTAGTTAACCTTGAAGTTAAAGCGAACAAAGAACATGGCCCAGCGTGCCTGTCGGGGGTTCAACCGTTTGGTGTTCTGGAGGCACTTCAAGTCTCGGTGGTCTGTGAAGACGTGGAACAGGTGTCGGACCCCCTCCAGCCATGTCACGATTCCCTGCAATACAGACAAAGTCCATGAACCGTGTGTCGATGTCTTTCGGCTGTGGTGAGAGGCGAGCACTGGGCGATCCTCCACGAGCATGTAGGGTGTGGACTTCATCACCAGGCGGATTCGTCAGTTACGCCACTCCGGTATGGTGTTGTCCAGCGTAACGGACAACCCGATATAATCCTCAAATGATAATGTGGAACCGCACGATGTAAGTTCGTCTTGTATCTCCGGATTCAGGGCCCGGTGATAGATGATCCATAGATAGTCCTCAGGTCAGCGCAGACCGGCAGCGAGAGTGCGGAACTCAAGTGAGAAATCTGCAACAGTTTTCGTACCTTGTTTGAGATATAACAAATGCTCTCCCGGGCTTTGTCCCACAGCAGGGTGGTCGAAGATCTCCATGAATGCATTTTGGATCCCGTGCAGAATCCAGGAGAGGGCTGTCATTGGTCCATAAAGCAGTCGCCTAATCGCGCCCTCATTTCAACCACAAGACGGTCTGAATGTTCTTCAATGTACAACCCACATTGCCTAACAAATGTCTTACAGTGATCTGGTTTGCCATCATACTTCTCTGGCATGGCCACTGGGACAGGAGCAGAAGCCCTCGGAGGAGAGGCAGGCAGATCGGCTTGGGCTGCCTGTCCTTCTAGCAGCTGGGACACTAGTGAAGTCAGCTGATCTACCTGTTGTTGGAGTCGCTGGGTCTCTGCGGGGTCCATACCTTTACGGCAAAGTATTCTGTGATGACTCACAAGCAGACAGGAGGCAAACCCCGTAATGCTGGCAATGGGTCAGGAGCGTAGGACAGGGCAGGCAGGCAGGGCAGGCAGGAACAGGCAAGCAGGCAGGAACAGGCAAGCAGGCAGGAATGGGCAAGCAGGCAGGAATGGGCAGGCAGGCAGGGCAGGCGAGACAAGCAGGCAGAATGCAACAGGCAGGATAACATAAAAAAAAAGCCAAACTGGAGTTTGCCAAAATGTACTTGAGGAAGCCAAAATCCTTCTGGGAAAACATCTTCTGGACAGATGAGACCAAGGTACAGCTTTCTGGTAAAGCTCATTATTCTACTGTGTACAGAATATGGAATGAGGCCTACAAAGAAAAGAGCACAGTACCTACAGTCAAACATGGTGGAGGTTCGATGGCACTAGATTCCTTAACTGTGTGCAAGGCATCATGAAATCTGAGGGCTAACAAAAGATTTTGTGGTGCAATGTAGGGCCCAGTGTCAGCGCCAGAGGTCATGGGTGTTCCAGCAGGACAATGACATACCTCTAAAAGCACCCAGAAATGGTTGAAAGCCTGGAGAGTTCTAAAGTGGTCAGCAATGAGTCTGAATCTAAATCCAATTGAACACTTATGGAGAGATCTCAAAATTGCTGTTGGGAGAAGGCACTCTTCAAATCTGAGAGACCTTGAGCAGTTTGCAAAAGAAGAATGGTTGAAAACTACTGTTGAGAGGTGTAACAAGTCATGTCAAATTTGTTTTTTTTCTCTGTTTTTTTGTGTTGTTCCAATGCACATATAGGAAATAAACATGTGTCTACCAAATCATTTGTAATTGTAACAAATTTCTGGGAGAAATGGTGCATTTTCTGGATAATTTCAGCCATGACTGTATGTGCTCATATTATACAAGAAGGTACTACATGTTATACAAAAATGGGACATATTCTGTTACAATAATATTGAATGACATACGTAAAATATGAAATGATATAGATATTGTATCTGTTAAACTGTGTAGCAATCTCAGTGGGCAAATACAAAAATATGTTTATTTTCCATGAACCGAAGTGATGTGTGTTTTTTTCTTAGTAGCATCTGGATACTATGGAACTCTAAAAATTCCATCCATCCACTTATTCAGTACAGGAATGCTGGGATCCTGGAGTCTATCCTAGCATAACATCTTGGACAATATTCCAATCAATTAGACGCACATTCACACTTCCAGGTGTTATAATTTTTAATATAATTGTAAATGTCTTTATTCTTTTTATCAGTGTACTGCTGTGGTTATCAAGCAGAAGGCAGCAGCCCACTAGGAAGCCTCAGTGGGGGGGGGGGCACGCAATTTATTTGAAAAGTGTAGAAAAAAAATGACATTGCCAAAACTAGGACTGGGCAGTAGCCTATGTCAAGTTTTTACAATAAATAATTTTTTTAAGACGAGATATATAGGATGACACAACACCATTTATGTCGATATTCTTTAATTGTGAGCTTCATTAAAGATTTTGAATCAAAAGTAGTAATAATTTTTCTGGGTTGTGGACATCTCGAGAGCTTTGGTTGTGACATTACACATAATCCCAGAATGCACAGCTAAGTTCAAACCAGTCAGTTAGTGCCGTCTCACAGGGAAGCCGATGGTGGGGAAAGGTGA
The DNA here is from genome assembly GCA_026779605.1 of Mormyrus hasselquistii. Classification (NCBI taxonomy): domain Eukaryota; kingdom Metazoa; phylum Chordata; class Actinopteri; order Osteoglossiformes; family Mormyridae; genus Mormyrus; species Mormyrus hasselquistii. Next base: position 13,283,953 of record JAODKE010000125.1, read on the forward strand.
GGAGTCATTGTTACTTGGTTCATTTCATTTTGAAACATTGTTAAAAATATAGTACAGTAATTTGCAATGTTTGTTTTATTTTGTTGAAGGCTAATACGTTAAAATGAGGGTCTTTTCATTTATTAAGCACACTATTAATGGTGGTCAGGAGGGGGTCCTACACGGTGCTAATGTGCAGCACTGGGGATAAAGGGCTTTGATCAAGATCCCACACACATATGACTGTGCTGCTGAGACAGGTGCTAAACCCTGCAATTTTCTGATCACAGGCACCCAGATTTAACCCACTGAGTCACTCACTGGCACCTAACAATGGAAATGACCTGCTGATACGCTACAGATTCACTACAGAGGGCCTTTCATTTGCTGTGAAATCGCATGTGAAACTCTTCTACAGGTACATTGATTCTGGAGTGTATACCGTGCAGGCAAAATGTTTAAAATGGTAAAGGCTTGTGTTTGACAGGTGATTAATTGTGGAGTGGTTGATGGTATTGCCTAGCATTTTAAATATGTCCTGCGTGGCTCAGTAGCAGGTGCTGCCTCTGCCGTGAGAGGATGTATGGGATTGTGCTGCGTTTTGTCCTGTCGGTAGCTTAAAAGGAGAATTAATAATGGAAAAGTCTTTTTTTTGAAGATTTCTATGCAGCTGTCTATCATTCTGCCCTGACCCACTCATCCACTCGGGCACATCCCGTTACAGGCACCCACCTGCTTCGCTGCAACCCTCACCTGGTCCCTCACCAAGTCCATCCGAGTTGCCAATGAACGTAGTCCTCCTCCTGCTGGATGCCCCCTGGGTAAGCTATATGTACCCAAACCGCACCGTTCCAATGTTACTCGTTGGGTACAAACCTCCTGGAGTTCTGGACAGCTGAGGGCCTCCACAACCCGGCGGTTGGTGGCGAGAAGGTATAGTACGGAGGTGGAAAGGTATGTGGCCTCCTGCCCCGAGTGTGCTCAGTTAAAGTCATGCCATCAAACCCCTGCCGGATTGCGATAGGCCTTGCCTATTTCGTCTCGTTCCTGCTGACATCTGGGGCTAAACTTCATCACCGATCTTCCCCTTTCCAAGGGTAACCCCATCATCCTCACTGTGGTAGATCGGTTCTTGAAGATGTGTCACCTAATTGCTCTCCCCAAGCTCCCTAGCGCCTCAGACCTAGAGGAGATTTAATTAACATGGGTTTTCGGTTATTACGGAATTTCGGAAAACGTGGTGTCAGACCGAGGTCCTCAGTTTACGTCCCAGGTATTCCAGGCTTTCTGCAACAAACTGAACATCACTCTCAGCCTTACCTCAGCCTACCATCCCCAGTCAAATGGAATGGCTGAATGAATGAATCAGGAAGTGTCCAAGGCTTTAAGACTACTGTGTTAAGACAAATCCACCGAATGAGCCACTCATCTAGTCTGGGCCCAATATGCAATGAATGCCTATGTGAACCCAGTCACTAACCTCTCTCCCTTTCAGAGTGTCCCGGGGTATCACCCACAGCTGTTCCCATGGGAGACTACAGATAATGTGGCAGGCCGACCTCCTCGCAACCTACAGGATGACTCCAGGGTAAATCAAGTTCGGGCCCTCCTGGACTCCCACCGTCAGGCAGGATTTCTTCAATACTTGGTGGATTGAGAGGGATTTGGCCCAGAGGAGCACTCCTGGGTGCCCACGATAGACATCCTGGATCATGGCATCACCAAGGATTTCCACCATGCCCACCCATCCAGACCCGCTCCCAGGTGACCTACCCGGCCTCCAGGAGGCGGCTGTCTGAGGGTGGCACAAGGGCGGCACGGTACAGCTGCAGGTAATTCCCCAGTGTTAGCGCCACTATTTAACGTGGAAGAATCCTCGCAAACCTAGTATTATTCCCATGATCGGGAGCTTTACCAAGAATTATTTGTCTTTTGTCTTCCCCGCTTGCCCTGCCTGCTGCGTCTTGCCTGCTCGTCTCGCCTGCCCTGCCTGCCCTGTCCTACGCTCCCGACCCATCGCCTTTGTTCCTCCTTCCCCTTCATCGTCATGTGCCGTGCTTGTTCGTAGGAATGACTTACCCGGCTTACAACCTCCTGCTTCTGAGCTAGGATTTCCCCTTTGGCTTTGTCTGCTCCCAGTCGCACAATTAAACACCTGCTCTCCAGCATTACTGGGTGTGCCTCCTGTCTGCTTGCAAGTCATCACATCCAGCCTTTCTCACTTTAGCTTGCTGTTCTTAGGCCTGGCAGGACACAGTACAGGACATACATGCATGCGGATGAAGCAGGCCCAGATGGCACATACACTAACAGCAGCACATAGCTAATTCACCACATAGCTAATTCACAGCATGCCTCTTCACTTTCATTGCAGCCCTCATTATTCTAATACCCTACATGGATATCAATCGAAAACTGGCAGGATTTATTTTAGCCATGCATATTATGAGATGCAATTTTGTTTTGACACAGTAAACCATGTAACCATGATAACACGTTTTGTGCTATAGTTTCAACTGAAGAAACTATGTAAGGCCAACATAAGAATGGTCACCATTAACTGGCGCTGTCCAAGCTTTGTGTGGGTTTGTTGGTGTGTCTTCATCAGACACAGCCGGCTAAAGCTCTTCCCATAGTCTGGACACTGGAACGGCTTCTCCCCAGTGTGAATCCGCATGTGTCTTTTCAATGGTTGAGCTCTCTAACCTTGCACCCCTTGGGTGAAAGGCCCGGCAGGTAATATTTTTTAACTGGCCTCCTTCAGGGGATGCTTCCTTACCACTAATAAGCTACTGGCTGCTTTATTGTGGTTTGTTACATATGACCTTTTCTTCGCATCGATTCCATCATTTTTCATTGTTAATACACCTCCAGTCAGGCATGCACAGTATTTTTCCAGGGATTTTAGGTCAGGTAAACCTTATTCCCTCATTAATTTGTCCTTTAACTGATTAATCTACATTGGTCCTATAATGACATCTTTGACTGAAAAGATGTATTTCACATGAAATGTGGTGGGGCTAGGTCCATTGCTTCGAGAGCCAGTAAGTAATGAGTAAGTAATGAGCTCAGTTAGAAAGATAATGACCGTGAATATTATGATATCCGCATATGGAAATTAATATATATGGGTAGTAAGACTGAGAACCCCATGAAGAAAATAATCTTTAAAATCTGTTCTTTACTGTCAAATGATCACAAATGTTGAGGGAAAATGTCAAAGGGTAAGTCACTTTAAAGCATAAATGAGTAGGAAACCACAATGTTTCACCACACAAAATATTTTAAAATAATTAGTGTAAATGTTTTTAGTGTTACTTACAGTAAATCAATAAAAGTGATTGTTTCAGCAGTGTGATGGCATTTCTATGGCGAAGGTAATTATTTAAAATTATATTGACCTCACTCGACTGGTTGTGCACTAAAATCTCTTTCCTAGACATTTGTGAAGTTTACAGTATGACCCTGATAGGGCTATTAATTCTCACTATGCTCCGATTAGCACAATCTAGAGGCAGGATCAGCAGCCTCATGCAAATGATCCAGTGCCACTGCAGTGATACACTGTGCAGCTGTACTGCACATCTGCAGCAAACAAAATGTGAATATGCTTGAAAACCACTCTGGTAATGAAAGTACATGTATAACAATTGTAATATACAGTAGTTTCTGTTTTTTACTATTTCCCTTGCAAAAAAACATTCAGCTACAAGGATACAGAAATGAACAGTGATCTGTTGTTGTGTTTCTATGTGTTGTATTGTGATTTGTAGAAATGTAAATGAAAAAGGTAAGAATTTTATTTTAATTCTAGTGTGAAACAATTATTATTGTTTTTACTTTATTTCCACTGAATCCTAGTGAAACGTTTCAAGTACAAAAGAAATATAATTGTTCTGTTTTAATCTCATTCATGCATTAATCATTGATTGATCCATGAACTATATTTAATGTCCTTTGAAAAAAACCTAAATTTATTCTATTTAAAAATCAGCTGACATGTAAAACTATAGATTCATGACAAAAGCTGTTTCTTTTTCTCCCCATGCAGAGGACATTATAAGCTTGGATGAATTCAGGACAAAACATATAAGATCTGGACTTTAACTCATGCATCTTTTCCAGTACAGAGTCACAGGGGTCTTGAGCTTATGCCTGACAACACAAGGCAGAAGGGCAGAGTGACATTTGGGGTGGGATGCCAATCCATGGCATGGAAAGGACACACACACAAGTGTGCACACACACAAAAACACACACACACACACACACACACACACACACACACACACACACACAGAGTCGTGTAATCATATCTTTATGGGGACCGCTTATTCATTTCTAATGCTAACTTTGACAACCTTAACCCTAACCCAGCCCTAACCATAACCATAAGTAACCAAACAAAATATAAGAGTTTTTGCATTTTTAGTTTTTTCATTGCAGTCACGGATTTTTATAAAATAGAGTTTTCCCATATGGGGACCAGGACACTGGTAAGGTAAGGTATACTTTATTGTCCCCAAGGGGAAATCTGTCTTGGGCTCCAAGCCACTGCATTCCATAATGTACACTGCGTTCGGCAGAATCACACCTTACAATTTAAACAACATACCTTATACATTATACTTTCAAAGTTATACATATACTGTCCTCCAGACCATGATAAAACCTATAAATCAATCCAATAATAATAAACAAACAAACAAATAAATAAATATGGATTGTGAATGCTTTATGAAGCTCTCCTCTGTAATGTGCTGTAGATTTTATATCAACCATTATAATGCATTATGTAGTACATCTGTAGTGCATTTTAGATGAGAACTTCAATGGAGCTTATGAAGTATTTTAATGAACACAACAATACCTTAAGATTGTAAATAGAAGATGCTATAATGGTCTATTAATTCTAATACTGATCATTAAAATGCATCATGAAGGTATCTATAGTGCATTATAGACGACAGCTTCATTGGAGCTCATGAAGTCTTACCATTAAAACAGTAATGCCTTACTGGTCAACAGAAGATGCTGCAATTCTTTAGTAATTCCTATACTATTATAATTTATTTTAAAGGTATATATAGTGCATTATAAATGTTCTAGTTTTAAGTAAACTAAACTAAACTAGGGTCTGAGTCTAAAATTCCATTTCTGAAATAGTTAAAATAGACACTGAATTTTGAAATCATATAAATAGAGGAAGAACAGCTACATTTCACAGTGTCCAAGCAAGTACATGCAATCAAGGTAAATCTTTCTGCATGGTAGTTAAAAACATAATCATTCATCCTGGTGTATTCTCTTCCCCCTACTACAGTCACAATGCTAAATGGACATCTAATCTCATTATCTATGGTAATGATAATGGTCTTGTAAATGCAATACACACTTTTCTCTATATTTTTGCAAGGCATTGGGACACAATAGGTGCATGTCCCATCATATGCCTTATATATCAACAGCTTCAACTCCATTAAGTACAAACATAGGAATTAGAAATTCAAAACATATATTTATTTGTACTCAATGTTGACAATTCTAGGAAAATAGAGAGAAGATAGGGGAATGACATTTTCTCCTGGGGGACCACATGAAACAATTCTTCTTCTTTCATCTGTGTTAATCTTTTTCAGCAGTGGTTAGGAGACATGTCAAAACCAATTTAGGGCAAAACCATTGGGATTTTTAAGTGCAATTAAACATTTCTCTATGCTAGTCCAGGAGGCAACATTTAGAAAACAATATATCCATCATTAAATATGTTAACGGCCATACAATAATCAGTTTATTCTTCGCCTCATTTACTTACTCACACACAACACAAGAACAAGCCCCCAGAAGATTAGACCATCATTGAACCATCTGTATATGTGGATTTCTTGCTAATGAAGTAAGTTTCAAACACAAACTTTAATCTTCACCTTTGCGTTTTCCTCATTTGCTTCCACATCCTATACATTCCATAATACAGTTGCATTCCTAAGTCTATGCAGTGACAGCAGGATTGATTTAAAGAAAAACGGCAGAATCGTGATATTACTCCACGCCAAATATTCTATTGTTTTTTACATATGGATCTTGCAATATGTCACAGTTGGGGGACCAGAACCTGATCCTGCTCTGTGTGTGTGTGTCTGTGTGTCTGTGTGTGTGTGCGTGTGTGAGAATCTGGAATGTTCTCCTAATGTTACACAGGTTTCCTCTGGGTACTGCAGATCAAACATACGCACTTAGGAGAGGGTTCCCCAGTTCTTGTCCCGGAGAGCCGGTCTACAACACAGTTTTTCCTGCTGAAACACACCTACTAAACCTCACAGTTGGCTGGTGAGCTGAATGAAGTGTGTTTGAGCTGAAAAATCTGCAAACTGTGTTACAGACTGGTCCATCAGCACTGGAATGGGGAACCCTGAGGTGAACCGGTCTCTCTCATAATGTGTAATCATGTGCCTGACTTTGTGTGTGCACCTTACAATGGACAAGCATCACGATCAAATTTGTGCCCTGTGTTTACTGGGATAGTCTGGAGTCCCCTTTATGAATCTATACTAGATAAGCAGTTGGTATATGCATATGACTAATTAAGAGATAAGAGATAAATATATATATTTTTTTGCTCTAGATGGTCAGATAACATTTAGAGGCATTGGATAAAAACAGTGCTTGTGGCTAAAAATAAGAAAATCAGGAGATGTCCTAGATTTTCCCAAGCATTCGCTTGGACAGGCAGTGGAATCCTGCTGATCTTAAGAAGCTGAGCACAGGCAGTTCACCCATGGTTCATTACGTGTTGCATCACCAACGTGGCCTCAAGGTCTGCACTGTTCTTCTTGCTCAATGAGAATAAAAAAAAAATGACCTTTCCATATATTCCAAAGTGTCATTTTACATTTCAAGCTAACCGAGGGTCCTGCATCATTGAAGATGTTTGGAACAAATTAAAGATGATGCAGGAGGACGACATTTCCTTAGAGTTGCATTCTAAATTTTCTGGCTATGTGTTTGTCACATTCCAGCAATGAAGGAGACAAGGAGCAGGCGAGAGGGTAAACAAATCGGAGGGTGATTAAAGAATGGGAACAGGGTAAACAAAAGCTGACTACATGAGATCAAACACAAGATAAAACTGGCAAGTGGGGAAACCACTGTAGCACATACTGGGCCGACACCAATGACTGGGGAGAACAGCAGTGGGAGACACTCACACATCACTGATGAGGAGCAAATGAGAAGCATCTGGTGTGAATCACACAAAGGCTGAAACCAGAGGTAAGACAAATTAGTAACAGGTGCGGCTTGTGAGAGCCTCATCGGGGAAAGATGAAGGGGGCGGGATTGCAGGGCGTGACAGTTTTGTACTCATGGAACACATGCATTCTTCATGCATTCACCGCGTGATTGCAAGTGTTGTAGCACACATAAATTGCATTTAAATTCCAAAAAGTACAAATTCAGATTAATACTTTGTTTCAATCAACCACTTGACTACTCTTTGACTTTGACTCTTTATATTTAACTGGTTGGTTGAAACAAAATCTTAGTCTGGATTTGTACTTTCTGGACCTGAATTTTCCACCTCTGCAGAGGGAGTACTCAAATACCCAAAGGCCACTTGATGTGAATTTGTTTGTGGGATGAAATGTTTTAAACTTTTCTTGTGGCCTTTGGTAATTGCAGTTATAGCCTTTCTGTTGGCTTTAATAAGTCCCTCTGCCCACTCTCATTAACAAGGTGTTTACAGCCACAGATTTCATCTTGTTTATTGCACCATCCCCTGCAAACTCTAGACACGGCTGTGCGAAAACCCTAGGATGGCGACTGTTTCTAAGATACTGGAACATCTGGCGTTAATAATAATATTCTAATGCTTACGTGAATAATGGCTGAATTTCATGACTTTGTCTGCTTGCTTCACCGTTTTTAGGGGTGAGCTATTGGTGTAGGACAGCAGGTGAACCAAATAAAGCAGCTACTAAACATATGTATTGAACAGTTAATTGAGTATGGAGACCAGCAGCAGGCTTGCTGTCATGGAGTTATGGGCGATGCATTATTATTCTCGTTGTTATCCTTATTTACCAAATTTGATTTCCCCAAGTGAAGATATTTTATTGGTGGTTTCCCCATTTCAAATTCTGGGCAAATTCCGAATGCCTTTAATACAAGGTTTTCAAATTAATAATTTAAGTGTATCTTCTGGTTTTGTAAACACTGTGCCCATCAAAAATGAATTGCATGTCTCTTTCACAGCGAGGCCCCAGTTTAATGCATCAGAAATGATTTGATAAACACTACAGAATTCTAATATTAGTATTAAAAATTATTTTATGGTATTGATCCAATAATGGCCTATTTGTAGAGCTCTGATGGCATGACAAAGCATTGTATTAAGTTATTTGTAGGTGGCAAAGGACAAAACAGTGTATTTAGGTTTTGCACCATGGATGATGGATATTACTCACAGTATCTGCACCAGATGAGTGACATTTTACTTTTATATTTTTCAAACTTACAGTGGTTGTGTGAGAGGTGTGCGTATATGTAAGAAGCAGTTCAGTGCATAAATACAGGAAACATATACAATCTATTAATCTGATTTTAAAAAATCCACTGCTAAAATAGGAAACTGAGCAAATAAAATTTGGAAATAAAAATTGAAAAAGATGTAAATACTACTTATACTAATTAGAGAGATAATACATTGTTGTTTCCTATATTAATTTCAACATATTTGAAGGAGTTGCTTTTGGCCAAAGTGATAAATAAATGAGGCAAACAGCACATTACAGACATAAATTCTATCAAAAAGTCAAATAGGCAAAAGTGCAGCTAGGCTGAGCTTCCAAATGCTGATACAAGTGTAAGCAACACTGGGGCAGGAGCTACACAGCAGCTTCTAAAAAGCAAGAATATATCTGTATGAAAACTGATTTCCTCAGGACCAAGGTTCCTCTGTGGTCCTCTGTATTAGTGCTACTCACAGTCTTCCTGGCTTTCCCAGTGAAATATGCTTATCATTAACACTGTGTGCCTGACTAAATTTATAGTTCACTACTTAGGCCTACAGTATATTGCAGTTAGACTGTCAGGGTAACACTTTACTTTAAATGTCATCTATAATGCATTACACATGCCTTCACAATGCATTATAATAATTAGTTTAACAATTAATTAAGCATTACAGCATCTTCTATTGAAAGTCATATGGCATAATAGTGTTGACTGTAAGACTTCATAAGCTCGAATGAATCTCTAATCTATAATGCACTACCGATACCTTCATAATGCATTACAGTGGTCGGTATAAGAATTAAGGATGTTTTGAAATGCATTATGAAGGTATCTATAATGCACAATAGATGACAGATTTGTAAAGTATTTATAATGAACATGGTTATAATGTGTTATCTCATTTTATAAATATTGCCATGTTTATAATATGTTATGAATGTATTATGATGCTTTATGAATGTGTTTATACAGATGGCATTCATAGAAGGTGTAACAACTGTCAAAAATTTAAACTCATCTAATGTTAATATTCAGTTAAAGCATTGTGAAATTCTGCTTATTTTTGGGGAGAGCAAGAAATTTAAGCTTTGATGGGGCAATATCTCTGTATTGCAGCATTGCAATTTTGGAGTGAATTGGTCATTACCAAACAATTTCCTCTTAATGGACAATTTAAAAACCTTTGGTTGTTTGTTCTCAGAGTTGAAAAAATATATGTCAACTAATCCAGATTTCTCATCGTCTTTTACTTATAACAGACAAAATATAAGACAAAATAAGACACAGAATAATGTCAACAACATGAGAAAACTCAATTTTATAGAAATCTTATAAATAAATAAATATAAAAATCTGTGACTGGTTAAGGTTAGTAGGGATTGAGTAAGGATTGAGTTTGTCATTGCTGGGTTTTCGGTTATGCCCATAGAAATGAATGGGTGGTCCATACAAAGATATGAATACAAAAATACAAATACAAAGTGTATATGTGTGTATGTGTGTGTGTGTGTGTGTGTGTGCATGTGTTTTCTTCTCTCCCCCATGCCTGACAGACTTCATTTTGGCATGAACCGAGCTTCAGCAGTAATTCGAGGAACTGAACCCAACAGTATAGACACTTAGCTTCCTTGGCTGAAAAAGGCTGAACAAAAAAACTATGGTTTATTACTACCGTTTACTACTCAATTATAACAACTTATAATAAACATTACAATTTAGTAGATTCAGCCTTGTGAAGAATTAGCATGCACAGTGGGAGTTGGGCATAGACGGTGTTACCTGCCTTTTCATTTCTGAAACTGCCGCAGGGTTTTTTTTTTCCTCAGCAGGTGCTGCTACTTGTTAAAAAATCACCTAATGCATGTCTGACATTCTCAGCACAAACACGGCAGGTCGTCTAGATCACTAAGGATGGATCTTCTAAAAATATGAAACTCACGAGGCATTTAGCTTGTACATTACTCAAAACAGGATTAACCACCCCAAAGAGCTGAGATGTACACCAAGAATACCTATTCAAAGGCTCACATCTTCTCTTGCACCTTTGATTCGTTTAATCCGCTTAGGCACTGCACTTTTCGCTTGTAAATGTTTCTGTAATTTATTTCATTTCAGTTTAATGCAAATTGTGCTACTTTCAAATGTCCTGCGTGATTCTTATATCTGTTCCAGAACAAACTAATTCTCATATCTATTCCATTTGTCATGTGGTCATGATTTTTTTATATACAGGCAGGTCCTGGGTTAAGAACGTCCAACTCAGGGGTAGCTCGTATTTACGAATTGACTGCCGTAAAGTCTATTATACTAAAACTATGCGTTACAGTAAATACGATGGTTTGTAATAAAGAACATACAAAGTTTGTTGAGACTCTAGTGAAAACAGGCTTCAGCAGTTCGTCAGCTTATTATAGTTACTATTATTACTACTGTCTTCTTATAATGTACTGTGTTATTATTATTATTATTATTATTATTATTATTATTAGTTCGCCTATAAATTCGATTTAACTACAGATGTAGGGAGCAGATCTGGTTTGTATCCTGGGGGCTGCCTATATCTACATAAAACTATAGAATTATTAGGCTCTAAAACATATTTAGGCAGAGGATACATTGGGCAATCAATTAGTTAAAAAAATAAATGGTCCATCGCTAATTATTTTCATTAGCATTAGCATTTAGCTTTTAGAAAATGGAGCCTGTAGTTGAATATCTATTCTCTCCAAAAGTGATTAGCTACAGCTGGTGGCATTGGTTATACAGACATTATCTGCCCAGTGGTGATGCATTTGTAAGATTTCACAGTTTCAACTTAACCTTGAACCTCTTCCTCACTAATGGACATGCAGGAAAATGGGGGAATTAATAGAAGGATTAACTTTTTGATTTTCTTGTTTCACAACTGAAAGATCTAAGTATGCATCGGGTGATGGTTACATTTTAAGCACTGATGAGGCTTTAAGTTTGTTTTCATGTGTTTGTACTTTGCTAAAGCTGTCAAGTTAGGGAGCAAAGTGTTTTGCTTCTTTCCACCACGTTTTATGGTTTATCTCTCTTTTTGCAGAACAAATAGCAACTACAGAAAGTGCACAGCGTGTGGCTGACTAAAACCGACTCAGATGAAATTATGCTTTCAGTCAGTGGCTGTCAGCACAAGAGAAAATAGCCTCAGCAAGTTGCTCAAGACATTTTCAGGCTTTAGTGATTCTCTGGACGTGGATGACAACAGTTTCAAGGCAGTTGATGTGCTCATTTCATTTGTGGAAGAGACATGGCTCAGTTTTGTGGCAATGGGCATGGAATTTTATGAGAAGAATCTGGAAAACTAGCCATCAAAATACAAAGGCGCAAAAATCTGAAGCTGCAAGTGACTGGTGCAAAGTCCTCAGATAGGAGCAGAGGAAGCAGCATCACTGATCACTCAGCTACCAAAGCTGACCACCTCTTTCAAATCAAGCTGAATATTTAACAAATTGTGGATTCTGAGTCCGATAAATCGAAATGTTTATGAAATATTCTTCTGAAATCTCTCACAAGGGGATTTCATATCCAGCCATCCATCTTCTGCAACTGCTTCTTCTATTCAGGGTCATGGGGGGGCTCAGAGCCTTTCAGCAAGGGACACACACAAACACCAATCACTCACACCTTTTGGGCAATTTGGTAACTTCAGTTAACCTCAGCATGTTTTTAGACTGTGGGGGGAAACCGGAGTATGCAGAGGAAACCCCACGACATCACGGGGAGAGCATTCAAACTCCACACATGGAAGCCAAGGCCCAGTGGTATAAGTGCTAACTGCTGCACGACTGTGCCACCTCTGGGCATTTATGTAATAACGTCTAAAAGTGTAAACTCTGAAGTCATTGAGTTCAGCGCAGATATTCCAATATAGGAAACTGAAAAAATAGTCCAGAAAGTATAATACTTAACCTGTTGTGCATCCCCCAAATCAAGTATCTTTCCTCCTCAGATTCTGGGAAGATCCTCTGGAAGTGTCTTCTTGTGGCTGTTCCTTTTTGTTTTACTGTGATTTGACGTTACATAAACACGACTTTCTATTCCACAAAGCATGTGCCAGATACATACCGACTCAAAATTAGTACAGGAGCTACCATGAAATTTATGCATAATGAAATTTGAAACTGGCTCTTCACAAAAGCATTTGATTTGAGTCTGTGAATGCATTTATGAAAACATTACTGGAAATGGAAAAATATAACCATCCAAGGGAAGGCTGATAAAATATTATTAAAAATATACCTTTAAAAACATACTAAAAACTAAACATTTCTGATACATTCCTTTAGTATAGCAACTTATTTGCATTTTTTAGAATGTTTATTCTGCTGCAGGAACACTAATGTGTACATAATGCATAGATATTTGTTTGGATAATTTAGTATTTATTCTGTTTTCAAAAACCTGAATTGGCAATCTTTCATTAGGCATTTGAACAAAGAAAGTTTTAGATATTTCTTTACTGCATGTTAATATTAATATCAGTTGAATTAGCCTCACATCTCCAGTGCGCAGTGGGCTTGCAGGCGTTCCCCATGTTTCTTCCTGCAGTGACTCACTGCCTCTACACAGGTATGTGTGCAGGTGCCACTTCTGTGACAGACTGGCATTCCGTCCAGGGTGCCCCTGCTTTTTGTTTACTGCATGGACGATGCACAAGGAATTGATTAAAAAATCCAAGACATTTTTTTAAATAATGGGGCCGAACACACCAGCAGCCAGTCATAATATAAACAGAAAAATTTCCCTTTGAACTGACACTCCACTCCCACTGTTACCTTATCTTTTGAAACACATAGTGCTAATTAGCACAGGATAGAAACACAAGTGAAACCCACTGAGTGCAAAGCTAATTACTGTTTTGCTCATCAAAGCCCTTCGTGCGGTATATGAACAGCCCAGAATAAGTCACACTTAAACTTAGATGTTTCCAGCATTAACTTTGCCTTTAGAAGCTATAATGCATGAAAAGATAATGGTTAGTAATACTCAATTTGAGAACTACAAATCCAACTGGGAAGCCGTGCATGATGATGGGGATATTAATGGGAAGATTGGACTTTTGATTTTCCTGCTTCACAAGTAAAAGTAAAAGTATATTACAAAAAGATCATATTTGTTCTCCTTTCTAGGCTTGAACATTTCAGGCAAAAAAGACGACAAATTTTTGCATGTTCATTCATTCATTCATTCATTCATTTTCCAACCCGCTTTTATCCTATTGGGTCATGGGGGGTCCGGAGCCTATCCCGGAAGCAATGGGCACAAGGCAGGGAACAACCCTGGACAGGGGGCCAGCCCAACGCAGGGCACACTCACACACTGTTACCATTCACTCACACAT
>JAODKE010000125.1:13323908-13335926 GCA_026779605.1 Mormyrus hasselquistii
AAAACTCCTATATCCGGGCATGAGACTGGCAAAAGTGACCCCAAAGAGACACTCTGGCAGAGTTTTTTTTTCCTTTATGAATGCTGTACTATATACAAACATTTTAAAAGCACATCTTAGGATATAGTTCACTGTAAAAATATAAGTGGTAGAAGAAACAACTAAACCAAACTAAAACAACAAAAAGAAATACAATACAATGCTCGAGGAAGAACATAGGAGAGGAGGATAAAAAATGATAAATTGCATAAATTAAAGTCACTGCATATGGAGAGAGTCTTCAAAGCTTTTGCATTTTTACTGGATATCAAGGTTACAGCATAGAAATTAAAGGAGGCCATGAATGTAGCAATGCTTGGTTTCTGAGTTGCAAATTTGCTAGAATGTATATGAAACTTTGACATGATTATAAAAGCAGGTTAATAATGTAAACTTTAGATGAGTGCAATTTGCTAGTCTTATGAATTCCCAAAAGAATAAATTCAAGTTTTAACTTAAAGTTTGTTTCTATGTAATGTACTTTGTTTTATGTAATTATTGAGGTCTGTTACTGTTACTGTATCTACATTCCCAAAATAAATGAATTAAACTTTCATCAGCATTACATCAAAAAGATCAGGACACATTTATATCTCTTTTAAATTTAGCAATCTTACAATTCACTAACAATGGTGAAGAATCTTTAGAGTTTTCCTTATTCGTAATAATGAATGTCCTAGGTAACATCCAAGTCACATTTTGAGTGTGGGGGAGGACACACTGGCATAAAACTAATATTTGATGTTAAATGTGTGTGTGTATGTGTGGGGTGGGGGGGTCCAAACGAATAATTATGAAACGTGAGGGGACACTCCCCCCTCAGATTTAATGGCAGTGACGCCCATGATCCAAGTAGATTCCCAATGTATGTCATCGAATGGATTATTCCAGTAAAATACTGAAGCTGGTTTAGAGACAATATTCCTCTGAATTATATTTCTAATGCATTTGTTGGTCGCTTCTTTGCTCAGGACACATGTTGCCTATAAACAAATCTTCAGGAGCTATACGAGGGAGAGTGTAATTTCTGCCCTTTACAGCCGATGATAGCAGGAAGACTGCCCCACTAGGTATCGCGTCAAAAACCATACAATATTCTTTAGAAGAGACAGAAACCTTATACTCGGACAAAAACCTCTCATGTGTAAACAGACCATCTTCATCCAATAACTAACTCACTAAAATAAAACCATCATCAATCCATCTTTTAATGTAAAGTGTTCTGCGTTTATAAGTTATGTCTTGATTACTCTGGCGGAGATATTTTGACGGCCAGGGCAGGATCAGCCAGCAGCGATTTGCAGTCTGAACACTGAGAAGTCAACATCTCCTACTCCTGGCCGCCTGTGAGCGCTTTGGGACGGGAGAGGAGCCCGGTGAGGTGAGGAGAGTAAGAACAATACGTGCTTTAACGTCAGAGTCTCCAAAAGTCTTCAGTAACATCAGAAAAAGTCGCTAGATTTGCCGCTAGTCGCTTTTTTGAAAACGAGTTGCTAGAGGGGTCTGAAAACTCGCTAAATATAACGACAATGTCGCTAAGTTGGCAACACTGTATATTAACCAGTGTGAGTGCGTTCAGCGGCTATTGAGACGTGGGGAGGGGCTGCATGACTGTGTGCGTGCGTGAACGCGTGCCTCTGCTGTAGTGGTGCTGTGTGAAATGTGGTGAATGAGGCACATTCAACTGCACTGTTGGTATCAATAATGGTGAAAATGAGTATCTAATCAGATACTTATTTTTAATATCAATTAGTATCTGAGAATCAATTTTTTTGACAACTCCATTTTCAGCTATATCTTGTGTTTCTGATCTCTTGCGGTACATTTTTAGCAGTGCAGCAGTGAAAAAGGCCCCCCCTTCAACAAAACATGGGAAATCAGGTGCCAATTCACATTAATGTGGTGCAAGGTGATCACAACGTAAGATTCAGTGGCTCGCGAAGTCCAGCAATCACACATACTGTAAGTGCAACTCTTGCTGCAGAAAGAAGAGATTTTTTTAAAACTAACCCCCCACAGGCATTTATTTTAGTCAAACATACATTTAAGAGTAAAAAGGATTATAAAGGTTAAAAAGCAGAGATTTTACCTTTTTGCAAGGAGAACCAGCAACACGTCATAGCGACACTGAAGAGTTTGGATAAACATAAAACCCTGGATAGAGGGGTTCAGTGAATGAGGAGGTGAATCTGTACAGGAGGGTCAATCCACCAGATGAGACTCTATAGAAGGACAGAGCACCAGCCACCCAGTCCAGGTACACTCCTACTCTGCAGAAACCTAAGGGCTTTCTGGGAATGTCAGTCTGTTTATTATTGTGCCGGACAGAGTAACTGACAGGATCACAGCGCAGCATCCATGACTTGTCATTGCGTCCAAGCCGACAGTCAGCACTGTCTCCTTTCCTCCCGATTCCTTTATAGGTCATTCCTATATCAGCTCCATCTCCACTCCACTCAGCCTCTCAGTAACAGCGGCCAGTCAGACTCTCTCTGCACAGAACTTGGTACCAGCGGTCAAATCTCTCTGGATGATCAGGATATGGCTGCTCTTCCCCTCCTGTCACCTTCCTGTTCCCCCCTGACAGAGACAGGCATCTGTACACTGTGTTGGGGTCCAGCATCAGCTGGCAGGAGTCTGTAGGCAGGAGGAAGAATTATTAATACCATCAGCAGCCTGTACTTTATGTTTCTGTACGATATAAAAACAGCACAGCTTCCCCAAACTGTCACAAGCGGTGGAGCAGGCAAGCAGGACAGCAGACGAGCAGAGCCGGTGATACGGGTAATCGGGGTTTATTTGGCACACAAGGGCAGACTTCCACAAACATAGCAAGACTACAATGACAGATCTGGGGAATACTGACTGAGAAACAGACTAAATATACCTGACAAGCTAAACTGAACAAGCAACAGGTAAGTACAATTAACACGAGGTAACGAGGGGGGCGTGGCACACACGAGGATCATACGAGCCGGGCGTGACAGCAACCCTCCCCCAAAGGCGCACACACCGGGTGTGCCCGGGGGGAGGCAACGGACAAGACGAGGGAACAGGACCTGAAAGACAAAACCAAGGCATCAACGGGGAACAGGAAACAGGATGGAGACACAGAACAGGCACAAAGGCAAAAGCCACGACAGGACCTGACAAAGAACGGGAAACACAAACAGACAGACTAGGAAGGGAGACACAGGGGGAACACCGACAACAAAAGAGCCCGGAGTGAACAAAGGACCCACAGGAGGAGGAGGAGCAGAAACAGGAGGGACGAAGGGACAAGGAGCATACAGGGGAGACCAGACAAGAATGGACGGGGGACATGTAGCCGGAGCCGGGGAAGGTGCCGTCCGATGCCCCGCCAAAGCAGGGGGGCCCGGAGGTGTCTGAAACGGAGCCAGAGGTGGGACCGAGGACCGGCACCCAGGCAACCACATAGCCATAGCCGGAGGGACCACAGGCGACCCCGGAGCCCCAGCCAAGGCACACGAGGGCAAGCCAGGGGGCAGGGTGAGCCAGGGGGCAGGGGGGGCAGGGTGGGCGGGACCCCACACCCCACCCCTGCGCTTATGTCCTCTCCCCTTCTCGGAGACAGACAGGCGGGGTGTCGGTCGGAGTTGACCGTGCCGGGGCGAGGGACAAGGAGTCATTAGGGAGGTCCCCGAGGGGTCCCACTCGAGTTCCTCCTCCAAGGAGGAAAGAGTGACAGTTAGACAGTCTGGGACCTCCTCGGCGACTAAGACCGGGACAGGCAGAGACTGGGCCAGGGTAGCAGGGCGAGGCCGTAGGCGGTGCAGCCGTAGCCGCGGGGCCGTGGCCGCAGGTGGTGCAGCCAGAGAGCCGGGCATGACACAAACGAAACGAGTACTTAAGTTTATGAAAAGCTCAGTAAATGCTGGACTGTGCGCAATGCCAAGATGCCGCGTGAGCTAACTGCCCAAATCCAGTCCTGGGAGTCCGGAGCCCAGTGTAGCTTATTTCTTTCCCTGTTTCACCATAAATGATTCAGCTGAATTGCTATGTGGCAATTAGCACAAGGTGTTGAATTACTTATGTTAAGTGTGCAGGGCTCTGGCCCTCCAGGACTGGATTTAGCCACCCCTGGTCTAAGGCATTCACTGGCCAATCAGGAATATTCTCTCATGAATATTAAGGAGTGTTCCAGAACCACCCTGTAAAAATGCAAATTCACATTTCGCACTTAAGGAGAGAGACCAGTGCCTATGGGTGCCGTCTTAGGACAATACTAACGAATCTCACACAGAAAACACAAACACTCACAGCATGCACAAAAAGAACAAATACAAAGAATTCTTTTTTTGTGAAATGAAAGACAACTACATCAGAATGTATGTTAACCATTTTACACTCCCACACAAACACAAAGACAAGATGAGCAGCTATAAAGTATTTGTAAAAATATTTTTAAAAACGACTAAATTAATTAAGTGTTTTTGGTGATGATTTTGATGTTTTATTTTTCTCATTTGGATGTTGTCTAAAATGACACAAACGGAACCTCACCTAAACACAAACATGTAAATCCATCTACACACAATGCAAAAAGCCACACTCATCATTGTGAGAATACAACCATAACATAGTATTAATGGTATTATTAAAAAAAAACATGCAAACACACTTACATTTCTGAAGGCCTGGTCTGGTCCTGCACTCTCCACTGTGATCCACACTATAGGAGAAGCAGAATGACACAGTGCTGCTGTATCCATTTATTTATTGGTGCCTCTTCTTCACATACATGCATACATCTGTAGCGTGTCAGATGCACACTCTCTACTCACTTCAGCTTCTCCAGTTTACAGATGGGATCCTCCAGTACAGCAGAGAGCAGCTTCACTCCTGAGTCTCCTGGGTGATTGTAGCTCAGGTCCAGCTCTCTCAGGTGTGAGGGGTTTGACCTCAGAGCGGAAGCCAGGGAAGAACAGCCTTCTTCTGTGACTCTACAGCCTGACAGCCTATAGAAGGGAAATCACAAAATTTTTGACAAAATACAGGTGGCAACGATTCTTCAGAATGCCTGTGCTGATGTGCCCAAAGCGACCAGCGACTGGTCTGGACCCACCAGACAAACAGCCCTTAAGCACCTCCCCCTTTTCCTCCATCCCTGTTCTTCCTGTTCCTGATAAAAAGCTGCCATTCGAGGGTGATATTCTACACCTGAGTTTGCCTGTGTGTCTCTGTTCCTGCGGCCTCTACACACAGTTCACTGAAGCTCATCTTTTAGCCGCACTGACTGCATAGTAACAGACACAAATGATCAGCTCAGTTCAAAATTAAGTCATCCAGTGACAGTGACCAACTGCATGAAACTTAGAACAACTGGATTCCCTGGACTCCTGCCACAAGAAGAGCACTGATGGCAGAGAGGATGAGGCCATGGGGTGACAACAAGAGCAAACAGTGTGACGTCACAGGTGCAGGAAAGTCGGCTAAACCTCAAAAGCTGACGATCAGCACCACAGTGCCAGACAAAAACCACAAGATCCCCACAGTCAGCCACAGAAACACCCATGAGGAAGTGAGGAATGCCAACAGGAGGCGACCGGCAGCTGATAAGAGCTCTAGAGAGGGGGCAATATCGCCTCCCCCAACACAACTCAAAGCCTGCATCATGGACGACCCCTTCTTATCCATGCAAATAGCTCCCATTATTTATTTTTATTTCAACCTTTACATAAACAGAGGGTGACGTTCAAGTGCAAGTGATTTTCATAAGTGATTTTAATAAGTAATGCAAAAATGCTATGTGACTCCTCACATAACATATTCAGACCAATTAAATTGCTTCCACAGCAGCTGTCAGCCATTTTTCTGTCAGGTGGCCCCAAACTGTCTAATAAGTGTGATAGGAGGAGATGTGAACATCAACAGCAGCTAATGCAGGCCAGGCAGGCTGTGTTAGTTCTCGTTCTAGCCTAGCTGATGCAAGGCTTGTTTTATGTTTAAATTGTACAAATTATGAATTTAAAAGTTAATTGAAACAAATTATGCAGCGGTACTTTCAGGAATTCTGTTTGAGATACCTTAGCTAGGACTGTGGTCCACACCGATCTGTACAGTACAGTGAGAGATGATTACTGAACTGACCTCAGTATCTCCAGCTTACAGTGTGAAACTCCCAGTCCAGCAGAGAGCAGCTTCACTCCTGAATCCTGCAGGTCATTGTCACTCAGGTCCAGCTCTCTCAGGGCTGAGGAGTTTGATCTGAGAGTTAAAGCCAACGTGTCACAGCATGTCTCTGTGAGATTACAGCTGTTCAGCCTGGAAAAAGAAAATATATTAAGACACAAACACATATATAATCTACACATTGTTAATAGTACTGACAGCAACATTAATATAAGCGAGCTGCACAGACCACTGGTGGACTCAAAGGGGGAATGGGGGGGGGGGGGGGGCAGTGCTCCCATGGCTGAAAAAACATCACTAAATTTCCCTAAGGAATGGTGAAAATACCACTATTGGCTGCCCATTGCACGATTTAGCACCATCTAGGGGGCCCCATTCACGGGAGATGGTGCCTTACAGAGCAAGAAGATGCGATTAAGTGTATTAATGAGAGCACTTCTAGTGGAGAAAATGTGATGCAGTGCCCTCTAAGGTGCCCTTACAATGGTCTAAACTTGTGCTGGGCATAAAATTAAAACTTGACACACTGCATCAACTTTATGAGACTATCCAAAGAAACCATGCTGCTACTCCAGATATTGTACAGGGAATGGATGCATGTGGTTCCCTGACCGTCGACATTTGTGAACTTATCATTACAAGATTAGAGAATGTAAACGGGGTTTTTAATGACCAATTTGAAAAGGAAAAAGTGAAGATGTTACTTAACAGAGATGAGTATGGGTCTGTATTTGAGAAAACAAATACAGAAACTATACTTTCTGAATCAACAGAAAAATCAGGTAAGCACTCCACTGCCAGCTCTAGGTAAAAAAACAGGCAGACGCGGAAACAGAACTCGCTGCCAGACTAGAACAAGTGAAAGCCTTGCAAGAACTGCATGCTCAGCAATCAAGGCTCAATAAACCGGAGAGTGAATAGAAAATCAAGAGAGCTGAAATAAAAGTAAAATTAGAAGAGGAAAAAACTAGGCTACGACAGTCGCAAGCAGACAGTGATGTAAGGGTAGCAGCAGCATGCGTTAAGGCTTATAATGACTTTGATAGCGTGAAAAACACTGAGGAAGAAATACATAGCCAGATCCTACCTGGCTTCCAAAAAGCCGTTCACATCGAAATGCTTGCAGATATGTCTACAGACACCCTTCTCAGTGCCATTAGCCACCTTATCAGTCTTAGAGGAGCTGATAGTCAACTCCACTGTGACCAGGGCACAAATTTTGTAGGGGCAAAAAATGAGCTCAAGGAGGCCCTCAAGCAATGTGATACAAGGGTCCTGGAAACATTTCTCGCAGATAAGCAATGCGAGTTCATTTTCAATGCACCTTCAGCAAGTCATGCGGGTGGTGTCTGGGAGCGATAAATCAGAATAATCCAGAGTGTGTTGAATGCAACAATTGCTCAGTGCCCTGGAAGACTAGATGACGCTTCCCTTAGAATGTTGTTCTATGAATCGATGGTCATTGTGAAGAATCGGCCATTATGTTAACGGAATAGGTGATCCGCATTCTCTAAAGCCTTTGACTCCAAATCACCTCATCCTAATGAAGTCTAAAATTGCTTTACCACCTCCAGGGAACTTTGCGAGAGAAGATTTGTATGCTGCAAAAAGATGGCGCCGAGTACAATACCTAGTTGAGCAGTTCTAGAGCAGGTGGAAAAGGAAATACCTCCTGAACATTTCTTGAAAATGGCATGTACCTCAGCGTAACCTAAGAGTGAATGATATAGTTATCATTCAGGATGACCTGCTCCCAGGGAACGAATGGCATCTCAGACTGAAGAGGGTACCGATGGTTTAGTTTGTTGAGTTAAGATACAAGTAGGGGATCGGAAACAGATTAAGAAAGAGGACTGTAAAACCAAACCCTCATTTATCAGCCAATTCAAAAACTAGTCCTACTCCTTGTAGGGCAGTAAATAAACTTAAACTATACGGGGCTTACATCAGACATGTTTGTCTTGACTATTGAGGGAAAATTGTTTATTTGTATGTAAGGCCATTTCTGTCTGTGTGTTAACTCTTATACCATGGTGAACTCGTGCATCATAACATGATTTGGTGGGAGTGTAAGTGACCACGTAATCATCTTGGAGCTTTGTTTTGGAGTGCGCAAGACGGCACGAGAGTTGCGCACAATAGTGAGGGTTTATGGGAAAAAACAAAACCTTCGGATCATGCACAGACCCCATGCATCTTCGCGGAAGCGACATGTAACATGAATTGCCTAACAAGCCTGATTGAGAATAGCTGAGAAATTAAAAGTTTGTACCCTCGGGAAGTGGATCGAGGTATGATATCTTTAAGTATGCATTGTTGATTGTTTTGTAATGCTATTCTTTGTTTAAATTACTTATTTATGTTTGTGTAACTTCTGAATATTTTGTTATATTGAATTCGTACGTACCATAAATTATTATTGAGGTTGTTAACATTTTATTTTGAACAACGTGCAAAACTCATTGTTTATTTATATCGTTTCAATGAATACACTGCACCCGTTTCGAGACTCTACTTTATTATCGATTCCGTAACAACAGTCTTATCCAGAAAGGGCTGCTGGGTATGTGTGTTTTCGTTGCAACTCACTAACCAGATTATTAATTAGAGCATTGATTGGCTGAAGAGCCCTCACACCTGTGTTTGAACAGCTGACCTAACAGACCTGACAGACTGCTGGTTTGAGATTCAGCAGAATAGTCACATGTCTGTGGGCCCATGAGCAAGACCCTTAAACCTCCAGTTCCAGGGGTGCTGGACAGCAGCCAACCCAGTGCTGTGACCCCTAAGCTTGTTCTCCCTGTAAATGTGTCTGTGTCTCTCATGGAGAGTGAGAAGAGAAGCAAACCAATAGACCTGTACTTGTGCAAATAAAGGATCATTTCACCTGTAAACCTGTCCAGATAAAGAGCCCCCTTTGTTTCTATAGCAGGTTAGGATGCTGTCCCATTTATCGGAAGGCATAGTGGATGTTAGTAGAAATGTCACTTTTGTGTTTTTTACTACATCACTACAGTCATTATGAAATCTGCGTTCAAAATATCAAAAAACAAATCTAGCCAAGTCATTAATCCATGAAGAGGGAGAAACTGTATGTTTGATATATTTCAAACAATTTTAATGATTTACTGCCAGACAATACATGTTTTTACATCCTCACATCACTTACTGAGCTGTCTTGGATGTCTTGACCACAGGCAGCAGCCTCCAGTGCTCATTATCTGATCTGAAGAATTTCTTCAGATCAAACACATCCAGCTCCTCATCTGACATCAGCATCACAAAGGCCAGAGCTGAATATTGTGCAGGTGAGAGATTTTCTGCTGAAAGGCTTCCTGACCTCCTCTACTAGAGAATTGTCACCCAGTTCATTCAGACAGTTGAACAGGTTGATGGTCCTTTCTGGAGATAAATTCTCCTTTATTTTCCCCTTGATGTATTGGGCTGTTTTCGAAATGTTATGTGAGCTGAATCTTGTCTCTCCCAGAAGCCTTTGTAACAGAGTCTTACTGGAGTCTGTTGAGAGGCCCAGGAGGAAGCGGAGGTAGAGGTCCAAGTGTCCATTCTTGCTCTCTAATGCCTGATCCACTGCAGTATTCAGTAGGCTAGCTGATGACTTTGATAGAAAGACGTATAAAGCAGCGAGATACTCCTGGATGCTCAGATGCACAAAGCAGTACACCTTATCTTGATACAAGCCATATTCCTCTTTAAAGATTTCCGTGCACACTCCAGAGTAAACTGAAGTTTCTCTTACATCAAGGTCACTCTGTTCCAGATCTTTCTCGTAAAATATAAGATTGCCTTTCTCAAGATTATGAAAAGCCAGTTTACTGAGTGTTAGAAGGAAGCATTTAATAGATTTGTTTTCATTTTTTTTCATCCATCCATCCTTAAGTTTTCTGTACCACCTTGTCCTATTCTGGGTCGCAGAGGTCTGGAGCCTATATTTGTCATTTTTTAAACTCCCCTGAAAGATCAGGAAGTGTGTGTACATTTCAGTCAGAGTCTTTGGAATTTCTCCACTGTCAGACTCACTAAAAAGACTCTCAAGGACAGTGGCTGAAATCCAACAGAACACAGGAATGTGGCACATGATGAAGAGGCTCCTTGATGATTTCACATGTCTGATAATCCTTTCAGCCAGGCACTTATTAAATCTCTTCCTGAAATACTCCTCCTTCTGGGCATCACTGAACCCTCGTATCTCTGTCACCTGGTCGATGCATTCAGGAGGTATCTGATTGGTTGCTGCTGGTCGGGAGGTTATCCAGAGGAGAGCGGATGGAAGCAGATTCCCCTTAATGAGGTTAGTCAACAGCACATCCAGTGATGTTTTCTCTGTCACATCAAACCAGCTCTCATTGTTCTGAAAATCTAGCGGAAGGCGACATTCATCCAGACCATCAAAGATGAATAAGACTTTGTAACTTAACAGCTCAGTGGATTGAAATGACTTTAGTTCTGGGATAAAGCGGTGAAGCAGTTCAATCAGACTATATTCACCCTTAACCAAATTCAGGTTCCGGAAAGGAAGAGCAAATATGAAGTGAATGTCCTGATTTGCTTTTCCTTCTGCCCAGTCTAGAATAAATTTCTGCACAGAGACTGTTTTCCCGATGCCTGCGACCCCTTTAGTGAGTACAGTTCTGATAGGTGTCTCTCGCTCACGTAAGGGTTTAAATATATCATTGCACTTGACTGTAGTATCTTCTGTTCGCCTTTTCTTGGGTGCTGTTTCAATCTGTCTCACTTCATGTTCATCATTGACTCCTCCAGCTCCCCCTTCAGTTATGTAGAGTTCTGTGTAAATCTCATTGAGAAGTGTTGGCTGTCCTTCCTTAGCTTTCCCTTCAAATACACACTCAAATTTCTGCTTCAGGTTACATTTTATTCTGTCCAACATTAGGTCCCCTGAAGAAATGTGGGAGGAAAATGGACAAAAAGGATTCTCACCAATATGAGAGGCACATACACACACACACACAGAACACAAACACGTTTTTCACTATTTGACTATGATAAATGAAGCTTTAAGTTTCACATCATACACTTTTTTTCTGAAACACCACATACATGTAGATAATAGCATAAAGTTCTTACTTATATCCGATATGTTACGCAGCTCACTTCCTGCTTGGTTACCTGAAATAAGAAAGAATTTCATATTAATTTCTATCTTCGACGTCGGTATGTAACAAACTCTTCATCATTTCCCATATAATGTTCTTTAATATATTTATTTTTCAAGACCTAAAAAAGATTACTTTTTATACGAAAAACAAGAAAGGTTAAAAATATGATTACACTTCTGCAGGTCTTCATTCAGTCGCTGAACAAGATCATTCAGGTTCATCTTTTTCAGGATTTCACACACGTGACTTTGAGAGCGCTGAGTTCACCATAGGAACGTATCATCATGTCGGCGATACCCATTCTATTCAAATTCTCCAGCTGACCCCTCGGAATGCGCTGATACTTTTCATATGCCAGGTGAATCAGGTTATATTTAATCTTAGTCAGCTCATCTTCGGTGAGCTCCTCCAGAGAATGCAACAAGAGGTTGGCGAGCGAGGTCTGGGTCTGCAGAATGTCAGAGATGAGTCCATGAGATCTCACAGACCTGTTTATGGTCACTCACACACAGGGACGTGCACAGACATTTTGAGGGGCAGAGGCTCAAGTGAAATAAAGGGCACTTCTCATAATTACGTATTTTTTTTCTTTTTTTAAACAAAAAAGTATATATATTAATTGTTTAAATACTTTTTGTTTCACAAGCAAAATAACTTTTTAGCTTCACACAACCAAGCATCAGAATACTGC
>JAODKE010000125.1:13340950-13355397 GCA_026779605.1 Mormyrus hasselquistii
TTGCTGAGCTGTAATAATGATCCAGTCATTGGCTCTTAAGTATTTGCTGATATAAATTCAAATGGCAACTTTTTTTTGGACGGGCAATATATGTATATATATATATATATATTTTTATATATATATATACATATATATTGTACAGTATACTGAAAAGGCTGCTCTGCCCTGTAGTCCAGAGACCTCTGATTCTACTGCCTGAAGAGCAGATACAGTAGCTGAACCAGGTTTTACTGGGCAGTGGGAAACTGGTGTGTGTGTTCGACTATCAGTGTTGTGCATCGTCCCACTTGCGAGTGGGGAGTAAGACACTCAGAAATCTGGCAGACATTGAATGATGCTGAGAGCAGAAACCTGGAGCTTTTGAATCATATCATTATGCCTATATTGAAATGGAACAATGAGTCTAATAGCTCTTGGAGCATCTATTCCTCATAATGTGGAAATTCTGGTAATCATTGACACACTCGTCCATGAGGGACACACCCTCAGAAATTAAAGCCTGTCTGTGTCCGAAAGCTGCTCCTGTACACCTCTTTTAATGATTATCAAACCACAATCATTGGATACAATATGCATGTGTTCCACAACAGACAGTATTGCAAGGACGTTCTTTGCAACCGTGCATGTATGTATGGTGACTGTGTAAATAGCACAAGAGACACTATTGCTTGACCAAAAAAGAAGGGAGGAAGAGAAAGTAGAGAGTAGGAATTATGACAGGATGAGGAGAACAAAGGATAGCAATAGAAAAATAAAGAACCAATTAGTACAAGAGAGACAGAATTTTTTGTAATACATTAACTTAAATTTCTATAGGAACATCCTGAGAAAAATACTTCTAAACTAATGAAAATCCATATCTCAGGATGTAAAATAGCATCTGAATTTGCCATTAGATAGCACACCTCTAATTAGCTGGAGAATGTAAATGATCCACCTTAACTTCTTTCTGATGCGTCATCTTCTATCCTTTGAGACACACAAACATGCGCAAGTGACTATACAACTCCGCATCCCATCCAGTACAGAGACCTTTTGAAGCACTTTTGGTCTATGTGAGTGGATCTGGATGATGACACTCTCAAAATAACAAAGATAAGCACAGATTCAATGGCGTAAATATTTCGAGTTGCAAGGGGGAAGCTCAGGTTCAGGTTTACACTGCACATAGTCAGTGTTGTGTACTCACTGTAGGAAACTGAACAAAGGGATGCATACCTTCGGCCTTCACCTGGATAATCATTAATATTTACTTGTTGGCACAAATCGGTTTTCCAGATTGTATTAAGATAGCAGGTATAACCAAATCATAGATTCAGAAGTGAACAATCTTAAAAAGGATTTGTTTTGCCTTTCAAGCTTGTATTATGCACCTTAGTCTTGATCTTATTTTCTTTAAAAGCTTATGTAGTACCAGTTTTGTAGATCTTGGGACTTTTTATGTAGTTGTGTAGGACTTTATGATGGTTACAACCAATGGCGAAATCATTATGTGAATGATTAGCGTGAATGATTAGCGTATAACTCCAACCGGAAAAGGTCACCTCTGAATGAACTGACATAATTAAAATTACATTTATTATTGCAGAAAATGTGTCATTTTTAAAAATTATTACATTGCTATTTTGTAAATCAAATGATTTGATGCTAATTATTTGTTAGGTATTATATTTGTTTTAATGAAGCAAAACTCAAGCGATGTATTTTTACCACATTTCCTCAGTGAAAACTATCTTATGTCACAAAATAAACTTATTATAAACTCAAACATGTGCTCTTGTTTATGGGAGTTTTCATGCATTTTCTTGACTCAATAACAACTGAGATTATCATATCGTTATCACATGAAAAGTGCTATTTGCAAATGGGTCAGTGTGGCTTCAAGACTCAGTGACTCTTGAGCTTTTTATTCTCCTATAAATAAATATAAAAATATATTTAGTTTTTTTCCTATTTATATTTAAAATCTAGAGCTTTCGAGGTTTTTGGGGGTGCTTCTAAAATATTTTTATGAGAAAAACTCCTAAAAGTTTGTCTAGATTTCTGTTTGAATCCACGGGCAGGTACAGTATGGCCACATACGCATGATGTGGACAGTTTAAGGATACAAATGAACCTAATCGCATTTTTCATGGGGGGGGGGGGGCAGCATGGGAGGGGCAATGTCAGCTCTCATCTCTGGGACCAGACTTCAACTCTTCACCATGGCTCTATGTATGTGGAGTTTGCACATTCTCATTCACTCATATCATTGAGGGGTTTCCCCTGCAGTCCAAAAAAGATGTTGAGGTTAACTGGAATTATTAAATTGCCATTAGGAATGGTGTGTGAGTGTGAGTGTGCTGTGTTGATGGGTTGGCGCCCCATCCTGGGTTGTTCCCTGCTTGTTGCCTCCAAAATAGGCTCTAGACCCCCCACAACCCTGAATAAGACAGATGGTTACAGAAGATGGATAGTTACATGGGACAGAAAGACACATCTTTTATGACTCTGGAAGGAGATCTGTCCCGCCACAGGAAGCCATGCCAACTCCAAATGTCAGGCAAAGAAATCAAACCCACAAACCTGTGAATGAGAGATTTCAGTGCTAACAGCTTAACCACCATGTTTCCCCGAGCAGCACAATAGGTCAACCTAAATCCTTTCTCCATATTTCTCCATATACAAATATATGCAACTCTGGAGATGATGAACACTGGCTGCCTAATCTGGGTAAGTCTACGTCAGCACTGCAATCTCAAAGGCTTAAAATAAGCAGACCACAAATAGTCACATGAAAGAATGGGAACACAAAAGAGATACTTCAAATTCAAGACCAAATAATTTTAAGTACATTTAATTTTGTTTATATAGAATGGTAAGTAACCTGATTCTAATCAAATGTAGTCGATAGCATAAATTAAGGTACAGGAAACTGGAAACTGTGAGACAGGACTGTTCTCTCTGGGGATGCAGTGGCACGTGCTTGTTAAGGGAAAAAAATCTGTCAGTATCCTGAACAAAAGGCCGTGATGAGATGTAAATAGGACAAAAGCTTGGTAATCAAGTGCTGATTTCATGGCCTACCATGGCATGAAACCTTCATTCCATTTGTAATTTTAATAGCATGTCAACCTAACCCTCATACTACATATAACACAAAAAACTTTTATGCAACACTTTACTTATTGTCCTCCAGAGAGTGGGAGTATCTGAACTTCCTACGCATCACATTTCCCGAAGATAGAAAATTGGGTTCCTTTAATTTGAACCGCAGGCATTGGTCTTTCCTGCAGAAAATTGGGTCATTAGTCAGACATTCTGCTACTACCTTTCAAGTTGCCAGAGATGAGCCAAATTTCTGAAGAACCAACTTCGTTAGTCAATAGCACTGGATGCTGATGTGGCCTTTCACTAATTTCATATTCAATTCAGTTCAATTTATTTTTATATAGCACCTTTCCCAACAAGGTCACCCCTTTACAGGGGTGTGTTGTGATACATTACAACATCATTAAGGCAGAATAATACAAAAAACATATGCACCCTTAATGATTTTAGCAGTTCTTGGGGTGACAATGAACAAAACAGCTTGCTGACTTTGAATCAGCTATACATTCAGGTTTAATAAATTGGGCTCTAGATGCCATTTTACAATTGTCAATTTCCCAGGGACTACTTGGTTTGGTATTACAGGGGTCCGTTGTCTTTGAATACTGGGGTACAATTTCCACTGAAAAGTATTCAGGGAAGGCCAGAAAAGGATTGTCCAGCTTTACTAACATATTCTGGGTTAAGCCTTGAAATGATGTAGAAAAAGTGGTCTAGTCTTAGGAGTCCTTCTGGAATTCTATGCCAAGAAAGAGCATCCTAATCGTAAGAAGCAGGAATGTGTATTTGCCTAAGTATTGGATCTTGTTTGATAACAGAGATGGTTGATGGGGAACATGGAAAGTCTTATCCAAAGTAAAATATATCTGAGGTAAATAGCCCTTATTCCTTTGACCTAACTATTCTTTCAGTGTTGGATCAAAAAAGAGTGAGGTCTCTTTTATATAATTATAAATCTGTTACTTCAAAGATGGTATTGATTTTCTACATTGATTTCATAAAATATTCCACTGTTGGATGAAGTATCCATTAGACAGAGGTACAAGCGCATACTACTTTTGGACTATGATGCCGTAAATGCCCACCCGTATCAACATGGTAGTATAATGCTGCTGGCCCCACAGAACTCTGTGGTTCTGGATCCTTTGGGTCTGCATTGTTATTCACTGCAATAGATTCAGCTAAAGAGAGACTGAACATGCACCCACTTGCAAATCTGCTGGATCAATCTCAGCCCCCACTGAACAAGGAGTGGCCCACAAACACGCACCTGCAAACCCCACCTTGCCTAATTTCCCCTTCTCCCCTTGCCCATTTGTGCATTGACTGAGTTCACACAAAGTCCACATAGAATACCTACTGTACAGTATATATGACAAATACTGTTTAATGAGAATGTAGTTAGTATACATTTGGGCATGTGCTCATTTGAATGGTGACAGTGTGACTGGTACAGTGGTATCAATCTTAAAGGATTAAGATTCAAAGCGTTTATTGTCATATGCACAGTAAAAAGTGTATTTATCTGTGCAATGAAATTCTTACTTTGCTGTCCACACAAAAAATGCCGAGGTTATAATAGAAAAAAAGTAATAGAAAAAGAAATACTTTAAGTGCAATGTGACACAATGAGCCGAAATTGCAGAGTAGCATTCAGACACACACTCTTGATACACACATTGCAAAGCCTGGTCAGTCATTTCATTTTTGAGAATTTTAAATTGGATGTATTTGTTTGTGTACCTGGCATAGTACTTTTGAAGTACATAGTACTAATGAATTTGGCAATGGCTAATTCCATCAAATACTAGAATCTTTGGTTGCATCTATTTGAAATTATACTTTTGCAGTCTTAACAAGATAATTGTGGTTCTTAAACGATGTGAGCTATATTATCCAGGTGGTGGGGCTAGAGAGTATGTTATGTGGGGTGCTAAATTAGATATTGTGTTGATGAGGGATTGCTATGTGAATGAGAGTAATTCATGCAGCATGGAGTGAGTCTAACATGCGCATCAGAAATATAGCTAACTCCCATTTCAGACCCAGGTGTTCAATGATTAATGGTTAGGATATTTGTTGCAAGTAAACTATTTCTCATAACAAAATTTACCATTTAGTCTTTCTTCCCTGAGTGGGCTGATTTAATGAATGTGGAGGCAGTGGGCAAGCTACCTAGGTATCAAGTAGCCTGTATTGTCCAAGTGCATTACAGTATTGAGTGATTAGCATCTGCAGCCAGACCACTCTCACACTTACTGTGTACATACTGTACTGGGTATGAATTTCTTTGACTCTTTGTATTGTTTTGTACATGTGAAGTATAGTTGTGTTATATAACTAAGTGTTAATTCTGTGCTTTGGTTTGTATTGTAACTGTGTATTGTTCTTACCCAGCAATTACTTTATGTTAATTAATTGTATATTTTGACTGTCTTGATACTGGGATTATTGCAATTCCTGGCCTGGATTACTACACTCTATATCATAAATATTGTGGATTAAAATATAATGATTTAGACAAACTTCCAGTCAGAGAATTAGACTGATCTAACAAACCAAACTTGAGTTGAACCAGTTTCACATGCTGAATTAGTGCAAGTACCTCAGATGACTAGAATCAAGTGACATCGTGAAGCCTCTGAGATGGATTGACCAAACATGTTGAAATTGTGCTAATGTGTAGCTGCCCTGCAGTCCCAGAACCAGAATCAAACTAGTTTCACATTGTGTTAATTTATATTGCCTAAGCAGCTGAGAGCAAATCCTTTTCAGTATCAGTCTGTAAACTGGGTGGGTACAATTTTTTTTGTTTTCCATTGCAGATTATTTGACTTTAAGTGGATGCCATTTTGACTGTGCAATGCCCCTGGCTTTTTCCAGCGACTGATGTTTGGAGACTCGGGGTCTATATCACAAAGCAGGTCCTCGCTTAGCCAGATAACTTGTTGGATTTAAGGTACTGTGGGTTGAGTGTAAGCAAACAAAAACAAAATCCATTTAACCTGGGGCACCTTAATTTCAACAGGTTACCTGGCTAAGCAAGTAATCCAGCTTTGTGACAAAGGCAAAAGCCTAAACTATCAGGCTGTACTGTTGTACTTTTATGACACTGTCATTTTCTCATCTAGTGTGGAGGGCCACTTGGATCTGATACTTAGCACACTCCGGGGAGACAGAAAAATGGTGCTACTTCAGGAAGTATCATATTTAGAGCATGTAAATGACGTAATTTCTATTAACCCAATCAAATAGTGGTGTTACATCAAAATACAGTATGAGGGTATGTCTCTCCATCTCTCTTATATATTTCGATTCCGCCGTCCGGCCAAGTCGGTAGTGGCTACCCACTATTTTCTGCGTATGAATTGTTTGTCTGTTTTTCGTTTAGTGAGGGAGTGAAGGTAGCAATTGTCTTTTGTTTTCTTTTCTTTTGGTTTAGGGACGTCTTAACTGGTGCTTACGTAGGTAGTTCACTCGAGTTGTTTATTGTTTTGGCCTTTGCCACTCCTGAGGTTCATCCTGGCGTTTCACACAACATATCAAAATATACTCTAAATATATCCAATCTTAACTATAGCAATACTGTCAGTCATTTCTTTTTCCGTCCCATTCTCCTTTCTCCCTCCGTATTCCTTGTTGTTCTCCATTTACACCTTCACCGTAGACTGGGACGTAACAGTGTCTATCGCTAATTGGCCCCACCCCGCTAATGTCTCAGAAAAGAGGATTTTCTAGCTATTATTGGGAAATGCGTGATCATATGTATAAAATTCAAGTGTTGACATAGCCACCAACTGGTATAATTTGTATACATCTTGTGACTGGACTCCATTCCATAATAAATGTATCTTGTCCCGTTATGGTTTGCATAAACGGTAGCGCTTGCTTGCTATTGGGATCAGGGCTTGGGCAGGAGAATCTGACCTGCAGAGACTCCCTTATTGAGGTTGTAGTGTATGTGAGCTGTTGAAAAAGGTGTCTACTTATCAGTAAAAGTAGCCTAGTTAAGTACAAGGGTCTGCAGTAAACAGTTTTAGGAGGCCCTACAGTAGGTTAAAATTTCTCCACAACCATGACTTTGTGTTGGGACACTGTCATTCCCAATTCCAACTTCCCAGATCTCAGTAGATACTAGGTTTGTTCTTCTTTCACGTTTCAAGTTTATATATGAAAATAATGCCTTTGAAATGAATAAACCTCTCACTGATGCATCAGCCAGCTGTCTACATATGTAGTTATTAGTGAGTCAGTTCCAGGACTGGCTTGCGTATGTTGGGCTTTTTTAGTTGGTCTTTCAACCGCCTCAGGGACCAGATTTACTGATATATTTTAATTCTGTACAGAAAGCAAAGTGTTTTATTTTTGACCGTTATCCAAGAGTAGTGGTTTATTAACATATATATTTTTAAATTATCCAGCTATTCTTCTTTTTACTTACTCTCATTTGCTTTATTGCATGGCAGAACAGTGTGTAATTAAGCACAAAGAAAATTCACTGGGGTACAAATATTTTTAAAGAAATCATCAAGCATTTGCATGTTAGAAAGCTTATAGAGTTCTAAACAGTTACAGAGTTCTAGAGTTCTGTTTACATATTTTACAAGTTAATCTATTCCGGATGACATTCTTTTTCATATTTTACCATTCCATCAGACATACAGCAAAGGAACAATGGGTATAAAACAGTGGGGAACATCTGAGGCTGCTGTGGCTAATAATTAATAGCATATGTTAAAATTGGATTAACCTAAAAAGTTCTGAATTTAAGTCAATGAGCTGTAATTCTTTTTCTTATTGAAGGGTCCCAAGTTCACTCAATGGCTATCATAGGCTTTCCATTTACTTGCTGCGGTATATGATTCCACCAGATACAGACAGACTTATGCAGACACAGATTACGTCAAATGAAGCCCAGTGAAGACATTCAACAAAATGCGACAAGCTTAATCCTTGTAATCAAGAATTTAAATTGCCATGGCTATAGCTTCTGGAAGATTAATTAGGTGTCTAGTGTTCAAATTTTTCCACCAGAAAGAATCATAGGTCTGTCCCAGCTGTAACAGATTAGACTGCATAAATTGTGAAATAGGACAGAGTATCTCATTTTTGTGCTGAATACAGGAATGTAGGGTTCCAACATTTATTGTCAATAAAAGCTGTAGCAGAGTTACAGTGATTAAAAATGAGCAAAGATTTCCTCAGCAAAATATACTGTCATCATACAGGGTCATTTGGCAGAAACAGCTATCTGTTATATCTAAAACATGATAGCAATAGTACCGTTTGCAATATAGTTGTTGTCTTTTTAATAAGATTTTGAACTGCACCTTGAAATGCATTGCTCTATGGGTTTATATTATTGTTTGATTCTCAGTGCATCCTGTTCAGTGTCAGGTAACATGTGAAGGGAATTGCATATTTTATATATAACACTTAATCTATGTTTATTTTGTCTCATTAAATATAATTTTGAAGTACATGAATTTTATATTTTATAAATATTGTTTGGTCCCCTCTTACATGCAACCATATTTCCCTAAGGTAGTTATGTTTTTCCACAATGGCCCTTGTAGGAAATCAACAGTAGTCAAAGTCGGTTTCAAGAAAGATTGTGTTTAAACCTTTTTGCGTGTCGTTAAGTTCAATACGGAAAGAAAAACATACCACAGTCAAGATGAATCCATTCTTAGTCCAAATTACTATCCCTAATGCAGTTTCCCCACTATCATGCTGAGTATGACCAAGGCTCAAAAAGGGTGGCCTTGTTTTTTACCTTACAATCACGTTTCCGGACTAAGGTGATGACGTATTAAAAAGGCTGTCACAGGGCTTGCCAAGTCAAAATTCTTGGTTTTCTGGCTTTATGTCTTTTCTGAAATGCTAACAAATCTCACAGCATAAACTTAAAATACCATTAAGTAAATACCATAACAATCAGTCATCAAACACCAGCTAGATTGTGAAGTATTAGATAAATGTTTAAAAATGTTTGGGCTTGTATCATTTAATAACACGAGATTTTTAAATTCACTAATAATCACACAACATTTAAAGAAAACTAGGCCTACCTTTTTGAAAAGTCAAAATAGCCCCAATCAAGGTGGCCTCTGGTAATGATATGGAGCAGGGCCACCGTATGTCACATAAAAAGAATCAGAAACAACTTCTTGGTACATTCTGGTACAGTCAGATAGTGGAAAAATCACATAAGTTACTTTTAACGACCTGAAAATAAGAACAACGTATATCAGCATAATCAATCAAGCACTGATAGCCAAATGTTTCATGTAGGCAAAGAAAAACTTAGCTTGTTCTTCAGCTTCTATTTTGTATGCTTTGAATCATTTTAAAAATCACATTGTTATAATGTGGATCAGAGTTTGTAAGACATTCACTGCAGAAAAAACAAATTATTTTAGAATGTTCCATAATAGTTATGATGCTTTCAAATGCTTGACATTGTCATTTCAAGAAGAATAGAACGATAAAGCACAAACATTTTTACATATTATCTGAAATAACATATTCTTAATATCCACAGTGTAAACTTGCATGTATTTATAATATTTTCACATACAAAATATTGTAAGTAAACAAATATAATGCAAAGTATACCTGCAGTACTTCAGACAATTTTACTTCAAAAAGTAAGTTTAACAGTTACAGAACACACATCACATGCAATCAGAATCAATTTTGTTTTTTTTTCTTCTTTTTTTTTGGCCTCGGGCTACAACTTACCACCAAAGACTAATTAAGTACACTTCAGGAGAAGGTGACTTATCCCTCATACTGTACAAGATATGTTTAAGTCGAATTAAACTGCATGTATAATAACCAGATGTGCCTTTAGGACGAATATAATTCAAACACGAAGCCACAAAATGTAAAAGAGCTAATTATATGTCACACTGAAAATAATTAAAGTGATGCAGAATGGAAAACATGCCTTATAACAGTACAGGAAGGTTGTCATGTGTTGTTTTATTTATATTCTTTGAATATTCTGTAAATAAATTTAAGACCTTCATCACTCCCCCAAAATTGTGTTAGCAACAGCAATTTAATAACAATCATGTTCCAAATTCTGCATTACTGGCTAGTGAAGACTTTTAACATTCTCTTTAAGTAAAATGTAATATATTTTGAGGAATGTTAAATCATTATGGAATGTGAAATCATTATGGAAAAATATAAAATGTAAAATTCTGGATAAATGTAGGAACTATATAACTTAATAAAGCCACTAAACTGAAAATCTCACTATCCATTAAGCCGTGTAGAAGTTTTAAATGTATAAAAATACAAAACAGTAGTGGCAAGGCTTTATGGTTACACAATCACTGCTTGTTAACTGGATACAGTAGATAAATTGTCATCACCTAGCTAAATGTAATTTGAACAAAACCTTTTATTCACAGCCCTGGGAAAGCTTGCAAGACATACAACTTAATGTGCTTTATGATTGTGTACATAATTACATGGACAGAATGATACTATATTCAATTTTGCAAATTAGGAAATTTAATTTAAAAATCAATGGTTTTGAAAATTTGTTGTTCCTTGTTTACCAAAAGAATAGTGATGTATTAACAACCCCATAAGGTTATAGAAAACCGACAGCCTCACTGAAATATCTCTACTGCAGCATTAGAATTGCCTGTATCATTTAAGTTGATTTGAATGAATTGTAAGTAAACTGCTACAAATATAATGATTATATTGGTTACGCTTTTTATTGAAATATCAAATTAAACGTTTTTAAAATAGCAAACCTTCTTTATCATGCTTTTTATGATTCTGTATTTGACTGTTTTGATTATTACAGCCTAGATCCTGTGGTTTGGAGTTGTTTTAATATTTGCATGGCAACTAGTTAACATACAGACAGAAGTGGTGACTCTCCCCGTTGTGTTAGCAATGAAGAGGGGTGATCGGCGTTGGAAGGCTCTCCACAGTGATTTTCTTTTGTTAAAGCTGGCCAAGGGAAAAGGGGGATTAAAAAGACACAAAAAGAGACAGAAAATCAAACAACTGAAGACACGTAGTAAAAACTTGTGCATCATCTTCACTCATCTCTGTTCCAAGCGTCCTTGGATTATCCTGTAAACACAGAACAGAAACCTTTTCTGGGCAGGTTCAAATAGTATATTACTGTACAATGGAACTAGAACATCCGAATTAATTGAAATACGTATGTAGGGTGTACATACTTACTTCTCATACTAGTCCTGCAGCAGAAAACAGAAATACTGTGGTTACATACGTCATGTTTTGTCAGGAGACTAATAGTTAATATGAAATAACATCACTGGACTTATTTTTAAGGTTAATGCAATATCATCGCAGCACTGATAATATGACAGACCCAACCTATGTTATCATCTTGATCTTCACTCTCGTCGTCACTGACGACCAGCTTGGCACTGGTCCGGTTTTGATGTTTTTTGTCCTTGTCATGGTCACTCTCATCAGGTTTTATATTCAGCTTCATAGTTTTTGCTGAAAAATAAAATTTCAAATTTCCATTGTTTTGCACCAAAATTTTACTAAATAAACCCCTGGATTAAGTTAAGGCCTGCAATCAGTTCCAAGCAGTACATACATTCTAATGCATTATAACACAAGAGCACAGCTAGTGATAAAATCGGTGGGTTTTTTTTTTTTTTTGGTTAGTCAAATCACAGCGCAATATTCGCTAATAAATGGGCTACCTCAGAAGCTGTGTACTTTTTGGAGTATTCATCAATGGGAATGACGTATGCGACGTCATTCTGCGACACTGACACGCTGAGATGACGTGATATTTCCGAACTGTAGCAAACCGGACGAATCGACTTACAATCAGGCTCCTCTTCATCATCATCAGCTGCGCTCTCATTTTTGTTCTCCACCTCGCTCGTTATCTTCTGTCTGGCACTCCGAAACACTGACTGGAGGACAATTGAGTCCTCATAGACCTGTAAATTCCAAAAAATCACCGTCCCTAATTTCAATGACTTATAAAACTTTTCATTAGGGTCCAATTCCTGTCCCTGCCATTGTTAGGCAATTATTCAGTTTCCTCCAGTTTAGATGGGCTGATGTCTGTCAGTTGTGAGTGTGTATATTTACCACTGCAGATGGGATGTACCAGCTGGAACAAGTTAAAACACGTTTTTCTCAGGTCACTTACATTGCAAATGCTATATTGCTGTGGCTACTGTATATTATATATATAGTGATACTGCTTTTCATAAAAAATAAATATTAATTTCTTATCTATTACAACTACAGCATTGTTCTACCACCAGTACTTCCAACATTTGAATTTAATATGGATTCAGAGGACAATTCTCTCAACAGACCTGGGATCCCTCCAGGTTGAAAGTCTGAGCATTATGGCAGAGAAGCATGACATCTTCCTCCAGATCTTCCACGCTTCTGTACTTGTGATTACGGACACGTTCCTGAAAACACAAGTCAATCGCCCCAGAGTTTCGCACGTGCAGTAACCATCCAATATATGTGTGTAAATGTAATTTATCGTATACATAAATTGAAAATCCTGTTGATAATTGTATAATATCTCAATAATTATTTCTCTAATGTATTTGGATTACGGAAATAAAATATTCTATTGCTAAGACTGGACAAAAGCTTCGAGTCAGTGTTGATTCGGTTCATTATCATTGATGGACCTTTATCTTTCTGAAGTCCACAGGCTTTCTTATCAGCTCATAGTATTCCGGAAGTTCTTTTCTGGAGGGCAACCGGACAAAAACTTCACTGAGCTTTCGGCCAGACCTGAAATGAATAAAAAAACATACTATGGCGAATCAGTACAGCTACCATGAATGAATCTGATTTGCAAAAAGACTGAGTGGCAGAGTTATAGTTCAATTTGGATACCACAAAATCACAGCTAAAACGGGACAGAGCTGTTGCACGACAGCTCTTTCCCATTTTAAAAAGAAATCAGAGCTGTCCTTTTACAGATTGCTGAAAACTTTACTGCAATACGCAGAAGCAACTGGTATCCAGGCTCTTAAAATGTGTCAGTTATGTTGGATTTTTGGGTAAGATCATACCTGAAGTTATATACTGTATTGACTATTAAATATTTAATAGTCTTGTGTTCTACTAACAAAGTGGGTGATGGTATTAGCTATCCAAGATCAAGCTGGTTTTCCTTATAAGCGGCTGCTCCACAAAGTAAGTGCGGACGGCCAAATGACTTTAAAAGTTTCTACAAAATATGTTGTCAGGAAACCCAATTCCTGGTCACATATCAATGTCCAGGGTCCACTGATCCTTTGGAAGTTAAATGGTTCCCTGTCGGGTTCAACTGCCTATAAACAGATAATTTTCAGTCACACAGATTCCCTGACTAAAATCAGCCATGTTTGCCACTCCATCCATCTGAGGTGGCGTGTTCTGGCAGGAAAGTGACGTTACTGCATGCCCTCTATGGAAATTATTCTGAATTAAATTCATATTTTTCATATAAAAATCATATTAAGCAGAAATTCATCAATAAATTAAAATTATGAATAAAATACTAAAATAATAAAACACATTTCAGTGCATTCATACATTACTTTATAAGCATCTTTTTACTGTTACACCATTAAGATGCAAATATCTTTGTTTAAGATTATTCAGGTTAAGCTGCATTCCTGTCTGATGTAGCATGAAGCTGATATACCTCAGCCAGAGATCCACTTAGTTAACTGTTATGGGGCCTGAAACCAATTATTCCCGGTACACACACCAGAATGCTAACATTAAAAGGACTGCCAGATATGGTCATAAGACAGTCGTCTGTTTTTAAAGCAGCTTGGCCCAGAATTTCGATGCTAGAGGATATACCTGTCGGCACTCTTATGCAATAGCCCTGGGTATAGCTGGTGTCATGGCAACATAGAACAGCACTCCCGTTTACAATTATTCAATAATGGTTTATTATTTAATAATGGGCTTCTTCAAATTGTGATCCTAAAAACGAACCATGTTTACCTGGCTGAATTATAAAAATAATAATTATATTTTTGGACAAAGGAGCACAGCATTTGTTTGATGGGAATATGTGTGTCTGACTGAAAAATTTACAGAGATAAATTTCCCTTTTTGAATGGAAAATTCAGTAGTTTTTCAAGCCAGGGGACCTTCTTCCTCAGGTGATAAACCAATGAGTTTTGTAAAAGAGATACACCGGCAGCCATTGTCTTTATGTAACCCATCAAACTCGCAATACACTGCGCAAAAAAATTAAAGGAACACTTTGAAAACACTTCAGATCTCAATGGGAAAAACAATCATGCTGGATATCTATACTGATGTGGACTGGGTGATGTGTTAGGAATGAGAGG
>JAODKE010000125.1:13367622-13380161 GCA_026779605.1 Mormyrus hasselquistii
ATTAAAAACATAAAACAGTAGATAAAACATGGTGCATATTTGGACAGACTAACATCCCAAACTCTATGTCTCTAAAGTGGATCTAAAACCTGCCAGTAAATTCCACCCCACGCCACAATAGAGCTGCCAATACGCAACACAGAGGGGAAAGAAGCACTCAATCTTCTTTGGCATGTCCTGCACATGTACTTGTCCACTTGTTGAGGATGAGTCATCTGACTGTTTTCCACTTCTCAGTGGACCACTGCCTGTGTCTTAACTCACAAAAAAGCAATTGTAGTAATTTATTGTAATGTCAAAAGGGGTTTATGTACTGCAACCCAAGCATACTATTCCTCTCTCAACACTGTACTTTATCAAAGTGCAGAGTTTAAAACTGGCATTTAGAGTACACGAGCTCATCTGGTGTAACTTGAAAATGAACATTATGGTCGAGGGGTATGTTCTTCATTTCACAGTTACTCCTAGATAATGATGTCTTTTCCCTCAACCGGCATCAACCTAACTAACCAGTGTTACACCAAGTGTCACTGAGGCTGCTTCCAATTAATTCAAGATCATTAAAAATCACTTTGATCTCATCCTATAGATCAGCCCTGATAAGTCAAAAATAACGGGGACCTGAACTTGTCCAGCATTTTTATTCATTGCCCAACGCATGATGATTTTTGATGATAATTGAATAATTAACTCAGAAAACATACTCCTGTTATAAGTAACAAAGACTAAAATGGTTGAAAGCTTTATACATATTAAAAATATTTTAAATTGATCATCAATTTTGGAATTTCTATATCTGAATAAAACTAAAAAAAAATAATTTTATCAAAATTGTAAAATAATGTATTTACTATAGTGATTTAAACACTGATAAATCAAGTCTTTGTAAGCCATAGAAAAAGTAAAGTTCCAAGACCCAGGTTAGTCAATGAATGAATGATTAATTAACACATGAACTTTATAGCTGTACATATATGCCATGTGTGTATATATATTCATATATAACGCAAAATAGTAAGACAAGCTAGACATCTACAGTACATATAATACAGATGTAACTAAAGTTAAATAGTGTTTATTTCTCAGCAAATATACTCGGACTGACGCTATACACACACACCCACACAGATACATAAAAACACACCATTGTAGGAAAGCCGTTGTATCATGTGACACAAAAGGCTTTGTTTGTGTTAGAGTTCTGAAAGGGACCGTGGCACGTCTCCAACACAAGAAAAACACAAACATGTCATCTTGCATCAAACCAAACATTGCCATTTTGGTGGGGGGGTGGCAAATGACAGTTTTATTGTTCCACTGAGCCATGGGTCTGGGATCAAGGAGCTCAGGTCTGGGGTTACTGAGAAAACAAAGGAAAACACACATATAGAAACTGAAAACCAGAATTAGGAACAGGTGACACACTCCAACGCAAACAGGGACCATTCTGACATCTTCATCTTTGGAAAAATATAATTCATTTTTGTAAGGGAACATCTCTTTAAGCAATTTCCTCCAGGATAATAAAAGTATTCCGAGTTTGATTCGGATGATTAATGCATATTTTAAACATAATTTGTTAATGCCATCTCAGTTAGGTTACTTTTTTATAATGAGATATAATCAATGCCAACTGAAGATGGTCATCCATTTATTTTTTTTTTAAATTTGATTATGTGTGCAGTTCAAGTGCTGACAGGATGATAGTGAAATTCTACCTTAGGATCCTCCTGCTTTTGCTCCCGCCCACAGTGGAACATGGTGGACTGATGGCACGATGATGTGAGATGCGGGCCGTAACATATCACATGCACGGCATGAAAAATGCTGCAAACAAAACCCCGTTTGCATAGTGTATTATTGGAGAGTGCCAAAGTTTTGTAAAGGCAAAACTAAACGGGCTCAGTGACATTTGCATTCTCGGTTATCGGAACACTTTATTTACCTGATACAAAGGTTTGTGTTTTTGCATTTGGATTTGAATAACTCAGAAAGTGACTAGGACAAATATTTGGAGATCATTGTGTACTCTTTTTAAACTCTTGATAGTAAAAATTCTAAAACACATACATTAACCTTGCACTGCAATAGTAACATATTTTTTACACAAATTCACAAATAAATT
Source organism: Mormyrus hasselquistii (assembly GCA_026779605.1). Classification (NCBI taxonomy): domain Eukaryota; kingdom Metazoa; phylum Chordata; class Actinopteri; order Osteoglossiformes; family Mormyridae; genus Mormyrus; species Mormyrus hasselquistii. The sequence goes on from JAODKE010000125.1 coordinate 13,369,748, forward strand.
CATACTAAACCAGGCGGCGTATATGACAACTAAATTATTAAAATAATAATCAATCAGTATTTGGTATCAGGTTCTCTTTGGGGGGACTTAAAGACAAAGATGTGACATTTATTGTCGTCATATAGCTACTGGAACATGAGAGCATTGTTACTGAATCAACTGTTTACACTTGCGTCTACTGCAATTCAGGCTACAGCTGTTTTCTTATTTTTAAAACCTAATATTAAAGGAATTATGTTTTTAATGTTTTACAACAGATGTTATATCATGTATCTTACTCTGGTTTAGTGTGCAAATAATAATAGGAATAATAATAATAATGAATATAATTATCCTATGAATATAAGATGATGAGAACACTATACGTCTCTATGGTTGCTTTCTTTTTTTTAATTGTCAAAAGTATTTGTTATATGAATTACATATAAATTCTTTTTACACTAGAAGTTAATAATCTTAATTATTTGTCTGCTGTCACCAATGCCGATATAACAGTCACTTTAAACTACCATTGTCACCTCCCCAGTCAACCCCCCCCAGACGCTCAATGTGTTTGCACAGTGACAATGCTGACATTGAGGGGTGGAGCAAAATCATTAGATTTGTTTTTTGCAGGTGTATTCTAAAACAACAAAGTGTCTGTTTGTTTTATATTTAGCACACCTTGCATTTGCATACGACATCTGGCGTGGCGTTTATTTTCTCACAGTGGTCTAGCCTGGCTGATTAGCAAGGAAATAGCTTGTGAATATAATATCAATTAAAATCAGCTAATAAACACAAGCTGGGTAATATTATACTATTATCCTGTCGTAATCTGTAAATGCCAGAAATAAATCAGTGTATATTCATTACTGTATGCATTTTAAAGTAAAAAAGAACTAATAAATAACTTGAGTGTTTGATTCCATACATCCCCAAGAACATCTGGTTTCTGCATAGCCGGGATTTCCACTTGTGAACATGCCGGTTTACAAGCAAAGTTTTAGCTTGTCATGAGAGCTCGCCGTGTAATGGTGGGACAGGTCTTCGTTCAAGGTATGGTGGGTTCCTAAGGGGTCATGTACTTCACACGATCAAAGGAAATGAGTGACGGGGAGTTCTCTGGACTTCCTTTATTTTTTTTGTTTTATGTATATATCCCTTGAATCGATTTAACACAGTTTTGTGGGTAGATTTCCATCATATATTAATATAGAAAACAAACAAAATGGTTTCATCCATTTTAATATTGCACTGAAGCCTGTATAATGTGTTCCTAACACTCCTTTGTAGAAGAAAAGATCATTATTCTCAGATGGTTCGAACTTGTCACACTAAATACTTTCCCCTTCGACTGCATGAAGTCAGTTGAAAACGTGCCCGCCACAATGTAGTGAACATCTGTGAGCTGTTAAAGCTGACAGAATCGCTTTATTGTAAAAACAATCTTACTGGCAAACCATACATGTTTAGATTACACCAGTAAAAACATGGAAGTAGAGTGGCCAAACATTAGTTTGTGCTTCTAACATAAATTTCTATCTATTATGATGAATTTGTTAAACAAGTTATTTTCTTTAAAATTGCTCTGAGCAGCGAAAACATGCAAGTAGTTAAAACTCTGTACTTGCCCACAACTGTCCTATATAGCACAGGTGGTCAGTGTCAAAGAAGTTTTTCCATAATACCACTGATGTCAGTTTTCATGGCCCACACATCAAACATTAAACACCCCTCTTAAACTAAATGCTATAAACAGCCAGGACTCTAAGACATTTCACACACTTTTGATGGCAAAGAAGTGGCTCTTTAAAGGACAGAAGATACAAAAAAAAAATACTCAGATCCCTAATATATTTTTGCACTTATTATTTAGATAACTTTATGCTTGCCTGAGTTAGCAAGCCATTGCATGCAGGGGTATGTGGATGAACTCACTCAAGACCTGACAAGCAGGGCTTTTAAAATGCACTGTGTAGTTCTTTTGTTTGCAATATGCTTCTTTTCAAGTGCTGAAAAACCTTAAAAACAGTTTGCATTGTTGCACCATCAAATTGTTCTGCATCTGTCAAATGTTAAGCATTTCCATTTGATACTTTTCTGACTGAGTCCCCAGCAGCCAAGGTAAAGCTGTGCACTGGATAAATATTTTCTCCTTGGATTATAATGAGAAAGACCCTTTATGTTGTTTTTAAAAGAACAACTGTGTTGTTTTTGAAACATTCCTTGAGTCATGTTTAAAATGGCTTAATGTAAACATTCTGAATTTATTCTGCAGCACGTACATCTCCTTACTTTAAAATATTTGCAGAAAACAGCTATAGTTACAGCCAGGTTACAGTAGTAGCACAATTCCTCTTTCACTTAAGGATGTGAAATCCTTAAGTGTCATAAAGGTATGCGTTTGGCTATGAACAATTAATTAATAGTGCTACAAATCCCATGATGTATCTTTATAACTATAACTATGCAAAATATATATAACCTTATTCATTTGTTTGTATCAAGACAGTGATATATTAAATACACACTGATCATTAAATGGGTTCTTCTTATAATCCTTCAGTTTCACTTCATTGAGAAGATCATTCATGCTTTTTCAGTGGAACAATAATTAATGTTGGGATTCTTCTGTTGTCTTTCCACAAAGCTTTCTTTCCTTTACTCTTTATTTATATAAATGCACATCACACAGTTCAGGCCATTTTTAACCTTGGCTTGTCTGCATGGACAAAGAATGCTTTTATACAGCGCTTTAAATATATTCCAGGACTAACAAAATTCGTAATTGTATTATTTAGTTTTTGTGCTTCAGTCAGTCTGATGGTGAACATAAGAAATTTACGAACAAGAAGAGGCCATTCGGCCCATCAAGCTTGTTTGATGCCTATTTTTTTTTCCCAAATACGGAAGCTACAGAATGTGCCAGGCCTGTGCCCCAAATGCTAGCTGTTTTTAAAAGGCTTTTGTTTGCCAATATTTTAAAAACTGCATCCAAACCAGTGCACACATTTTAGAATCTACCTTCCATGAGGGCAGTTAATGGGTGGTCTGTAATGCGATATACTGCAGAACAAGTGGACTGATATGGTGGCACATTTCTTATGTGCCACAATTTTTTCCACTTAGTTTTACAACCCACTTCTAAACAACAAAAAAAAGCGTGTGTCTAGTGTGAATTACAGTGTTGAATGATGGCTTCTCCATACTTAACTGTGCTAAGCCAAAGAACATGCCAGTTACTATCAAGCCAATTTAATGCAGAAGGTTACTTTATGCATGGAGGTGTTGAAAAATCCTATATAACAGAATTCACAAAAATGTGAAATGTGTGCACTAACATTATTTTGGCAGATGAGCCTTCCCCAGAGCAGAAATGCAACATTTTACTGACCTGACAAGCATATTACTTGTAACATCCTACATATATTAAATTATACACAAAAGCTTATACATAAAAAGCTAATCGATAACAGATCCAGATATTCCTGAGACATCATTCTCTCTTCATCATCATGTATCCCTCTGTCAAATGTTATATTTTGTAGAACTGAAAAGCAAAAGCATTATCTGAGCGAAAGAAATCGCTTTCTGTTGTTGGCATAGCCACAAAACGCAGTTTGATCCATGTTACATAGCCAATGAGCTCAGTGAAAAGTACACCTACTGAAGTAATTTGAAAAAGTGCATATTCAGTGCTCAAAAGATTCAATAAGAAGGAACCAAGTTTGTGGACATTGTCCCCTAAGTAACCTTTTCGGGAAAAAATCCAGCTTTTTTTCAGAATGCAAAGTACAGTACAGAATGCAATACAGACTGAGAAGCACTGTGTGACTGAGTCAACATTTACGCTGATTGAAGATATACCTTTTCTACATGTCTCTGACTTCTGTCTGATCCTGGTCAGAAGGAGACAGATCACTTAAAACAGAGAAGAGATTGCAGGTGTAAAAGTGGCAAGTCACCAGAAGGAGAGTGACCAAGTACAAGTCAACGGAAAAGGATTGTAATAGGCAGCTATGGAGAGTGAGCCAGCTATGTCAAGTCAATGTCAATGTCTACTGCATCAATCTGAAATAACCAAGGAACATATGGCTTAAGAAAGTCACACTCAAGAGATTCAAAGTGGCAACCATCGCAAGTATAGGATAAGAAGACATATGGAGATTAAACAATAGGACTCTCAGGGTGGCAAAGCTGGGCAGTGTCAGCACAAATTCCAATGATCTTGTCATGGCCCTGAATCAGAGATATTCCCCAGTGATGTTTAAAAAGTCTAGACAAAAATACGCCCCCTGGAGGGAAGGTGAAGCTGCAACATGAACACCAGTGACCCATTTACAGATGCACTTCACAGAACCACAAAGGCCAGTTGGGGTTTACAAATATTTCCACGTGATCATAGATCTTGGGAGCTCTTGGAAGCCAAAGTAACACAGGGGGAAACAGCAGGTAAGGCACTAAACGCAAAAGTATTCTCTACCGCCACTGATTTTGACAAAGGAAGCCACCGACTGGAAAAGCGATAAAACATGCCACGATACATTAGGATGGGGGGTGAGGGTAAGACAGAGGCTCCACATTTGGTATCTTTAACAAAGCCCAGCAGGAGAGGAATGCATGACCTGAACAGTAACACACGATAAAACAAGGCATCCAAAAGACCAGTCGATCAGCCCAGATGGAGCAATGCTGGGGAGCGTCAGAATTACCGCAAGATACTGAGGGCAAAAGACTTTATTCTTCACTAAGAATATGATATGAAAAACATCATAAAACAACAGTATGGAAAAACAACAAAAACAGAATGAAAATCTGATTATATCGAAAAGGTAATGCAGAGCCATGAGAACTATCAAATCAATAAAGCCTCTGAGGATGATTGAGACAACGCCATGAATCCACTGTCAAATCTGAAGAAGAGCAACTGATAGGTGTTGATAGGGGGGGGAAAACGTCCAATTTACACACCTGTTTTGCCTGCATATTTCACACAACAGGAGTAAAAGTTCATGATGTCGATAGTACTGGCACTATTTGAGGAACAGTGATTTAAGGGATTTAAGTTTAAAATTACAGTTCATTGTTGTAGTGTTGCTGAAGAAAACATTACCTACATAATATCCTTGAGGTGCAAATTCTTAAAAATAGACAGCTTGTCTACCTCTTGCCAATATGCTTAGTGTTTTGCTGCATGAAACTAAACTGAGGCATGGTTTAGTTTTGGTTAGAAAATGTGCAAGAGCCTTAGCTGCAGCAGATTCTGTTGACAAGCAATCAGAACTTATTCCGGCACCCAGAATAAACATCAAGATAACTGCAACCTGCTGGTCTCTCATCAATGAAACTGAAAAATTTGCCTTTTTTCTTCAAGCTCAAAGCTACAGGGATTTTAGGAACTGTAGCTGCTTGGATCGAAAACTGGTTAACAGACAGGAGGCAGCGGGTAGTTGTTAGAGGCACAATGTCGCAGTGGGCCTGTGTTCATAGTGGGGTACCGCAGGGTTCGATTTTAGGAATTCAATTTACATTAATGATATTGACACCAATACATACAGTAAACTGGTTAAAATTGCAGAGACACCATGTGGTGTAGCAGATACTGAACTAGCAGCACAGAGGCCACAAAGGGATCTGGATTTACTTAGCGACTGGGCTGATACCTGGCAGATGAAATTTTACGCAAATAAATGTAAGGTAATCCATGCAAGGAGCAGAAATATAAAGTACAGATATTTTATGGGTTCCACTGAAATAAAGGTAGCTAATTATGAGAAAGACCTCGGTGCTTCCATGTCCCACTCTCACCAGTGTGGCGAAGCAATTGATAAGGCCAATAGGATGTTGGATTACATCTCTAGGTGTGTGGAGTTTAAGTCAAGGGAGGTTATGCTACGATTATATAATTCCTTGGTAAGACCCCACCTAGAATATTGTGTGCCGGTTGGTATCCATACCTTAAAAAGGACATTGCTGCCTTGGAAAGGGTTTAACGTAGAGCTACAACAATAATTCCTGGTCTTAGAGGAATGTCTTAACAGGAGAGGTTAGCTGAGCTGAATCTGTTTAACCTTGAGCAAAGGAGACTGAGGAGGGACAGGATCCAGGTATATAAGATTCTAACAGGTCTGGATGCTGTTCAGCCAATTGGCTACTTTAATATTAGTTTAAATACTAGAACTCACGGCCGTAGGTGGAAATTAGCGGGAGAACATTTTAAACTGAATTTAAGAAAACACTTCCTTACACAGCATGTAATTACAGTATGGAGCAGTCTTCCTGCTAGTGTAGTGCAAGCTAAAACCCTGAGTTCCTTTAAGAAAATACATTTATGAATGTTGAGTAATACTCATACTCATACAACTACTTTAGAGTAGTAATAATGATAATATTTTAGTTAATGCTTCAGATAAGGTCATTATTCATTTTTTTAGTTAACTTGCCAACTGAAAAAGTAGTTTCATCACATTCTCATGCAAAAACTCACTGATACTATAATACACTGACTATACTGCTCTTGGACAGAAGCGAAAAATGAAATTTGCGTATTATTCCACAGAGATATATATTAGCAGCGTAACGATACAGAAAAATCACAGTTCGGTACGTACCTTGGTTCGGCGTGTTTTTTACAGAACCCCATAAGAGACATGGAGTGATAAAAAACTGGTTTTAGTTGGGATGCACGTTTTTGAAATCTTACAAAGCGCCTTGGGGCAAGTCTGTTGTGAAAGGCGCCATATAAAAAACAACTGAACAAGTGAAGTTGAACTGAATATAGCCAACACTGTAGTATTGCTTACATGTCATTTACAACCAAACTAATTATTTTTAAAAGCCCCAGATTTTTCTATATTTCAGTAAACCTATTATAAACCTTAGATTTAATGGGCAATATGTAACATATTTCAGATAACTAGCACAGCAAAGTTTCAAGATGACCTAACCACTACTGCGACTGTAATACATAAATTAAAGTAAAATTACTTATTTTACTTGTAATACAAGTAAAATAAGTAAATAAGTATGACCGTAAGTATATGAGTATCTCTTGATGAGAATCTACCCAGCACACAGCCATCACCACCCTGCCACTTTAGGCAATGCACAGTGAAATCGTGAAGAACACGATTGAGAACAGAACAGAACAGAATCGCATGCCAAGACGACGATGCCACTTTCCTTAGTGAGGAATGGCAAGAGGCTGAAAGAATGGTCCAAACTATGCACATTTGGAACTGTGGCAGAGATCTGAACCCTTGATGAGGAGGTTCCAACCACCATACCACTGCACCACCGTACTGCTGAAGAGCGGAATTCCTAGCAGTTGAAATAAAGATCTGTTTGTTCCTCAGGACACTCGATGGCAACATGGGAGAAGCCAAGTGCTACAACAACACCAGGAAAACTAGAAATGGTTATAAATTCCAGCTGGGCTTGTTCTTAGATTTCTGGTGTCCTGAACCCAATGAATTGGTCTAGAACATTCACCAGAGCATCTGACACCAGCTGAACTAACTCCCTCATGGAAACCTTGTCCATTTCCAAGGAACCTCCAGTCATGGCCAGGAAGACACACACCATATGTTTGACCGGCGTCAAATGATCCATCAAGTGCAGCCTAAGGACAGCGTAAGTACGCAGCACTTCCATGTGTCACCATGTGCCGGGACCAGCTGTTCTAATTGGAGGATTATGGGAAGAGGATAAACAGGTTTAGTGTGGGGAAGTAAAAACCGGGAGGGAGGCTTGTGCATCAGGAGAAACAACATTCTCTATGTCTCGTTGCACATCCCCTGCCAGCTACTACACTCTCCTGTTCAGTGCAGATCCATAGCCTCTGTCTGTTCGCAGTAGCTGCTATGACAGAAAGAAACGTTATCACTGTGTTCAATACTCACTTTGCCAGATATGTATCTGGAATTAACAGCCAACTCCTGTCTTAATTCACCACTCAAAAATGGCCACCAAATCCCAGTACCAGTAGTTTCAGTATTTATATTCATCATGGGCTCTACGAAAAAAGGGACAAGGCAGAAAATATGTATTAATATCAAGCACCAAGGATGTAGATGCGTACTGATTCTGAAATCTTCCAGTGATCACTGCAGCCACGGATGGCACAAATAAACTATATGTGATTTCATAATTATCGTAGAATCAAACTACAGTCAGTCCTTCTACAACACAACTAATGTGTTCCTGAAAAACCTCCTGTTCACTAAAATTGCATACTAAAATTCACATATACAATGGGTAAAATAGGCTTCGGGAAATGTGACTTTAAAACTTAGTAACTTATGCCAAACAAAATGAATTCAATTATAAAAACAGTGATACCAGTGGCCAATAATGTAATTATACACACTTTAAATAAATTATAATAATACATTAATAAATTATGGGTATTACGAGTCTCATGAGAATTGCCTAGGAGCCACTTCAACTTAACGTCTAGAACTCACTAACTTGTCAATTGCTGAGAGTCAGAAGTAGTGATAGCCAAAAAATGCTTCATGAACCATTTGCTGTATTTTCTGACCCCACTAGATGGTGCTCTTGATTTACTTTGGGGCATGCTTTGAGCCCTGATTTGAACAGAGAACACCATCTCTTGGGTTCAAAAAACTCAGCACAGGGTTCATGAAACATCATTTTGGCCATCATTAATCAGGAAAAGTGAACCACAGCCACCACGCAGTTGGGCCTCCCCATAGCACACATATAATGGATTACAGTATGCGGAGGGGCACTGAAAGTGACTTGGCTACAGAGAGATTATGAAAAGCAAGTGTTACTGTGTCTTTATATGACATCTTGTCAAATATGTTTTGATTTTTAGAATCTAAGACTCAGACCTGCGCAATGCACGGATGTACTGCTACAGTCTATGTGTGTCTGTGTTTTTCTTCTAGGATCCATGCTCCAGGGATCCAGTTCGAGGTTTTACACCCACCTTCTGCCTGCCTGACAAGATGACCACCACCTATGCTTCATTTTGGCCCTGGTTTCTTGTTTGTTAAATGAAAAAAAATGACTAAATTACTACTATAGCCAGCATTTCGATTTGTTGGGGAGCTTGCAGAAAGACTGTTGTTTGTACTAGTACCTTTGATATATCTGTATTAAATTTTGATCTTGGGATTGACTTTGTACTTGGACTGACTACCCTTTTTGGATTGTGATTTACCTTAGTTGTGTTATCTTATAACTTGTGTATTTTATGTTTGTCCCTGGGTAATTCTCTATACACAAAGGGTAGGGAGTGGTTGCCTTTTTGGTTCCTGTTTATATGTGTTTGCCGCTCTTGAAGTTCACGTTGGAGTTTCTGTATCAAAGTGTTTCTCGTTGTAGTCCATGTAGTGCTTTTTTTCTCTGACTGAAAATCATGCAAATATAAATGTGATTCCATGTTGTATTGAACTTGGGTACTAATATATCAGTCATGTTAGAATAGTCTTGCGGTGTGATGTTACATGTTGTAACAGGATACACTGTACAGGATAAATGTAAAACAATAGCTACAATTTAATAAAACAGAGAAAATATCACCATGACATTAGTAATGTCATTAAACAGCTGACATTTCTTTTTGTCACAACACAAAATAACAGTACGCCCGTCCATCCATCCGACCAGAACAAATTACAATACCATAGCAGATTCCAATACAAGAGCTCTCTTTACTTCAATATTATAAATACATATAGTATATAAATATTTCAATATTCCATCACAGTATCTGCTTAATCCCAACTGGGGTCGCAGAGGGGGACCAGAGCCTATCTGGGGAACAAGGAGCGCAGGCGGGAACCAACCATGGGCAGTCGGCAACACGCCACAGGGCGCGCACACACACACACACACAATTACAGGGCCAATTCAGACTTCCCAATCGACCCGCCCGCTATTGGACCGTGGGACAAAACTGGAGCCCCCATGCAAATTCCACACAGAAATGACATTTGCCTGACCCCAGGACCTTCCTGCTGTAAGGCGGCAGTGCTGCCCAATTTGATGTATTATCAATATTAAATACAAAAAATTGTAAATACAAATAAAAAAACGTATTCCAAAAAATCTTTAATTAGGCTACTACACACACATAACATACTGTTCCACCTCTTTTGTACAACTTGTTTTAAGCGTTTCTGAGGCATTTCAATTCGAATACTTTCTAAGCAAGGATATGCAAGTGGTGAATGTTTAAAATGTCCCCTTCATATATCACAAGCTGTAGCGAGTGCAACAATCAGCCCAAGCTAGCAAATCCCAAATCATCCACCCCACGTAGCCTCTTCACCGGTGTCCCTCAGGGCTCGGTTCTCGGCCCGCTCTTGTTCTCTCTTTATACAAAATCTCTTGGTGACGTTATATCCTCTCATGGCTTCTCTTACCACTGCTATGCAGAGGACACCCAACTCATCCTCTC
>JAODKE010000125.1:13383824-13393829 GCA_026779605.1 Mormyrus hasselquistii
AAATGCGATTAAAAAAACAAAAATGAGGAAAAAAAGCCAAAAATATTCTTGTTTATTTACTTATGATTAAGGTTAGGGCTGGGTAGGGGTTAAGGTTGTCATTGTTGGGATTGGAGTTATTCCCACAGAAATTAATACAGAGTCTCCACAAAGATATAGATACTAGATGTGTGTTTGTATGTGTGTAGACTCTTCGTCCTCTCCTACTCTTTTTCTGTTTTATTAACAGAAGTGGCCCTACAATGAAGAGCGTTACCATTCATATCAAGTGCCGCTTCAGAATGAAGTGTAAGATTGATATGTATCGAAATGGGACAGGGTCTAATGAACATGCATGAGCTGATTTTCTGTATGCTATGAAGAACACGTGCATAGCAACTGCGCAAAAGACCCTTTTCTGCTGCGCATGAGTATCTGGTTTTTGGCATTTCCCCCTGTCCATTGATGCTTCCCCTATGGTCTAACTCTATGCTAACTGAATTCCTAGCACATTCCTGGCATGTGTAATATTGTTTTGTACATATATATTTCTGGTATTAAGCAATATATACACCATTTCTTTTTCACCCTCCATACTGTATGAATTCATATAAAGTATGCCTTTTATAGGTAGGGTTGCAGAAATATACTGTTTTTACCAAATATACTGTTTTTAACACGGAATAAGAATCAAAATGTACATACTATTTGCTTATTACTGGTATTGAAAACAAAATGCAACTGAACGTCGGAACTGCTGTCAATGATTCTGCTGACTGTTCTTTTGCTTGTCATCTTATGTATTCACTTTTGGTTTGACTTCAGAATTCACTCCATTTGCCTATTTCGAGGTTTTGTATCAACACTATTACCTGGGCTCAAATTTCACACTCTGAACTGAAATATAAAGTTTGGCATATTTTACGTTTGTTACAGCCATATTCATATCACTCCAAATCAGTGGGATCACAGAAAAGTAGTATTTCAGTATATCTGTGAGTATTGCTGTCCCTCATTAGTCTTTGTAAATAAGTCCCTGTTTTTTTGTCACCCCCTGTCTGGTCATTTACATAAGTCCTCCTGTTGCCTGCACCCTTCCCAGTGCTAGTCTTCCCAATCTGATCCCTTGTGGTTCCTTTTGTTTGCCTGCTCCTGTTTGTTTTGGCTAAATAAAGCCCCTTGTAGTTTCCTTTATGCCTGCCCTCGAGTCCTTTGTTTTTTTGGGTCATGATAATGACATTGGTTGGTTGCACTACGTTTTGATTTATTTGTCATATTTATTTAGGATTTTTTTACTTACATGTGACTTAAGTCATTTATGCAATTATAATTGGACGATAAGATGATAACCAATTGGATCTGTATCATCGGAACTGGAAATTCTGTTTGAAACCAGCAAACATCAAAAAAATCAAATAGAACAAATTGTTCTGCATATTTTTTAATTTAGTTTAGACTTTTTCTAGTCCAAAAACCTAATCAAGTCTATCAGATGAATTAACCAAATAGGCCTTAAATGCTGTGCTTGATGAGTCTCTTTGGAAAATAACCAAATCTGAATGTAAATTTCAATATCAAATTTCTGTCTGCATTTATGGAGCTATGATTTTTTAAATATTTGACAGAAAGTTTTCTGGTGTAATTATGGCTGAAAATTAATCACTCAGTACATTAGACCCCAGTAAGAGATTTGTTTACTAGTATAACTGTATATTTTAGTTTAATTATGTATCTGCATTATTATCCATTTATAGAAGAGTGATTGATTATTTTACATTTTTGGAACTGTCGAGTTATTCTCCAGGTGAATTATTCTTCAATTAGCTGAAATATATAAAATTTGCAATACAAAATACAAAATTGTCTTTTTTAAAAAATTAAAAATTCTAATAAAATTGGACATAAATTACAATAAAATAAAAATTAATAACCATGACCCTCGCCAGAATTAGTGGCTGGAATATAAGATGAAATGAAGGAGGAACAAAATAATTAAAAAAAGGTAATGCCATGTTACTCAAATCTGAAAAATATTGTTTAATATTTCTGAACAATAATGGTTTTTGGGCATTTTGTTTAAGCTTGTTAAGTCGTCTGAGTACGTCTACAATCAGAAGTGCATTTGAATATGGTTGCAGTGTTTGTGTGGTAATACAATTTTTTTCATATTAAGGGGAGACAATGGTATTGTAATAATGTTGTTGCAGGAAAAGTGCCATAGCTGTATAAAAATATATAGCTTTCTCTTTGGTGGTATATAATGTATTAGGTATAAAGACGGCTTTAGATAGGACAAGTTCCCACTGCTGTAAGTGCATTGCTTGACACTGGCAACAGCTCTACTCGCAGAACAATTATGCAAGCCGAAATATTACAGTGAACGTGGACTGGACATTTGGATTTAGTTTTAGGGAAGCTCCTGTTACAGGAATTCCCATGAAACTGTAAAGATTCCTATCATTTGCTCTCCATCTGCAATTAGTTTTGCTTCGGCTCATCAAAAGTGGCGGCGGCAGGTTGCATGTGATCCGCCATTCCTCACATTGACATGCACAAGGCAGAATGAAATATGAAATATCATGTTTCCACGATTGTATAAGCTTCAACCCTCCCCCTCCCAAAAAAAAGAAAAAAATAAAGGTGGGCCTATATAAAGGCTTTCACACTCAGTAATGTGAAACATTTGCTATGAATTGTATGCCTCAGAGGTTAAAACACTGCAATCAGAAGCTGGGGGAGATCAGAACAGTAACTGATGGCAGAAATTAAGTCAGTGAGACTTATTGGTTATAATTTCATTAAGGTTTAAAACTACATGAACGACTACATTTGGCAACACTTACCACCACAAAGCAAGTCAGATTTCTGTAATTGTGTGACCTCCATCCTAAAGTGCATGTGATGTATCAGTTTAATCTTCTTCCACTATATCAAACTGCCTTGAGATACACAGGAATATGAAACATTGACTACAATAAATTATCTGTGAGATTATAAGATAAGGGGACGGCAGAGTCGTCTCACACCAGGTGAGTCTCTACCATACCGCCACATACCGTACGTGGAGCGTGCATGTTCCCCCCGCGTCATTTCCTCCTCGCACTCTGGTTTCCCCACACAGTCCAAAGACATACTGAGGCTAACTGCAGTTACCAAACTGCCCATAGGTGTGAATGGGTGTGTGAGTGTGATCTGTAACAGGTCGGGACCCCATCCAGGATGGTTCTCTGCCTCCAGATTAAACTCCCATTCATTTTCCCAAACTGCTTATTCTTCTGGGTCATGGCCCATCGCAGGGCACACCTACACACCATTCACACCTACAGGTAATTTAGTAATTCTGATTAGCCTCAGCATGTCTTTGGAACGTGGGGGAAAACCAGAGGGAACCCCACAATGACACAGGGAGAACATGCAAACTCCACAGACATGGAGCTGCGGCAGAGACTCAAACCAGGATCCCACAGGTGTGAGGCAACAGAGGTAACCACTACACCACCATACTAGACTCCAGGCGCCCCACCATCATAAATAGAACAAGCAGTTTCAGAAAATGGATGGATTTTAAAATATACCACATGCTCGGGACCATCAAGTTCTTTAGCCATGGATATTTTTTAGTTTGTTGCTGAGAATGCCGTTATTACAGATATAATATATTCATAAGGAAATTTTTATGCAGTAGTCTTTGTTTAAGATAGCAAAGCCATTCTTAAAAAAAAAACATAATAAAACCATAATAATACACATGCCGGAAATATATGGTTATTACCTTGTAAAGCAGTTTATTATTTTGAGCAGGCATTCTCTTGGACACTCCCATCTCTTGCTCTGGGCCATTAACTTTTTAGGGTATCTATTTTGAATCATTTATTTGACCTCTATTTCTCTATCACTAGAGAAGGCAAGAGAATCAGAATTTAATCTCGGAATGGATTAGAATAAAAGGAATAATTGGATGTGGCACAAAGTGAACCATACCATCAGCAGCGTCCTTAGCTATGATTAGCTAGAACACTTTAGTTGACGGATTTTTCTTAAACTCACCAGGTTTATTTACACAAGAATATAAGCTACATAAAATCATTGGTTCTGAAGAGGGATCAAAATCAAAGCTTTGACTAAAGAGAACGTCAGCAAGCTGTAAGAAGTCTGACTTAATTAGTAAGACGTTTTCTGTTGGTTTTGGTCCATGTATTGAGTTCAAATCAGCTATACCGTAAATGCCGTTATGATTTCTTTTTAAATATTTTGTTAAACAAAGTTACATTTGGTTTTTAGAGTTTGTCTTAAATTTAGCGTGACACTGGCAGAGCAAAGCCCATGGCCTATGGAACGACAACACCACCTGAGAAGATCACAAGCCGTGAGATGTACCCACTGTCATAGAAATATAGCAATAGCACACGTCAGTCACACTATGGTTTCACAAAAGCACTTAACGGTCTTACAGCTAGATATAGGATTTTTCATCCATGCACCTGCAAGTCCTTCCAACACACGATCATGGGGAGTTTGAGTCCATCCCAGGCAGAACAAGACAAAATTAAAATGACTACATTGACAGGAAGCCAGACCATGACAGGTAATATATGCACATACACTCATACAATCACCATCCTGTATATGGTTAATGATATTGTATTTCACTACCTCACACCTGTTTGATTATGTGAATGTGGGAGTGGGTTAGGTGCCTGTTTTAGGTTACAAGTACAGTTCAATGCATGTGTGCAAAACCCAAGTATATCTGATACAAGCCCTCAGTCATGTCATTATTAAATATCATTTTCTGTTTTTTGCAGATTTTCAAATAAAAAACAGTTGATTGTAGAACTCATGGTAAAACTCATTATACTTTCACTAATGGAAAGAATGTTCATTCACCATGGCGACATCATTCTTGACAAATAGTGTCGACGTGTGTTCACCTGAGATGAGTCTGTGGGGTCAGAATATGCCTGGTGACCAAGCACACAAGGTCACAGAGCAAAATGCAGGGTTTTCCAAACACAGTGTATCTTGCCTAGAAAAATCCAAATAAAGGGGTTCACCACAAACTCTAGCCACTCCCTGTGGTCCCTTTAAAGACACACACACACACACACACACACACACACATGCTTTAGGGTTAAAAAATAATGTTTAGTGCAGATGCTGTCATCTGGGAAAAGGCACTATTCCACACAGACTGTTTTTGATTTTTTTTCTGGAAATCCTTCTATACAAGCAAGTAGATCATTGGTGAACTGATACCAGAGATCCTCAATAATCAGGACCGTAAAAACATCCACTGCCGATCACTAATGTTTGAACCAGACTACAACCTGTCACAAAGATACTTTAAAGGAGACACTAAATCACTCTCACAGCATAAACAAATATCAAAAACTATAAATATCAAAAAGTAGCCATTTTCAACAGTGACAACAAGAGACTTGCTAAAATGCATGTTTGTGTGCAGTGTGTGTGTATTAGATAGTATTAAATAATATATTAGATTTTAAAAAGTCAAAATACTTTTTGGAGGTTTTCTATTGTGTCAGCTAAAAAATACGCATTATCCATGCATCCAGCTAATCATCCACTACCCCTTTATCCTGGTCAGGGTGGTCACATGCGCACTACGGGTAAATTAGAGACTCCAGTTAGAATGACTGCATGTTTTTGGACTGCAGAAGGAAAGCAGAGTACCTACGTAGAGAGTTAAACATTAAAAACATTTAATTGTCTATAGTTTTGCTAATTTTCATACCATTATATATTTCATTAAAATCTGTCACTATTATATAGCTTTTGTTCTTATTTTGGAATAAATAATTGTCTTCAGTTGATGCTAAAAGTAATTCAAATGAAAGGCCCTTATGGCTTACTTTCCTGTCTTTTGACAACTTATGACAAAAAAATACAAGATTCCTCCTCATATATCACATTGACAGCCAGTTAAAGTGTGGTTCACTGCTTTCATCCAACATACTGATACATTAATTTTCAAAGATGGTTACAATTTGACATTCTGAATATGCAGGTATGGAGACTGATGTGTTAAACAATATGATTCTTTATCCTGAACGACTGCGTAAAATGAAGCATTCATTACTCATAAGTGGTCTTATACCATCAAGAATGAATATGTGGCTCTCAACTATTGACATATATTAGGGTTTTTTTCCCCTCAGGAACTGATATAGTGGCAATGGGTCAAGATCTTCTGAACATCTGTAAGCAACCTGACATACCAAACACCACACTGTTGTATAGGATTCCACAGTATGTAGGAGATTTTGCTCATTTCACTGAAACATAAAAAGGTTGTCATTTACTGCGGCACTTTTTGTGTGGGCTTCTCTCCGGCCACATCCAGGAACACGTACACTAATAGAAAAAAATTGTTGCTTTGCTCTAAATGTAAAAACAAAAACTGCAGCCACATCAGATAATTTGTAGAAAGCATAACAGTGCTGTTATGTTTACTTATCGCAGGAAAGTCAAAAAAATTTTTTATAAAATGATGTGGATATGAGGCGGAACGAAGTCCCGCATACATTGTCGCCCGCAGGAATGAGAGTTTTGTAATCTCGCTGCCAGACAGTAATCCCATATTGACCTGATAAGGGATGACAAACTGAAATTGATATGTTTCTTGATTCCTTTTAAACATTGAAGGGGATTTCCATCTATATGACATTAGTAAGTTCATTTTATTTCTCACCAGGTTAAAGCACTCAGACAGATTTCCGTATAGCAGTTACCATGGACTGGAAATTTTGTCTTTTTTATCACTACCCTCACATATCCTGGGAACATTTCTGTTCCACTTCCCACTGGAAGTCAGTGGAGATTAAAAGGTAATACCACAGTGCTGTAATTTGTATTTTAGCAATCTATTTAATTTCAAATTGCATTTTTTTTAACATACCAAGGGTGTCATATTTACATTATGCATGTATCTGCGAATGATGTTTAATATCCATGTTCAGTTTTCTAAATCTTCAGTGTTTTGTGAATCCTATTAGAAGCTAATGACCGGTTTTGATGATGAAAATCTCCAGTGTTGAAAACTGAACATCCCAGCTACACATTGATGTAAAAACTTAATCCACATTCAGACTCCAAAAATATGATTAACAATTTGAACTTGTGACTTGCAGTGTCTCCGTCTTCTCAAACCAATTCAAAATAGCACATACGATGATGAAACATGTGTAGAGATAGATCAATGGTGTCCATACAGTGACTTGGCTCTCACCACAAAAGCAGCATCTGTTGGTTAACTAATGCCTGCCTCTTTGCCCCTTTTTAAGCCTTTGGAGATACACTGTTTCCATTCTTCAAAGTGACTTATCCTCCTGGCATGTTTATGATGCGAGAGAAGATTGGTTGACAGAGGTGTCGAAAAATGGAGGTGAGGCCAACCCTGAACGTTGCCCCTGAACCTCACTCCATAGATGTAGAGCAGCCAAGATGTGGAGCACGAGTCGAGATTTTAGACGGCAACGTGTTTTGATGGGAAAGAATGGCAGCCTCAGAGTGGGACATAAAACATGAGGCTCCTCTGAACCACGCTCCAGACAGGCAGCTGGTGAAACGGGGCCGTTCGTCCGCGAAAAGAAATAAAAGCAGGTATAAAGTTATGGTTGCACTTAGCTCCTTCTCAGGTTGTTAAAAGCATGTCAGGGGGCCCTGGAGGATGGCTTTTTTATGGTTAGTCTTCTGATGAGCCCTGGGAAGAATCCTGACGGCTATTCCTGCCAGGAGATCTTCATTCCTTCCTCCCTACACCCTGCACCACTTGTCACGTTGCTCCAAGCACCATCTGCCATTGTCGAAATGTGCAGGCAGAAGGGCCCTCAAGATGAGCTGAACATAAACATCTGGCCACAGGAAACCCCAGAAAAGAAGTAGATATAGCTCTTGATATTTCCTACAGATGTGCTGGACTGTATTTCATTTTGATGAGGTAGAGAACGGAGCAGGTTGTAGTCTTCATATACTGCCAAGGTTATTTTTTTATTATTATTTGTCTCTCCCAAAATTATGTTTTTGTCAAGACAGCCAACTACAGTGACAGGTGTATTTTGGAAGAAACCATTCTTGAACCTGAGAAGAATGTTCCATGCCATACGTGTTGCAAAACTAGACTTAAACAGGATTTACTCTACCCCAGCACCAAAATCAAGATGTTACTTCTGACCAGGTGTTTGTAATGACAAGCTAACCCAAACGTTGCCAAACAAAAAAGACTTATTAAAATATTTTTAAAGAAATATGTACATAAGTATTTGATTTGGATTCTAGTGTTGCTCTGGAGATACACTGATATCCACTTACAAGCCATGGATTTTCACCATATAACTCCTTCCTGTTCACTCCCTTCTACAAACACAAAAACACATGTGCTGAAACTATACTCCTCAGATACAAAAGGAGATCTGAAGACTGTAACAAAATGCACTTTATCTGGATTTAACATTAGAGACTTGGTCAAGATGCCTAATGTTTGTGCCGATCGAGAGAGATGACGGGAAACTTTCGATGATAGGTAACTCAATTTCAGGATCAAGATGGACTTAAGTAATTAGGCCCTGGATCTGAATAAAAAGGCAGAGCTGAAAGTAAATGAAACCAAGGGTTGACCATCTCCATTGTCAATATGGATAGCAATGTGCATTATGAGTACCTAAGTGACAGATGAAAGGTATGTTATTTAGAATGTTAGTAAAGCAGATGAGAATAGCAAGAAAGTTGAAGTGTGTGGGAAGTAATGAGTGACATTATGTATGTGATGTAGATACAATGCTTGCTGTGCTTAAACCTATTTAACTAGCTAGATATACATACATTTCAGCAGAGGGCAAAAATGTGTTGTGCCAAAAAATTCCTCTTTAACCAAAACACACAACACATCCCTGAAGCTCAGTACAATTTTACTTCATTTTCATGTTGCAACATCATGCCTTACGGATGATCTACAGATGACAGGAATGGTGTAACTTTCACTTGTAAGTCTGCAGAAGGAATTTGTGCAGAGGCAAGCTGAGATGACCTTCGCAGTGTAAAAAAATCCCAGCTGCACTGAAAGGATGCCAGTTCTCTTGCACCATCATGGAACCCCACGGTTATAGCTATCCAATGATAAACGTACGTCAGACTGTTCTCACATGAAAAAGAAAACGTCCTGTACAAATAATGTATTATTTCTATCAGATGTCTATGAAAAATTAAATAGTTATATACAGTACTGTGCAAAAGTCTTAAGCAGTCAAAGAAAATTATCTTTGCTGAGAGAAAAAAAAACAATTTAACATAAAGCATGAAAATTTATCATTTTTAAAATTAATTAAGATTAATTCAAAATGTTATTGATATCCCATGGGATGTCTAAATGAATGCAGCTTTAGTTCCCAAACCTCTCCTCAAGGGCATCTCACGCACCAGTCACTCACCATTCACTCACGCACACCAGTCACTCACCATTCACTCACGCACACACGTCACTCACACCATTCACCATTCACTCACGCACCATTCACTCACACAAACCAATGAGCCTCAGCATGCTTTTGGACTGTGGGGGGAAACCAGAGTACCTGCAGGAGACCCCACGACGACACGGGGAGAACATGCAAACCCCACACGCATGGAGCAACGGCAGAGACTCGAACCCGGTCACAGGGGGTTGAGGCGACAATGCTAACCGCTGCACACCATGTCGGCCCTCAGCTATTCCATGTATTTGTTACGTTTCATCACCAGCTCACATAATTAATTAATTTATTAGTTTAACAAACATCAAAAAGCTATTGACTTGCCATACAAGGTGTGCTAGTGGTTGAGAAATACATGGGTGTAATGGATGGTGGCTGCAAATAAAAGGTAAGCTTAGGAGAGGTTTTCAAATGGCTAAGCTGACACACGTTAACAGACGTAATATCATAGTTTTACATTAACATTAATATTATTTAAACATCCTTTTCTTTTATGCAGTTTTATGAAAGATATTGACATAAGTACATCCACATATAT
>JAODKE010000125.1:13397783-13426978 GCA_026779605.1 Mormyrus hasselquistii
GATAGATAGATAGATAGATAGATAGATAGATAGATAGATAGATAGATAGATAGATAGATAGATAGATAGATAACTAAAAACAGAACTAAAGAAATCACTTATCTTACCTTCAAGGATACTTTTGGACAATGTGTTTATTGGCTGAAAATGAAACATTGTCCTGTTTTCGGGCGTCGTTTGTTTTCGTGAAATGCCTTTCTTTTCCTAAAGTGATATAATGTGTTACCAATAAATCTAAAACGACTTATTAAAATTAGAAACCTATAAATAATAGTAATTCTATTAATTAATAGTGATTCAATAAATAATAAAGGCAATGCTTTAAAACAGGATTACCCCACAATTTAAACATGTCCATAACTTTATGTTATACATAATATGCATCTATATATGTGTGTGTGTGTGTGTGTGTGTGTGTGTGTGTGTGTGTGTATGAAATAATACTAAATACACAGATGTGCTATAATTATTTTTCCTCATATTCATATTATTACATAGCAAATATAGGTACGGTACAAAGTAACAAAGTAACAACTTAAAGATCCTGGAGCCAAAAATCCGACGCGGTTGTTGGGACGCAAACCTCTGTGGCCTGCTGCCTCCTGAGCGCCACCTGCGCAGCCATTACGCGCTGTCTCTCCACCACCAAGAAGCAATTAGCACACTGACAGTCTCGCCACCGACAAAATCGTTTGTGGCCTTTCAGTGAAGAGACAACTCCGTGATTTCTGCATCGGGCACATTTCGGGGTGCGACCCAGCTTCTTAGGGTCCCCTAATAAACGCATATTCTCATCTGTCCTTTCATCATCAATTTTAATTGTTTTGTTGTCCTCTAATTCAGAGAAGTTGGGTTCCACTTGGTCATTTTCAGTTTGTAGGCTCTCCACATCTATTTCTATATCCGTCATGATAACTCAGGTGAAGTTCTTAAATAGGATTACTCTCAGGTACTCAGACGTGTCCCCGTCTAAAAAGACAAAAGAAAAATTTGAGACACCATAACCTGTAGTATACCGTATGCATATGGGAATCAGTATGAATATTCAATAGCCTATAAAATATAATTCTCTGAATTCACGTAACTTTAAGTAAATATTCATTAATATTGATATTTATTTTTTAAACATATTAAATACTACGATTTAAAAGTGAAACTTACCTAAATGCGTCCAACACGCGATTCTGTACAGTGAAAAATCAACTAAATAATAATACCCAAAAAGCCTAAATAATTTAAAATATATTTTGAAGGGACATAATTTAAGTGTTTTGAAATATTGTCGATTAAGCGCAGACTGTGATTTGAACTCTCAACGTCTATTACCAGGAATAACTTCCACTATAACAATTATCACCTGATTGCCATCGGGGTTTTTCCCTGAAGTGTTATAGCGCTTCGTTTTTAAGGCGAACTTCAGCAGATGGAGTTGCGTTACGATTGGGCCGCTCGGTACCTTCGCTCCTATTGGACATTCCGGATTTTGGGGTGTTGCTTTTCCCATATTGAAGAACGTTCTGCGGCGAACAGCTGGTTTGGCAACTTTGGTCAACTGGCTGGAGTGAGATTTTCAATTCGAGACAAATCTGCACACACATTTACATGTATGTAAGAGTTTATTACCTTTTAAATAGTTCGTTGGGTTTGCAAACTACCCCAACGCTTTTGATGTTGTTAATTTTAGCTTCAGAATGGGATAATATAGATTTCCCGAGTGCTGACATTGTGGGAACAACCAAAACTAAATCGCGAAGAGAGTTAGTTTGTATTAAAGTTCGTAGTGTATTTTCATTTGCATTTGTATGTGTGTGTGTGTGTGTGTGTTTGTGATTTATGTTAAATTCGTGTAAATATTAAAGAACACACCTAAAACTTTCATGTCTGGGAGAAAGTCGAAGATATCTTAAGCTTTCAAACGGACATGGGTAATAACTTTTTATTTTCTGTGATAACATATAAGATTTTAAGGGATGTTTAATCGACAATAACGAAAGCAATAATGGAAGCTCGTTCTTTGTCAACAAAAGGGAACGACGGGCAACTAAATTCAAATCAGTCTTTGGAAATGCAAAAAAGCGCTCAGGGCTTTTCATGAGTATTCAAATTCTGTAGACTATAGCGAAGTTTCTTACCTGAATAATCGATATTTATAGAGGGAGGCATAGCTAAATACAACGCATGCGGGTTAACAATACTCATGCAAATACTCAGCTTTCAGTTTACGCTGTGGTTTAACACCTCAAGTATTATAAATTGAATTACAGAAGCGACAGAGATTCGCCTGCCATACCTAAACATCTTATTTTATTAAATTATCAATATAAACACAAGAATATTTGTAGAACGACGTATTATTTGATGTGGTAAACGGGCTATAAAAAACCGAACAAAATAGTGACAGTATATCACATACCTTGTAGGCCTATATCACAACTGTACCCAATCTAAAAATATATTTCTTTGGTTTATTCTAATAAATGACTTGTCATACTAATATTATTTTATATAAGTCTATATATTGTATATATTTATGTGGTCCTATTCATTTATTTTCCATGTAACAATCTGCTTCTTTATGCTTGTATAGATCTGGATGGCTAGCACTACGTGTGAAATGTGGCTCCCTTCCAAACTCCATAGGCATCCCTGTACTTCTTAGGACAGCCTGTAGTATCTTCACCACAAAAGCAGTGGCTAATTGGTTAATTGAAAACGGATACATTTTGCATGTAGACTGATGCCAGCTCTCTTGAGAACTTTTTTAGCTAGATCCCTCCAAACACCCACCTGTAAATTCATGCATCTTCTGTAACGTTCAAGCAGTACCGGGTCGATGTGGGAGCCTGAACACCAAACCGGGAAGGGGGGACTTTGGACTGAGTGCCAGTCTAGCCTGCACATGTAGAAACACAAACTGTGGTCAAATTAGAGACACCTAACCCTAACCCTAACCACACACATGGGCCGTGACCTGCAATCCCGCCCCAGACCTGGAGGTGTCAGGCTACCGTCTAACAGGCTGTCAGAAAAAGGCCACAGCCCTGGTATACGGTATTATACCCAAAGGTATGAACACCATTAATGTAGCCCAAATAGTACAGAAATGTTCCTCAGTCCATTTTGTAGGTACAATTACCTACAGCTATAGGGTATAACTATCAGACCCTTGAGGATACAGCCTCAGTGACAAGTAATTGTACCCTCAAAGGTACGAATTGGTACTTTTTTCTGACAGTGCACATAATCACCTGTAAATCAAAGGAGAGAAATTATTTTACCTCTTTTAACACAGTAGTGTTCATTATGAAGCCATGATTCACCAGGATAAATGTTCATCAGGTTTATTTTGTGTATGATGAAGGAAGTTCACAGCAGGGTCAAGTTGGGTTCATATTAAGTATTTGTTTCCAAAATATTGTTTTCGCAGTTAAACACATAGTTTAGTAGGCCTAAGATTTGTTGGCTATATGTTTCATTGTATTCTTTCTATTTGTTTATTTGTTGATTATAAAACTGTGTTCACTATAAAAACAAATAATCCAATAAAAATTATGTGGATATTGAGCTTTGCAGTATAGTATCGTATGAAGGCAGCAACAGCATCACCATTGAACCAAGGCCATTGGAAAAAGTCCATGGGATAGAATGCACAATATAATGAGTAACTCCTACATATACTGCAGAATTTTAGCTATAACTCTTTTTTTCAACACTCAACGTAATTTAAGTATGCGTTAAAATATTTTAATAAATACTTTTCAAAGAGACTGAAAATTAATGTATAGCTTTGTATTAGAACTGCTCTGAAGGAAATGAAAATAAGTACTGTACCTTGCCAGTAGATGGACGTATTGCTCCATTTTTGTCATTATTACCGTAGTACATCTACTATATATGCATTTACCGTAATATACTAAAGCTATGAAATTTATAAAACAAATACATATTGACTGCAGGTGGTGCTTGTGTTTTTTTCATGCAACTATGCAAATTATTTTATTAAAAAGACATTTTCTTCACTATATTCAATAAAAAATACCATTTTGTTGTATTTAGAAGATACAATGCATAAAATGTGTAGTATCAAAACTATATCAAGGTGCAGGTAACGTCTGTGTTGGCTTGGTGTGATGGCTGTTATGTGCACATTTTACCAAACTAAACATTCATTTCAAAACAGAGTGATCTTGATTCTAATGCCTCCTCTCCAAATACTGCGTTTCTAGGGTCGTTAACAAAAGAGGATAACAATATGTCGGATTATTTCAGGTTATTACCGACGTGGGATACCTGAAATAAAATGATACCAACAATTTCAGTGGCAGAGAAAAATACAAACCACATTACCATCTTTTCTATATGCTTAAAACTGTCCTCCCTGTGCACTGTCATTATAATCGTAATACAGCCGATGTCTTTTATTAATGCCTAGTTCAAGTTCACTCCCAAGATTAATTTATTGAACTTAGTAAGAGTAACTTTGTGCGTTTTATTTTCAGTCTTTTTGTAGTGCATCATAAATTCATATGATAAAACAAATTAGTATATTTCCGGAATGCTATATGGCTTATCGGCTACATATTTGTCTTACGGTATTTACTTTTTATCAATATTTCTGAGTATTCACATTTGTATAAGTGAAGAAAAATGATTCATTAATCCTGTTTAATTGCCATTATGACATTGTTCTTTCTGCTGTATTTTTTGTGTATGAAGCATTTTGCACAAAATTTCAATGTGAAGTATTTACCTGAATGGTGGAATGATGTTAACATACTTTGAAGTTTTTCCTTTTTGCTGTTTTTTACAAAAATGAATACAATAATATAGACATGAAAGAATGCTACATATTTCTTTCGTTTTTATATAGCTAGTCATATAGGCAAATACTTTCTAGGGAATTTGGTGCTTCAAATTAAATCCAAAAATCCTACTTTAAATTTTAAATTAATTAGTAAGCAAGCAATGGGATCCAGCAAATTCACAGTATATCATTTTACAGTTGCGTTTACGCTACATTTAGTGGATGTTTTTGTCCGAAGTGATATGCAAGTGAGGTATCATTAATTGTTTTAGAGTATTAAGTGTTTGCAGTTCTTTTAATCCATCCATCCTCGAACCACTCATGTCGGTCAGGGTTGTAAAGCACTTTTTTTCAGTAGCATTAATGTCTTGTCTAATGATCAAGCATCAATATACAACAATCTCTTAGAAATCTCTTTGCAGAAGTATTGATAGGATGGCTGTTAGATTCCCATTATCTAAATCTGCATTTCTTGTTAGTTCCATTATTTGTTTTTGCTTTATTTTATTCTTTAGTTTTAATTAATCTGTCCCATATCTTGTAAAAACAGAACGAATGACACAAAATACATCACATGGGTTTATTTCATTTACACTCAACATGCTACATAATTTGGTCATTGCTAATTGTAGGGCATCTCCATTGTAGATTACATGCAAACTTGTGATACATATCAATATTAACGGACAAAATGGGCTTTATACATGTTTTAATTATTTCTGCAACTCATTTTCTTCGGAAGTTCTGGAAGTGCCAAGTGCCATAGGGCTTACTTACTACTTAAGAGTATTTCAAGCAAAAATCAGCACATGACATTTCAGTGAAGTTTTTTTCCATTGTTTATTTGTTTCGATTTGTCTTAGCTATTCAGGTCAGGCTGAGGAATTTAAAATTCTAGAGTCTGAAGAGTCGGATCTCTCATCATAGTCGTCCTCTGCGTAGACAGTCTGTTTGGGTACCATGGTGCATCCATCCTCCTGTATTGTAATCCTGTGATCATCAGAGGGACGGGAATGAAGGACAGAGGAGCTGAAGATGCTGCTGGACGCGCTGGAGAAGGGAGACACATACTGGGACCTGAGCTGATATTGCTGCTGCAGAGTCATGGTATTCCACAGAGTCACATCACTGGGCACAAACGGGTTAGTCTGGCCCCTGGATATGGAATTCCTCAGCATCAGGGGGTAGCGAGGCCCCTGGGAAAAGGGATGCTGCAGAGGTACAGCTAAGGGGCTGGGGACAACATTGGTGGTCTCAGAGGGGAACCTCAAAGAATCAGGAACTCTGAAAGCAGATCCCACTGACCATTTAGATGAGGACACAGGATAGGACCCCAAGGTATGTTCAAACAGGTGCCTGTTAGATGGTAAGTTAAGGTTGTCAGTGCCTTCAGCGGGCGCTCTATCTACTCTGGGGGTCGATCTACTGGACAGAAGTACCTCAATGGCTCCTACCAGATCCCCACCGCAACCTTTAAGGATCAACTCAAGAACTGCTGGTTTGTGACTGGGGAAGATTTTTCTTAGCACCTCTAAGGGAGGACGATTAGCCTTGAGATTTAAAGGGAGGGACACAGACCCTGAGAGACCCTCGATGACTAAGCTCTCCTCTCTGTGGAATTTGCCACTGTCAGATTTGGCCTCACTGTCGTTGCTGCTCTCTTGAAGATTGTAGTGACTTTCCTTTGATGCAGTGGAGACATCCGTAGAATCCAGGTTGTAGCATAAGCTGGACTTTGACATCTCAGGGGAACTTGAGCGGTCGTGCTCCTTGTCACTATTGCTGCCATGGTCTGTTTCTGAGTGCTCACCTGACCGATCTTCATTAGGGTCTAAAAGGAAAAGTATCAATAAATAATCAATAAATTGCTTGATGTTTCTAGCCAGTCTCAGGAATATCGTGTAGACCTAACTGTAATGATCTATGACACATTTCAATTATTAAAACTGAGAGACTCTAATAACCATAGAGACACAAAGTTATAGTTGTATCTGGTTATTGGTATTTATTATTTTTATTTAGCAGAAACATTTTATGCAATGCAGCTTTCAATCTAGTATAAAAAAGAAACTTTACTTGGAATTGACACAGGAATTTCCAAATTAAAAGTAAGTTTTCCTTGCTCTGAGCTATATGCAGAAAGAGATGAAGGCCAAGTATAAAATTGT
This sequence comes from Mormyrus hasselquistii, assembly GCA_026779605.1. Lineage (NCBI taxonomy): Eukaryota > Metazoa > Chordata > Actinopteri > Osteoglossiformes > Mormyridae > Mormyrus > Mormyrus hasselquistii. The sequence goes on from JAODKE010000125.1 coordinate 13,404,756, forward strand.
ATTAGATTGGCACAATATCCGTTATTTCACAATAACCAATTAAAAAGGAAATATGCCTTGTATAGATGATCCATAATACGTCTACATACAATTGATTTCCAAACAATGCTCTTAAGAGTTTATTTTTCATCAAGCTCTTCAAATTAAGAAAACGCAAACTCTCCACTTTTTATCAGTGTATTTTCACCTCGCTTTGGAATTGCTACATCGCTAGCAATAAAGTACCTGAATTTGACTTCGTCCTAAGTTGTTGTGTTTAAAGTCGATCATCGCACTGTGTCACTGAATGCAATGTTTCCTAAAACGACACAGCTCGTGTCCAATGCTACCGCAGTCTTGTCGTTTAAATGTGTCAAACTAGTTTCATAAGATGTAAAGTCTTCCGTTACAAGACTAATAAATATTTTGTCACAAGATAAAAAAGTGGAACGATATTGTTCTTTTCTTTTCAAAAGTCGAACTTGATATCAATCAAAAAAGGCATTTTATTGCATAGAAAGGTCTTAATAAGCATGACATGGTAGTCCCACAATAAACTAAATATAATTAAAACAGCATATTGCAGTGCGATTTCAAACGGGTTTTTATATTTGAATACAAATTTAGGCTCCAGAGAAGTGTGAATGAAGTTTTAAATATATTTTTATTTCAATATTTAGGCCTACTCTTGAATGTTAGGGGTCAAAAGATTTTAAATATTTTTACTTGACATGTTTCTTACCAGCTTGCCTATATGTTGTCCTTCAAAAATATATTCAGTAAATAAGCAGCACTTGTGTACGTCTTGACTGTTAATTTTTATTATTTTATTAGTTTTATTTCATTTAAAAAACTCCTCTTTAGAGCAGCCACATCGGGATTTGTACTTATAAAAACAAATTTTAAAAGTCGTCTTTTACGCCTTAATTTTGGTGTTATGTATATCAATATATACTACTTGAAAAATAATAAAAATAAGTGAAAATAATAAGTTAGTAATTAGGCAGAATAATTAACCACTATTACTTAAATATTTGGGCAAAAAATCGAAAACATCACTCCATCTTACCTGCCGTAGACTGTGTGCTACAAGACTGCTCTGACACCCACTTCACGTCCATTCCTCCGATGCGCGGCGGTGGCCCTTCGCTGCCTTCGTCCGTCCCAGACACCGAAAGTCCGGGTAAAGTTCTTAGCGTTTCCGGAATAAGACTTTCTAAACTTTCATTTGCTTGCTGCCTTCTAAGAGCAACCTGGGCAGCCATCACTCGCTGTCTTTCAATAATCAGAATGCATTTTTCACAAGTACAGTCTTTAAAACGACAGTATCGCTTATGTCCCTTCAGCCACGACAGTACCCCGTGGTTCCTACATCGAGCGCACTTGGGCGTCCTTTGGATAGGTGCTCTTGGATGAGGGACTGGACCTCCCATATACAGATACGGTGATCCGTAGCCATTCATTTGCCTCTGACTTTTGTTAGAAATTCTGATCCAGGACGACGCAATATTGACAGTTGTAGGAGATCAAGCCTTGTGCTTCCCTCCGAGCATAAAGCAGCCTGATAAAAAAAAGTTTGATCGGTTTTCTAGTGATACCGCAGAACCTTAGACGTTATAACAAAAGTTAATAGACCCGTGTTACTAAACATCTCACTTTCCAGAGTGTCATTCGCAGACGAGATCACAGTGATATACCAAGGATTGCTCCTCCTCTCTTCCTTTATGGCGAATGATTACGAATCCATTAAAGGGAGTGTTTCAAACAGCCGTTGTTTATGTTGAAGAATCCAACCCCAATCCACAGCAGTTGTCATGTGCATTGTAACTGGTTATCGCAATTGCTACGGTCTGTTAGTCGTCAAAGCACACCTACCTGGTGTATATTACCGAGATTTATAGACTCAGCATTCTTTTCAATACATTCTGAAGAGTCACAGAAACCGCAGCTCATACAGATAACAATATTCACGAAGAAAGTTTGAAATATGTTTTTTTTTTCATTCATTCATTCATTCATTCATTCATACTTTTCTTTTTAGATTTTATTGTTGTCGCACAGGGTCTAAGCTTAAAATGATTTCTGTCAAAAACAATGTCTTGATTATAACATATCATTTATTAAATTTACAAATTTCAAGTTGAATTTTAATTTTAAGATGCACATTGTAGCATATTATTCCTTAAACTCGACTGAGGTGTTGTAGGCCTCATAACTGGCTGGTCTTTGACAGCCCTTCAAGCTTCCAGGCCTCCTAATACTGGAATTAAAGGATCCTGTTGAATAAATGAACGTCCACGAAGGGCTGAGTAAGAGTTAATCAGTGTACGTTTTGTAAATGCATTTAATCGCCGTGATTTATAACACCGGCCGCCTATTAATCTGGAATTCAGAAACATTGTGCTGTAATAACCTAAAAAGGGTAGTTATTGAAAATTCGAATATGAATTTAAAAACCGCATACGATGTAACGTTTTGTATTATCGTCTTAGCTGCACATTCTACATGTGGATATTTGAAATCAGAAGTGAACAACTGCAATCTCTTGCATGTTAAACGTGCCTATTAATCAACAGAAATTATGTGAAATAAATGTAAATTAATTTTGTTGTTAACTAACCGTCTCCAATATTTAATCTAATTATACTTATAAGTGATAAACTTCACAACATATTTATGTTATATATATAGAATTATTTTTACCTCAGCTGTCTATAAAAGACATTGCGATTTAATTTTCTATAGGCCTACTGTTATATACATTACCGATATAGGTTTGTAATATTATGGTGGGCTAAATGGTAGCTGTCCTTTGGATTTTTGTTTGACAACATGTATGATGAAAAAGAAAAAAGGTGTTTGTTTGATGCTGAAATGTCCCTAACACTCACCATATTAAAACACTACAACTAAACTGCAAGTCCCATCTCGCTCATTAAAAAGGTTTATTCAAGCAAATAATGGGATCCTAGCATAACGCCTTTAAGAATAGGAACCATAATGGTAAACTTCACCACATGAACTCCGTTTCCAGGGCTATTAATCTTTTAATTGGAAAATAGCACAGGAATATTTAACGTGACTATAATGTGCTCGAATTTTGCACATGGCGAGTAAATTTGCAGGTGGGAGTGTGAGATTGCAGGGGACCATGTAGGAACCAATTCTGCATAATAAATGTTTATGCTTCATATCGCCATTATTAGAGGGGATCCTTTTTCCTATAGGCAACTTTCAAACGGCAACTGGCCATATAGTGTAACAGTGTTTGGTTTTCCCTAAAATACAGTCTTCGTAAAAAGAGGGCTATAATGACGCTGTTATTCTCTTATTGCTATTTTCACAGATGAGTATGACGCTGGTGAGTCAGCGATTGATATTTTTTCGGCTTTTATTCAAATCTTAATATTTTAAGCATTCAACAACAACAATGTATAGTTAGGCCTATTTAATATAAACCGTTTTTATAGAAACGAATTCAAAATGTCGCACTGGAATTTAAATTTTCTTGAAAAAGAAAATAAGTTAAGACTTTATTGTGAATAGTTAGCATTTCAACAACTTAGCTGAGATTTAACAGCAATTCAACTGTTTCGCTGTCTGTAGATGTTTAACAGAATACACCGTATAGAGAATATATGTAACAATTTATGAACATACCTACATATTCTTAGAAAAATTTAACTAAATTTGACTATTCACTCAATCGATGTTATATTAATTGTTGAGTTTCAACGTTTTTGATATTTTTTAATACTCTATACCCTCTGTATACAGACTATTCAAATAAAAATTATATATATATATATATATATATAGGCCTATAGTTCTTCATGTAACCGAGAGGTATAAAATATTTTTCCCTGACATATAATGAGTAAACCAGCCAGCCAGTTACCTCACTGTTTAGTTGAACTGAGAAAATCTGATTTGCGGATTGGGGTTGAACCATAATCATTTTATCTAAGTAAATATGTGGAATATCATAGAACAAACAAACAAATGAATAAACAAACAAGCTGCAAGTATATTGCAGTTAATTTATTTATGACGCCTGTTTAATAAACACTGTCAGTATGGTTTTCAGTGCATTGTACCAGTATTTCATTTCATGATAAAGTTGTGTGAGAAACTATCGGCCTAATATTATTTTATAATTATATTGTTATATGATACAGAATATATTAGTAAGATTAAGAGTAATGCTCGAAGAAGAAAAAAACTGTTTGAGACAGTGGTGAGCAGATAAATTAAAATGGGTGTTACCGGTGTGTTTCAAGAAAGTGAATTATTGCTGGACATCTGCCCTGTGAAATTTCCTTTTGCTCCTTAATTGTTGTAACAGAAAGCTGTGACAAGCTACACACATGACAGCCCCACATTCTCAGCACAAACCGAAGCACCGCGCTGCATTTCCGAACCCATATGTCCCATCAACCGTGAGGTTAATCGTCTAACATTTTTTGAGGTGATGTTTTGTCTTTGCAATTCCATGCATCCTACCTAGGCTTCACTAGACAAGATACAGACAAATAAACAAATAAAAGCATTTTTATTCTATTAAAATAAAAATCAAACATAATTCATTTAACGAAATGTTCATTCGGACCGGTGCTTAGATCCAAAATGAGAAAAATCAGATATAGTCAAAATAAATCTGCTCATTCCTTAAAACGCAGAAAAAGGAACTACCCAAATCTTCACTAACCTTTTTAACTAACCTTTAATAAGCATTGGTTATAAAAATCAAGAACACGATCAAAGGAGCATCTAAGTATTTAATTTGATCAAAACTAACAACCAAACAAATAAATAAAAAATCATAATTACATTAAACATAATATGTTAACGAAGCCCGACGTGAGTGGACCTGTACAATCGACTAGTAGGCAGGATGGTGACATTTTATACATTTATATAAGCCTATAAATAGACCCCAACAGGGACCTATGTACCAACGACTGGCACCGCCCTGTTGAGGGGCGGCAGGTCTATGAAATGGAAAACTAGTGTTAGACGTTGGATGCAGTAAATGATAACGAGTTTCGCATGGAAAAACGTTGATTTCTATGAAGTCCGCACCCACAGAAAAAGTGAGGAGAGAGCAAGACTCCGATGAAACCACAAATTAGGAGCTTAAGTTTGCATTATCCGGAGACTATATTGCAAGATACTTTAATAAAAATAATTAAACGTTTCTAATTTAGATTCCAAGAGATCCATGATATAAGGAAAATAACAGTAAAATATTCACTACCTTAACCACATTAATGCTAACATTCCAAAGCAAGTAACTGAACTAGGAAGAGTTTGGCTTTTTATCTGACATGACCATCAAAAAGATTAAGGCCATGGCAAACGAAACCCCCGCAGTGCTGGTGGGTATATACTGACACCTTATTCTAAAATTTTAATTAATTCATAAATCCTTTTCAGATTTACATTATAGCTGCATAAATATAATGCAATTTATGGAATAATGGTTCGGATTGCTGTCCTAGTAAACAATTCAAATTAGCAATGTCTCCCTTCACCTTAAAACAATTTTGGCCCCTGGGTGTTTATGGGCATGTAAAATAAACCCCATTAAGGTACTAGTGATTCCTATTTTCATTCGTCGAGATCACTTTAATATATGCAGACTGCGCATTAATAATATGCTGGCCGCGAACCACACCTGCTCCGCTCTAAAACGCATAAAAGCTCTGAAGGCGGCACCTATTACGACAGCCCATCCAGAACAAGTACCGCGACATTTGTAAAAGTTTGTTAAACTTTCATTTACTCTTCAGTTAACTCAATGCAGCAAGAAGGTCAAACTAAAGTTAAAACAAGCGTTTTTCTGAGCTTCACTGACCTCAATTAAAATTGAAACAAACTTAAGGTGAAACGATATTCAAGGTCACCGCATAGGGAAGCACAGCAATATATGGACTGATTTATTATAAGCAATCATCCACTATAGTTTCTATAGGCATATTGTTTTGTGATAAAAAAAAATAAATGCATTAAACACATAAACGTTTACAGAATAGTACGTCTATTTTAAGAATTTGATGTTGGCCTTAATGTGTTTTCCGGTTATTAACATTTAAAGGTCTATTTGATCTATAGTGAGCTCTACTGAGAACAAAATAGTGTTTAATGTACAACCCTATAGAATGAGAAGACGGTCACCATCAAACTCGCACTGTCAACAGTGCTTATATTTACCATTATGTCAGCAAGCTTTCGGGGTGCTGTCTATGGGATGGATTCGGCTTTATCTGCAGTGCACGAAGCATGATTCATTGTCCAGCAGGTGAAGAGAGAAAAAAATCTAGTGACACTATATCGTGAACTTATACATAGGCTGGGCGAAACAATAGAAGAATCCAGCACTTCAGAGGAAGTACGTGACAACTATAATAAAACTGTCTTCCTTAAATAAACATAAAGCCACACGCGATAAAACTCAATCTTCCGTAAAATCAAATTAAGTCATTATCTGACTGATTGTATCTTTAATTGAAAACAGAAGTGACAGTAAATTTCTGTGATATATCAGGATCAATCAATATTGCCCTACAATCCAGTCTCAAGAAATGATTTATAATGTCAAACCTATATAGGTAACCACATTATTCTCTCTAAAACCACTGGTGGATGAAATTAAGAGTAAGTGGATTTAATAAAAAACAAGATGGTAAGGTTATTGATTACAACAGATGGGCCTAAAACAAATTGATGTTTTAAAAGCACACAGCAAAGAGAATACAAGTTGTTTTCTTCTCCAGTTCATAAAAACATCCCAAAACAAACTGAAATACATTTTTATTTTGACAAACTCTGCAGTTACAAAACATAGTTCAACATTAAACATTATTTAAAACCATTGAAACAAGCCTTCTAGGATAATGAAAATAGATATATGTATTTTGTTAATTACCTGTGGTTTATGTAACCAAAGTACACAAGAGTACATAACTGCATTATAAATGTCCATAAAAACAGGCCCATTCACAACAAAATTAAGTAAGCATGCATGTGATTATTTATATAAAACTAAACTGAGTGAAGTTGCTACTCATGTTATCACTGAACTGAATTCTATCAGGGGTTGTGTCCTTCTATGACAATGTAAGCAGCATATTTTATGACAAAGTGTTTGTAAGCATCTTAAACTAAATTATACTGCCAGAATGTAGCCTACCTTTTCACAAGTGAGGTGACCCTACTAAATCTGGCACGGCAAGCAAAGAAATCCTTCTAAAATACAACTTACTTAGGATATATAGCTAATTACTTACTAGTCCATATTTTCCAACATAGTTCATAATAAGAAGCGGACATATTAATTTTATCAGAAGACGAGTTGGAAAAATTAGACCAGTGTATTTATACACTAAAAACAGTAAAACTGCCTTTAACAACTATTCACAGGTTTAGAAAATAAACTATGTAATCAAAGGTTCAAGATAAAATGAACATCTTACCAATGTACTTTTGAAAAGTATTAAGAATTCTCATCCATAAGAGGAAAACAGTAAATGCGTGAACGTGAACTTCAACACAAAAAACCCTGGAAATGCCTTTGTTAATAAAATTCAGTTTGCAGGTATAAACGAACCTCAGCAGGGTATGCAGTGTGTCACATAGAGAACAAAACAACGCTTGTGACAATAGCACTGAACGTCTGAGTACATTTCAATCGGCACTGACCGCTGATGACCCTTTTGACTGCTGTACATGCTTTGGAAAAAAGCGCTCCCTGAATTGACCTGGTTAGTATGTCAATGCAATAAAATATTTTAGAAAGAACCATTATCAGCAGTGGTGTTTTAAACTATAATTGGTAACTTTTATACAGCCGACCCAAAATACTCATATTCTGTTCCTTCCCAAGCATAAAAAAGGTTTCATTAGATTAAGGAAATAGACACAATAGTGTAACAATTTAACAAAAAAACTGAGAAACCCCTTAAGGCAAGTGCTACAGTCAGGAACTGACGGTAGTATTTTTGATCAGGAAATAATTAGACTCCAGCACTTCTCTCTTTCCCTTGGAACTTCAGTCAGCAGTCCCCTCAATGACCGAGTCCACAGCGAAGGCTCCTGACTCAGAACTGCTGTTGCACTCCTGCTTTGCCTCAGGAGTCACCAGGGAATTGATCGACAGGTAAGCCGGGCCAGAGTCATTGATGCTGCCGTGGGGAAACACTGCAGTAACACGGGAGATCAACATTCAGTGAAGGCATGCTGGATCTAAACACTTCTGCAGGTAACGATGGCTCACAAGCATGAGTCCTGCAACATCTCCTAGCCCTCAAACTCATGATAAAAAAACCAAGAACGATTCGCATGCAAAACCTGTTTATATTTTTATATTTTATAACCAATACCAGAACCAATGTGGTTAAGAGGCGAGCTGTCAGGTACTCAGGGACAGCAAATTTTGTAAATACTGACAAATTTCAGACAAATACACACACACACACACTCTTAACTTAACAACCTACCTGTTTACCCACCACCTGGACTTACGACCAGCTCTCTGTCCAGTCGGTATTGTATGCTGTACGAGAGCTTCGGCTGTGGAAATGGCATTGCGGCTTTTCTAATGTATTCTGTTTGTTCTGGTCTCTGATTTATTTGCGTTGGCGAAGCAAGGTTTTATATTGTTTGCAGCAACTGACCTTTATTTTAATATCCACATCAGTTTACACTGACTTTATTTCGATACGTTGCCTTTAGTTTGATGCATATGCTTTGTATTATGGGATAGGGAACCTCCAATAGCGCACAAAGCATGGATGTGTGCAATGTTAAAGTTTCCCTGTGTCTTATACTTTTCTTATGTTTTTGAAAGCAAAGTATTTAGTATTGGATCACAGTGATGCTAATTGGCGATACATGCCTACATATGTTAGCATATTATTTACTTGTAATTCTACTGGCGATTAAAAGTAGCAGCTTGTTGTATTTTTGCTGTTAGATAAAAGATCTCCTAAGTCTTTACTGTGTCTTGTTTATTACAGTTTTACTCATAGATTTTCACCTGTCACACAGAGAAAACACGTAGCGTTTATTACATTGTACAGTATACTATATTATAAACATTTATAAATATACTAAAAATGCTATAAATGGTGCCAAGTTGATATTAAACCACTATATAAAGATGGCTGACACAAACCCAGTACCAGTGCAGTACCCCTGAAATACCAGTAAGGGGCGGCTCCTCGATCGACCAATTCACTTAACGACCCAGTCGTAGGAATGGAACTCTGTCGTTAAGTGAGGAGTGTGTGTATGTGTGTGTATATGTATATGTATGTATGCATATAAATAATATTCAAATCTGGGCATCAAGAAAAAAGAAAAAACATACATAGCATGATATTCAGAAAAATAAAAAAAGTATAAATATACAGGTAAATAAAAATTAAGCCTAGTAACCTTGGAAGTACAAAACCCATTCATCAACCCATTCAATTTCTTTAACCATTTATCCAGTACAAGGTGGCAGTGAGCCTGGAGCTGAGCTCAGACAGCACAGGACAGGAAGCAGGCAACACGGGATGCCCACATGTGCAAAACAATATAATGAAAATGCTGAACTTCACAAATAAACATAAAAATGCATAGACTCCATTTGTGGTCTTAACAGAATCAATGAATGTTTGCGTAAGTTATTAAGACTGTAATCAGCAGAAACTGGCAAAATAACCACATTAGCCTAAATCAAACCAGTATAAAATTAAATCCAATATCTCAGCTTCCTCTGTAAAATCCTGCCCCCCCCAATGACGGCACCAACCTCATCTGCGATAAAAAGGCAATATACATGCAATGCCCGGACAGTCTTTCACACGCAGACGTCGGGAGTTGTTTACAATGTTCACAAAGATTATTTTGTTATCTTTTAAACAAGCCATAAATTGGCTTGCTGCTGTATTGTCGTCGTAACAGTCACCTAAGGCAGCGAAAGCTAGATGGACCCAACAGCAATTACAAGGCTGCTGAAAGCTGCTTCAGCACCACGGACTCCATCACTGTGTCCAGAAAGTACCAATATGTCATCATGGTGGGAAATTCATTATAATCAATGCTAATTAATTATTGTCAGTTACAACTACACTTCATAAGTTTTGCTACTTTTGGCTTTTAAGTTGCTCAGGGGATTATATATACACACCCATATTTTATTTAAAACTAATTTTGGAGGGGCTGGGTACCTTCACTGAAAAAGGAAAAAGTACCAACAAAACGATGAGAGAATTTCATTTATATAGAGTATCAGTCAAAAGTCGGGAAACACCGACTTATAATGCATTTGTCTCTGTTATTCACCAGATAAGTTAATGACCTGGAGAAAATGGACATAAATCATTTTCAGCAAGTGTGTCCAGACTTGTGACTCGCACTGTACAGTCAACCCTTCCACATCACAGGGGCAGTCATGAGTCACTAAACATTCTGTGAGTCGTCTGTTGGCCTTCGCTTGTCATCTACAGCATTCGCAAAACTCCCAGAAAAAAAACCCCCATATCATTTCTTATGCCGACCCCAAAATATATTAAAGCGGTAATGGGGCGAGTCACAGTGCTTAAAGGTCGACTGTATATGCAACATGAGGGTGACATAAACAATTTTATATTATGTCCTTGAAAACCAATTATTCATGTGGAATTTTTAATGTTCAGAAGAGTTTTGAACGCAAAAACTGAATGTGGAAATACGTGAACACCCCATGGATAGTATTCTCAATCCTTGGCAAAACATTTGTCGTTTTTAAATCAGATTATCAAACGAAGCAAAAATCCTTAACACAACACCCCCTCCCAACAAAGGCTATTCAACTGTAGGATCTTCTATCTTGGATTTGCATTAAAAACAAAAACATATACTATCAATTATCTACCAAACACAAAAACCTAAAAATACACCTCGTTCTCTCATAATTTACATTAAAACGTTACAAATCTCCATGTATTACATTTTATCTCAGTATTTTATGTCATTTTATTTACAGATCATCAGGTAATTAAGTGACTCCTACATCAAATTCATTTCAACATATCGACTGTCATGAAGAAATATATGAATATTGACATTAAACAAGCACCACACTTTTTCCACCAGAAATCTCCACAGATATTTGCTTCAGTATAATGTCGCCTATGGTTACTCACTGAGGGCTCTTGGTGGGGATGCTGTAAAGCGCTCTGAGACGATGTAATGTTGTGATGTAATGCGCTATACAAAAATGAATTTGCTTGTTATTGTTTGTTGTTGTTTGTTGTTGTATTTCTCCCCAAAGTACTTTTTGGAGCAAGATGGAGCGCATGCATCAGGGCAGCTCAGAGCTTTGTTGCCTGGGATTTTTAACTCCACTCAAGATAACCCAGGGCAAACAGGCTAGACAAAGCCAGTTACCTACATTGGGCAACGGTGACATAGAACTACGGTGGATGATTGCAGTGGTGATGAGAGCGATGATACAGTGTCTGTCTGCATGGAAGACGGCGACTACTGTAAGCTTACTAAGAAAACCATATGGGTGCATATTACTCAAAGAGATCAGAGCGTAATGGGAACGGCCAATATTACCATGCTGGAAAAGAAGATCTGAAGATACAGAGAAAGATTCACAAGATAACGACGACACTGTTTGGGGCAGATTGTGACAGAGACTGTGAATTTATGCTCAAGCTCTAAGTAAAGTGGAAAAGGAACAATGTTATATACATCCCAAATAATTACTGGACATCAGAAACTAATCTGAGAGATGGTGGCGTTACTGACAAAGAGTCAGAGGAACTATAGAGTGATTTCAAAGAAAAGAAAAAACTGGTCAATAGGAAGAATCAAAATGTTGAATTAATGAAGACCACATCCAAACTTGTTGGATGTAATGCCAGTTAAGAGCAGTGTGTACATACACAGACACAGACACACAAAGGTTTATAATTATATCTTTGTGGGGACTCCCCAGCATCAAAAATAACAGGCTCATATTACACTGGGGGTGACACTTGGTCTCCACAATGTAATATAAACATAATCCACAGACACACATACGAAACGAAAGTGAACAGGCAAACGGTCAATGCTGCAGTTGTTTGGCAAAGGTAATACCTATACCACCTTAATTTTAATAAATTTTAATACAATTTCAAACATGGATAAACAGATGCCAAATGATTGATTGGCTGAACTATCTGACATGGGAAATTGTTGCATTTCTTTCTATGTTTAATAGAGATAAATATCTGAAGGCATATGGTCAAATGAACAGTTGAGTATTTTTGTCTCAAATGGTTTTCATGAACACGAGATACATAAAGAGCTAACCCCTGCTAGTCACCTGTCCCCCTTGGTGTCTACTATTGATGCAATTAGGAAGCAACAGATTTAAGTCACTTACCTCCCCATTAATTTCCTGATTGGTTTCCGCCTCAGGATTCAGCCACCTTGCAGTTTGTCACTGCTTCAAAATGGGAGCAATCGTTAAAACTAATGCTTGTGCAACTAAATGCGTGATCATTCCACCATACTCCTTGTACAGCAATAACCTCTAGGCTTTCAAGTAAGCTGCTGCTTGCTAATTTGAGCTGTACTCATCATGCCGGAATCATGGATGCAATTAATGAGGTGAACAGAAAGACATGTACACGTGAAGAGTTTTCTGTAGGTTTAGAGAACACTGCACTGCAAACTGAGTAGAACAAAGCAGACTTTGTGGTTCACGGTCTTATTATATGCTGCAGTGTCAATGGATGAAATGAGTTGGTGCTCCTCTGTTTTCTTGACTTTTGAAGGCAAGAATACTGTCAGCCCAACAAAACTGAGATACGCTAAAATAGCGATAAATGTACAAGTATTTTATTGAAAAGCACTACTTTTTACAAACAGAAATATGTGCGACGCAATGAACTACCAGTGGTCTGTTTTGTACTGAAGACCATACCATAATCTGGGGAGGGGGGGGTCAGAGGGCAGAAAGCACAGGGGGGAGTTTCTGTCATGAGCCCCCGTAGACTGGATGACTGGAGACAGCCCCTGAGAGCACCGAGGTTCACCTAAACAATGGCCTGATGATCATTAGGGCAGCGGGGAAGCTTAATGATGTGGAAAACTGTGAAGCAGAAGGGGATGTGGCCCTTCAAACAGACACAGATGCTTCAGAGTCAATACTGCTGGAAGAAAGTGATGCACCCCCAGTATTAAAAGGGTTGAACACAGTCATAGTTACACATCCCTCCAAGTAGGATGGAAGTCCATGCAAAAGGATCAAGTCGTCCCCAAGACCAACAAAGTAGCAAAAGAGTAAAATAAGCCCAGTAATTTTAACTGAGCGGACTTCCACACAATACTGTGTCTGCATCTGTCTTCGGCAGGATTTTGTCCTCCTGCAGGAGTGGGTTGCCTAAATTCCCATTATCACTCCTTTAAGAAATGTACCCACTGGTGTGTGATCACTGACAGAGGTAATTGTGGTGGGGTCAGAGGCTAATTAAAACATAATGACCTCTAACCCTGCACTGTTAACTAATCTGTCCTGAATGAACATGTCATTGGGAAGTGTCGCATGCCACTGTTAAATCACTATATCTGGTAATAATCCCATCAACCCTCGATGCTCACTGAACCCCAGATGATCACTGCTCAAGGTTTAGGTCTTCCATCTGATCTGTCGAAACATCCTAGAGATTAACTGGCAATCGATGAGCGGAAGAAATTATTTACGTTAAGGAATAACAAGCGTAAACAAACCGCATGTACCAATTCAGGAGTTTAGCGATGCTGCAATTTTGTTCTCCGAACAAAAAAAACAATTAACAACTGCAGCGCAATCACAAATATTATGCAGCTAGATGGGAGCTTGTAGCTCACAGCAAATGAAGCCGTGTGACTTTTATCATTTGAAGATGGGGATATAAAACAAAGCCCATTCACTGTCTGTTTGCTCTTTCTATAGCCTAAAGCAACTGTTAATGGAGATGCTGTACATCACATTAAATAAGTACAAGTGTGTTCAGTAGGCAATTAAAGCCATGTTTTAGCAATCCATAACTGTGTAGCAGGGTGCTTATTGTTAGCCGTGGGGATTGTGGGAGGTCGACCTGGATGTGTTTGCCTGAGGCTGAAACGATAACCTAAGCATTCTGAGACATTAATCAACAATTAGTCTTTGTGGATGAGGCCAAGTAGCAGAAATTATGGTCTGATACATCGATACTCCTCATTTTACAATGTTTCCACTTACGATATTTTGACTTTTATGTGGTAGCGATTCAGTAGGAATCAAAGTTCCCGTTCCCGGGCCAGCTATGTGCCATATGATTCTTCCTAATGATGCTGGCCGATGGCAGCGTCCAGTCAGCCACGCTTCCAGCCTTTGAAGCGATCGTCAGCATTAACATGCCATAAAGAGCTTAAGGATGGTGTTTTTTTTTCTGCGTTGAACCAAATGTTAGAATTTTTTGACAAGAGTTATTTATTGATCATAACGTATTCATATTTAACTTATAAAATTTTCAACTTATGACGGGTTCTTCGGAACGTATCATCAGTTGAGGAGTATCTGTATATGGAACATAGCTAAAGATAACGGAAAAATTACAAAGGGCTAATCATAGGGCAATTCCACTACAAATTCCCTCACTGTTGATATACCAGGCTAACACAGAACAACGATAACCGAGGGAAAGCCATACGGTCCCATTTCAGGGGAAAAAAAAACTTTCTCTCAACAAAGGAAGCAAAACTAACAACGGGCAAATGCCGCTGCTCATATAACACTGAAATTTCTACATAACTCAGCAAGGGCACCTCATCCGGGATGCCGGGGCCCCAATCGCGAGCGTGCAGGGCGAGAGGCGGCAGGTGAAATATGGCCGCGTCAACCGCCTCGGGGGATTTACAGTGGCCCGCCGCCGACGGGCGTCCCGCAGTAAACACGGCGCAGGGGCGTATTTCACAGGGAGCTGGTTTTTATGAAGAACACTTCAAGCCTCCGCCATTCTGCCAGCGTGACGGATGGAGAAAGACGCATGACGAGCTCCATCATTGTTTATAAATCCTAACTGTTCCCGCTCACTAACTCAAGAGGCAATTTTCGGCAGGGCCAGCAGAAGGACGGCCCGGCGCTCCTGAAGGTTATTTCGCCCCGTATTTGGTCAGGGATGGATATGAGCTTCTTGTGGACCTCACTGGAGCTATTTCTGTCAAGGCCACCGTCTCTAATAATTGGTTTCACTGGAGGGGTCAGTGTTTCCTAACTGTAAGAATAACTAAACTGTTTTCCCCCCCCAAAAAAAAAGAATTATCTTGATTTAGATGTAAAGGATTGGCTGAATCGAATCATATACCTCAATGTGTCGTAACTTTCAGCGCTTCATGTCACATTTTAATTAATTATTGGCTTTGTGGAAAATTTACAGCCTCACAGTGAAACAATGAAGAGTCCCTGAAATATTTACAATTTGTTTTTATTAATAGTCCTTTTTCCTTTGTATTTATATGACTAAATAATCAGTACATAATGTGTAAATCTAAGAGTGCCATTTCCCCCCACTCTGTGCCTTTGAGGACAAATGCTTATCGATAACCTGATATTCCTAAGACTCTCTTCTTTGTGCAAACCCATAACGGCTTAAAAAGGTATTTCCTCTCCCTTCCCTGCATTCTTGGCCCTACTTCTTCCAAAGTTGAAAAACCCCGCTTCTTAACATCAATCTCTTCTCCTGCTCTAGCAGGCCAGATTTGCTTTACGATTGCTGGACTTTCACATATTTCTACAGGATGTGTGTCCTTGTCTGTATGCTAAAAGGGACCACATATTCCAGCCCGAGCCTAATGGTGCCTGTGCCCCGACTCTCTACAGCGTGACACAGTGAGTACAGTAAAGAAAGCAAATGTAAAACCCAGCAAGACAATCAATACAGTGCTTCTAATGTAATTTTAGCTAAACCATAAAGAAAAGAAATTTTAATTAAATCTTCGAGACTAAAACATCAATAAAACATATGGGTTCATCTGCACACAGATGGAATCTCCCTCTGGTAGTTTTCACCTATTCTCCCAGTGCCTTAGAGACATCACCAAAAGAGGAAGTCTGATTGTGGCACACGACACATGATCTACAAGAGCAAGATCAACATGAACGCATCAATCCCAGTACACAACAATACGCCCAGAACGGGCAGCGAAATGGAGCGAACGCCATTCCCAGGACATCATTCCATGCATACGGCTATATGGAACATTGCTCAGAGCCACGGATAATCTACTACATTTGTGCAGAAGTACCAAAGCAGATGATCTAACACACCAGGGTTAGCTAATCTCTGCCAGTGACGGGCGGAGCAGTCGCACAAGGTCACCGCTCACCCTATAACCACCAGACATTTGTGTCAGCGTGTATTCGGACCATGAATCATTCAAACTGAGCTGAGGAGTGACACATCCGTACGTCTTCACACCATTTCTGCCTGACGTGTCTGTCTCTCTGTCTTTCTGGAAGAGTATTACTGTGTTTTTTTTTCCTGGTGCAATGTACTGTAAATGGTGAGGAAGGAAATCTTAAATATAAATCTTCGGTCTGCATCATTGTTGGCGTGTCTGTAAATGTAGGCGGCCTTCATGCACAAGGACACTGACACATACACAGCTTAATAAATTGAAAATCAAGATCTTGCCAAGATATTAGCTCCATGTCTGAATTTTAAATGGACTTTTCTTCACCTCTAAGAATATTTTCTACATGTTTCCAAATGGCATTAAAAATGGCTAGTGCTGATCGCCCTCTCTAACTGGTTAACACATCATTCAAGCTGGGGAAACCCACTACAGCTAAATAAAGCAAAATGCAACCAGGTTACCTCAAAATGGCACACAGCATCTTACATGGACACTCCATTCATACCACCCTGGTAAAAAAACAAACTGGCACAAATTTATAGGCAAGGAAAACTGCCTACATGAATTAAAATTGGCAGATTAACTACTGAGCTACCAGAGGCTGAATTCAGAAAAACCAACAGTGAGGTTCTTATAAATGCCCCACCTGATTTAAATAAACAGGCAGGGTCACCACTGATGGGGTTCAATAAAACGAAAGCTATTCATTCATTCTTACACTATTAAATTGAAAAAATAAACCTGTTAGTATCAAATGATTGAAATTACTTTTACCGACAGGAAGTGTGAATAGTTGCTTTAGCTACCTCAAATATTTCTATTAAATAAAAGTAAATAATAAAGTTTCCTAGCTTTCTTGCAAAGAAACATATCTATATGGAAACATATCCAATAAGCATAAACACATGATACTTTAATAATATGAGACATAATATCTCCAATAATGCTGCTCAGAATAAGTGACTGGAAGAGTAATGGATGAGTATAGTTACTGTGGGACTGTTGCTCCTTGAAGGTACTGTATGCATTTCAAGTAACATGTCAGATAACTAGCAGCACTACTCATAAAAAGAACAGCAGGGCATGAACAGTATTACAAAGTGTAACTATGCAAGGTGTCAGTATCCAGAAACGCAGTGAGGAATTACGTTTAGCTATGAAGTATAAAACTCTCAGTAATGTAGCAGTACATCATTTTATTAAATTGCGGCTAATAAAAAGTTTTACCATGCTTATCAAGAAAGATAGTAAAACAGATTATTAATCAATTCATCCATTTAATATCTTAATTCTGCTTTTGGCGACCAGCAGCAAACAAGTTTTTGTTGTACTTGAGCTAAAGATTGTTATGTTAACATTGACAATCCATTAAATTAACAACAATTTAAACAAACATTATGCCATGTTATTTCATTTAAAGATTCACTTTTCAGAGGTGACTTGACTGAATGTCATGGTTAATCCTTATCTGGAACATTCACCTGCAAGTTCTCCATTAAAAATGTGTACTGCATTGTTTAAATTACCTTAAAGTCACTTGATGGATCTAGGTTTTAGCTTGACAGGTTACCAGAATCATAATTTCTGTTAAAAAAATAGTGTAGTTTACATAGTCGCTTTGGCTGATTATAGCACCGGTTTGGCTTTAGTTATATTAATTATTGTCCTTTATTTATGCAGTAGGACACCCACAGCAAACCTGTGCTCATAAAAACAAATCTTGTATTGGCTTGTGCGCTTCAGGTAGACTAGCTGGTCACAAATGGGACCACCCAGTCCACCAGTGTTTTCCTTTCCTGTAATGGTGCATGACCGGCCCATCTTGACTTGGGGAAAGGGACCCACATGGGGAGACAACAGGCATCGTCAAGGTAACCGCATAAACAACCACCGGCAGGTGAAAGGACCCATGACTGCTCTCCCACCCAGCAAGGGTCCTCATGTGTCCCAGGCAGTTTGAATATCGATGCTAAAATGTTCAAATATTTGAATTCCTCTGCCCAAATAAAGCTCTAAAACTCTGTCCAGGATACCGATTCAAAGATGGATGGACAGGCATCGGTTAAAACTCGGCGGCAGAATAACGGTACAGACCTCTGTAAAATAGCCGAATCAATAACAAATTACTCACCGCAACTTTACTTCCAAACAAAAGGTGTTAATGAAAAGGGGGAAAAAAAATGTCCTACTCTCTGGTTTTGTAGCACTACACATACTGTGTGGATTTCCCACACTCTCAGCGGAAATGTAATAGAACTTTCTGGGTGAGTGAGTGAGCGGGGGGGGGGGGGGGGGGGGGGGGGGTCCAACCACCTCCATCAAACAGCCCTGCTTACATGCTACTCTAACCAAAGCTTAGTGTAAATTTTTAAAAGCAGTTTTATAAATAGCAAAGGCAACTATTTTAATGTGTTCCCTTAACTCTACAATAAAACCTTCCCATTTCTGGAATCCTCCTTTGTCAGCAGAAAACCCGAAAGCCTGCTTTTTTAATTTTACGATTTTGTTTGAACTATTGACACAAAACAAGACCAGGACATCAAGTCTTTTTCAATGAACACATATTGCAGGGTGGTGGTCAGAAGCGAAACATGTTCAAGCACATTTAAAATATCTTGGATTTAAAAGAGCCTGTAGACTATACAACACATACAGTGATGAGGTTATTCACAGCAAATTAGTCATACAAGCTCAAATTCACCATCGGCACATTCAGGTAGCAGTAAGATGTTGCTCTGCGACCGACAGCCTATGCCACAGACGGCCATTTGTACAAATGGTTTCATCCACAGAACCTCAGGTTCTTTAAACATCTGCTTACAGTTCCCCATTGCTGGGGCTCCTGCATCTGGGCCCGTTTGTGGCCCGTACAGCATGTACCGTACGTCACACAGGGTTACTTCCTCCAGTCCAGATTGGCAGATTGGCAGAGCGCTGCTCCCCACACAGTCTCCAGGGCGCCATTTTTGACCCACTGGCCAATATGGTGAGGCTATCAATGACACCGGCCAACAGGGTGAGACCATCTGCCACAGTGGCCTTGCTCTGACTGGTGGGGCGGGAAAATTCCAAAAAGTCCTGCAAATTCAGGCCCAACTGATGCCTTTCCTCACTACCCAAACCCCACACGGGGGGGGGCCCTTGTCCAGACTCATACCACCATATTGAAGTACTTCTGCAACACTAAACATTGAAGCTTATTTCTCATATTTTCCTGATTGCATGTTTAAATAAAACAACCAATTAAAAGAGGTGAATTGAAATTGACCCACTCACTTACGGCAACGCCGGCCGGCCCATGGAGACAGTTCAGACACACGTCTCGGTCTATCTGCTCTGTGGTCGAGCACTTCCAGACCAAACGCCGTGTTCCTGCAGTGCTGCGTGTGGCCACACACTAACAGCTGGATCTGCATGAGATCCGGGCCTTAGGGGGATGATCTGCCTGAGCTCACAGAGTTCCCATCCCCTGCCATCCCTGATCCAGCTCGTCGCATTCCTCCTCACGTTCATCCCCTCCCTCGCGGCCGAGGCTTCCACCGTGTCGTCGTCATGGCAACCCCCAGCACATTAACCAGCTGGGGAGACGTGTCGCCGGAGGCCCAGTGCTGCAGGCCTGTCCCCGCAGGCAGGATCTGACCAAACGTGGCCCTGCTCCTCTAAACAGAGCAGGAGGAGGATTGGAAGGGCATTAAAAGCCGCTTGTAAAGAACAGACTTGCGATCACAGGCTGCCACAATGACGAGAAAAGCGATGCCAAGTGCAGCTGTAGAAGGGGCCCCACGCACCCTACTCCTGATTGGGCCAGAAGCCAGTCAGACCCACGGAGCACAGCACCCATGCTAGGATTTCCACAGGCCCCCGTTCCACTGGGTGTCCTCATTGTCCCCCCATGACGAAGAGCAAAGGCGGCTTTGTGCTGTCCCTGCTTGCGATAAGGATCGAGCAAGGCGCTACCAGAACTAGGGGCCTCTGCGAGGCCAGCAGCTGAACTCCGTGATCTGCTTCAGACGAGAGCAGATTAGATCCATGTACTGCTCCTTCTCTGGGCCGTTCCACCCCCAGCCCAGTTTCCCTGCCAGGCCTTCTTCCTGGCCCTGCCCTTCTCTGGCGTCCTTCCCCTACACTGGCCGCCTGAGGACTGCGGCAGCTGAACGTTGCAAAGGCATCATAAACACCAGCTCCTAACGGAGACGACTATGCAAATGCCGCACGGCAGGCAACGGCTTTACTGTCACAACACAACTTTCCAAAACAGGTGTGCTCACATCCAGGTCCTTCATTAAAAAGAAGCAACTTAGCCAACATCTCTAAAAAGCTCTTTAAAACCCATGTTTAAAAATTGTTCAGGCAGTATGTTAGTCACCTGACCATGGAATCTAACAAAAATACAGCCAGTGATTAAAAACAGATTCAACTGAGAGCAAAGACATGGAAGAAAAGACAGCATCACCACTTTGTACGGCTCCATTTGTGTGATCAGTAGGCCTTTCTGAGGGACCTGGTGTCAGCAGAGACTGTGGTAGCCATGTGGGAACGTGGAAAAACTTGACAGGCTCTCCCCAGTGGCTAGTAATTAAACAAAGTACCAGGTCCTGACCAGAGGACTTTAAAAAAGCAACGTGAATCACGTTCAGTTGCGCTGCTTTCCACATTCAGTTCGAGGGGATTGCTGTGGCGTGAGGTCTTGGTACCGAGGAGGGCTGAATCACTCCCATCCATGTAGACATTTCAAGTTTCATCACAGCATCCAAGTTTCTCCACGCGTCCTGATAGCATGCACCTCCCACCTCGCCGTGACACTGCGGGACAAGGTGCATCACCAAGCCACCAGAGTCCTCGTATCCCCATGCTAATGACTTGCCCTTCCAAACAAAAAGGTTTGCAGATGCTGAATGAATGTGCAGACTGTGCTTTCCCATTCTTGGCCACACACTTCTCTTCCAGCCAGCACGTAGCACCGGAACCCACATCTCGGTGACACAACTAAGCCGTACATCTGGCTGAAGCAAACGAACAGCACTCAGTATCCCGACATATTCTGTAAATAGTGGGGTTATAAAGATAAACCCCACAATCGAATTGGAGTTTCAAAGTCTGGAAAGAGATTCAAGAGACTAGCATGGTGGTGGGAGGGAGGATTGGTCGATTCAGAAGACTAGCGCGTGACTCAATGGCACTTTTTCATCTTGCTAGGGGACAATGCTGTCATTCTGGGAAACTAAAATACAGGATTTGCACAGCCGCACTCAAAAAGAATCATAGTAAACAGGGCCCCAAATACAGCTAGAAAGGACTCCCCAGCAAAGCAACAAGGTCAGATTTTCCCAATTTAAGGAAGCACAAATTTTAAAATTATTGTTATTTAACTGTACTGTAGCATGTTTGGATAAATCTGAGCCAAAAGGTACCAAAAATGACAAGACAGGTAAGCAGACAGAATAAAATTTGAAATCAAAGGTGGATCAAAACTGGCATCAGAGACGTGCTCAAGCACGGGCTTCACGCACGAAGTAAGGCGCGCTCTCGTCTGAGTATCCTGCCTGCACGGCATGACGGAGTGAAGAGTAAGAGACAGGAAAACACAGTGGCACTGAAACCTTCGTGGTTTTTGCAGTATGAACCTAAAGCAGGTGAGTGCATTAAGAGAAACGCATGAAGTCAGTCAACTGACACAAGATCTCACGTGTGCAGACAAGGCATATAAACAGGTTCTTATGGGCCAAACAAGCACATTTTTTCCAATCTAAGCTAAGATATTGCTGAATCAGATTTTATTTCAAAGTCAACAGGTATCAAAAGTTATAAAAATGGTGGCTTGGCTAAAACAACGAAAT
>JAODKE010000125.1:13427078-13441674 GCA_026779605.1 Mormyrus hasselquistii
GGGGGGGGGGGGGGGGGTGGGGGGGGGGGGGGGGGGGGGGGGGGGGGGGGGGGGGGGGGGGGGGGGGGGGGGGGGGCAGAGCCGCTCGATACTCACTGGGCGTCTCCTCCAGGGTGAAGATGGGGGGCACACAGGCAGGCGTTCCTAGGCCCTGGCTCAGGTAGGAGGCTGCTGAGTAGTAGGAGTGCATACGGTACTGCGGGGACACAGTGTGGCCGGACAGGCGGCCCTCAGCAGGCACCTGCAGGGAGACACACAAACCCCAGCAGGAACAACTCACAATATGAAAGGGCAAAAGTGCTCCAATTCAGAATCCCGGCCAGTACAGCAACCACTCCATCATCATCCTCCTCTTCCCATTTCTCTGAAACTTAGCAGAGCGCATATTCTGCTGGAACAGGTTCAACGGTACATATATTAATTAAGGTGACTGAGAATTACAATTTAATTAGCCCCAAGGTCCTAAAATAAGCATTGTGAGCAGAAGAGCACGCACATATAAAATTGGTTACCATTACTGTTAGTACACACTGCGAACAAAATGTAACATTTACCAGCAGTACAAACAAATTCTCATGATGGCTTTACCCCAGGCTTGGGCTACATTACTGTGGCATTTTTAAACCTTTGCCCTCCCCTGCTCGAGACTTTTATTATGGAGGACCCATCCTCCATCTGGAAGAGTGAAAATATCACCCAAGCCTACTTTATGATTTATTGTGCTAAGACTTAATATTACAAGCTCTGTCACGGCTATACGTCGTTCTGATTACACATGTGGTCAGACCAAAAACAAAATCTTCAAGCTTCAGGCACTTGCCTGTTTGGGTGAACTTCCAAGGAGTAGCTAATTCAGAAATAAACAGCATAACACAATATTGGCAAGTTGTATTCAATCTCTGCAGAGCCTTGAAAATAACTCACTTGCTCTGCTGTGGGTGGCTGATAGGGTTTTCAATTTTGTTTTTATAGAATTTGATTTCTGTCAGCCAGTAATATGTCACCATTTATAGTGCACACCATCAATTTCCTACCTGACAGCTTAATAAATGGTTATTTAAACATTACTGATTTCTAGCATTACTCATGGGTAATATAGCAGAAGCCAAAGTGGACTTTAAATATTTTCACGTAATAACGCCAGATTAGGATCAAATACAAACAGAATAAAGTTAAAGAGAAAACTTTGGGAAATGTCTCCAGCTGACCAATATTTTGAAGCATCTTTACGGACACAGGAATCGTGCAACTTTCTGTCGAATTGCGTTCGTTCACCTTGCAAATAATTTGCTCAGCTTCTACTGAGAGACTATCCCAACATCTCGCTGACTGCCAAACTCAATCTCCTTGATCAGTGCATACCATCGTTATTAATGTGCTGCTTTGCTTTACC
Source organism: Mormyrus hasselquistii (assembly GCA_026779605.1). NCBI lineage: Eukaryota > Metazoa > Chordata > Actinopteri > Osteoglossiformes > Mormyridae > Mormyrus > Mormyrus hasselquistii. The sequence continues at coordinate 13,428,472 of JAODKE010000125.1, forward strand.
TACCCCAAAGGCTCTTATCTGGCACCATCGGATGTCTGGATTATGTACACCGCCCTTATATTTTCATTTTCTACCTGCATTGCAGCAGATACCTCTTCATGTACTGGGAGGTAGGAGATGCGAGAGTAGATAAAGACATTTCTACCCGGGATACATGCAGGACTGGTCCCTGTACCTGATTCCTATTCCTACTGTGGCCCCCAAATACTCAGGACAACATGATCCATGTGCTTCATGTTCCCAGTGTCACGCACGGGGATGAACGGGGCCTCGATTTCACAGCATTAGCAGGTTCCCTCTTTGATGTTTACTAGCTGCCCTAAAGGGGATCCTGGTTTCTGGTGGAAACAGAGCGATCTTTGTTTTTTTTTTTCCCCCTCAAGTGCACTTTGATACAAGTTCGGACAAACTGAAAATTACAGCGGAGCACTACACTATAAATTACAGAAGGATTTCATTAATCTTGCAACATTTAAAAATGGTCTTTAGTCAAGACATCACTGCCCTGACAATAGGCTTTTCATTGATATATGACAGATCAATAAAGTAATAAATCACATCCTTTGAAAAATACCTAAGAGAACACAAACCGGCCCTATCTTGTATAGTTCAGCTGTTGGGCTAATTTTTATTGCTATGATGCTACAACTAACAGAAATATTCTGTGAAAAGCAGAAGTCTGATGATAGTCATGCATTTTTATGATATTTTATGATATAAATGATATAAATTAGATAAAGTATAAATCTACATGGAAAACGAGAATTACAGCAAATGAAACCTTCAGATGGGTCTCCTAAGTTTTGATCTTGTGAAGATTCTAACCATTTGGGAAACAGATTTTCCTTTAATTGAATTGTTTTTTTTTGTGATCTCTTCATTAAGATGTTAAACTATTCAGTTAGTCAATTAATAAAATACAGCTCATGCAACAGCTTAATCTATCAGCTGCAGCATTTTAAATGCATTCATTGGTGAACAAAAAAATACATAGATTCTTCTTTAATGTTCAAAGTTAAAGCAAATTGCAGAAGGTTTTTTCTTCCTTGTGCCTGCCAATATACTCTTTGTTTCTTTGTTTTTAATCATGTTTCTGTATTTTAGCTCCAAACATTTGATTGATCGTGGACGTGACAGCTAAAATGCCCTCTTTTATTCCTCCTACAGCAGCTCTGCGGACACCTGTCTACAGTTACAAAGTGCCCAAGATGTCAGACTGAAAAAGCAAGAAACAACAGACAATACTGTTGCACAAAACAATACTATTATTGTTATACAATATAAAACAGCTCTATAGGCAAAAGCTTGACTTGAAGGTGAGATTGAAATATCTACTATGAACTACTCAATCTATGTCTTGTCGAAGATTTTGAAAATCGCACTTTTTGAACAGAAAGTGTCTAGATACAAACGATTTCATTGCTACGATTAAGCAACAGACTGAAGTATTTCCACATATCACATTAGCAACTGACCATCAGCAACTCTGCAACATAACTGCTTCACACAGATGTGCATCGATACGTCTCCTTAAAGCTGGAGTTTGTTCTACTCGGCCATAAATCCCATTTGTCATAAGCCTCAGTGGTGCATTCAAACTCACAATATCAATCTCCCCGGCACACACCATGTAATGTGCTCCTATAAGCGTTATGATACGATAAAACACTCACATCGGCTTTCTGAATAAATATACATTTAAAAGGTATCACACATGAGCTCCCTGACAAAACAAGACCGTCTTAACATCAATCAAAGTAATGAATTTGCAATATATGAAGTATCCCATATTCCCCAAGTACAGAATTGTGAGATAGCTACCTTATATACATTCAGCCTCTATATGGACAAAATAAAAGCGTCGTAAAGTGGAAAGTATCACTAAATATATACACATAGTATTAAGGCAGAGAGAGACAGTCAGGGTTTACCAATTGAGGAGGTAAATCGTTATAATCAGAGTGTAACAGGTTACAAAAGTACAAAGAGCATCATTGTGATCATACATTTGGTAAAGAAATAACGGCAATGTGTGTAAAACTTCATCTGGGGAGGGTGGTTCCGGTACCAGTCCGTGTGTGTTATCACTGGGAGAAAACAACTCTTCACATGCAGGCCCGTCGCGACAAGGCAGGCAAACCAAGCAATTGCTTGGGGCCCCGAGCTGGCCTGGGGCCCCGAGACAACGACTGGTTAAGAATAAAATGCAACGACAAACTGTGTGAGCGCCCTCCATGTCCATTTCGCTTGGGGCCCCCAGATTCCTTCAAACGGCCCTGTTCACATGTGACCAAGAGAACTGCACTTAGGCTGTGCACAAATAATGAAAACATTTCAATGGGAAAATGGCGGGATAATTAATGAAGCGTTATTGCTTTTTGGCCCTGTTTGGTGTTAGTATTTAAGATAGAGAGTAGGGTGAAGGTGGTGGCTGAGCGGGTTTGGATGCTGTGCCTGTGATCGGGGGGGTCACAGGTCCATATCCCCGGCTCAGCAGGGGGTATTTCACTTTCAGGCCTTTAGCAAGGCCCTTAACCCCCAGCTGTTCCAGGAACTTTACGATTTTCCAAAAAAAAAAAAAAGTTGAATAAAAGTGTTTGTTAGATAAATAACAGGGAGAAACAGAGGAGCTCACTGGCGACCCTACAGTGACTTTGGCCATCATTAATATGGGCTAATAGCCCCTGCAGGATAAGGGTTAGGAACTCCCTGTGGCAGAATTAGTTGCAGTTCCGGCCAAGAAGAATGGGGAAATGTAAACACGGTGTAGGCGTGTAGCGCAGCATGACGGCAGCGCACCCTCCTGCTGTGTGCTCGGCCAGTCAGTCGGAACGATGGTACAACCGCTATCGCGGGTGCACTGGAGCTGCTGGAGGGGAGGCGGGGGCCAACCCCCCCCGTGGGTCTGCCAACACAAACACAGGGAGCTGGCGGACTGACAGGAACCACCATCAACAATCCGCCTGTGCAGTCGGTTGATCGGCAATTCACCACATTAGCCCGGCATCGACCCGTGTGTGTGTGTGTGTGTGTGTGTGTGTGTGTGTGTGTTTGTGTGCGTGCGCATATGACCAACTGCTCTTAACAAAGTGCAGGGTGAAGGGAAGGGGGAAGCCCTTAGCACGCACCAGCTTGTTCAAGAGAAGCAGACGTCGGACACTAAGCCTGTCCGCGCTCCAGTCATAGTCAACCCTTATTTCTGATTCAAGCTGCACGTGCTTGAGGAACACAGAGGGGCTCAATTCGCAGCATTCAGCAGTGACCTTTATCCCGCACCGACCAATCCAGCAGCCTGTATCTTAACAGCAGACAGGTACTAAGCTCCTTCCCTCATTCAGAACAACAGACAGGACAACAAACTGCATACGAGAGGGAAAGACTTAAGCCATAAATAAAGTTTTGAGTCATTTAACTTGTTTGGACCCATTTATTTTTAATTACCGCCTACCCCTGTGGGCTGCTTTTGGAAACCGCTATAAAGATTCATGGCCCTAGTTACAAGACAGCCCCTTTTACACTGTACAGCCACGCCAGTACAGTGCGCTGTTCTGTTTGAGAGACCTGGGTATAATGTCATTAAATGTAATTTCTCCTCTCAGGTCAGATTGTTCGCAAGATAGGAATCCTCCATTGTTTTCTAGGATGACGACACGTGTAATAATGAGACTCATCTGTGCCTCTTCGCCGTAATACCCGCAGCTGCCAGGACGGTGAAGTCCGGCGGAGAGTGGTAGCACTAAAGCAATCAAAAGCCAGTTTTATGTGCTTGCATAGAACATTGAATTCCTGCATGACAGCCATTCAGGCTCAGGATCAATAAAGACAAAGAGCTGATCTAGGCACCTGGTACTGCTGGTAGTTGTACAGATTGCTGTAGTAAGTTGGGTAGCGGGAAGGCTGATAGAGGTTGTAGTATGAGGCGTCGACCACAAGGTCAGATGAACCCTCAGAGTGCCCCCTGCTGGTGGATGTAGGGCTGGACACCGGAGTGGAACGACTCCCTGGAACAAAGAACAGTATAAATAAACTCCTCCCATCTCCACTGAGGAACCTTATGCAGTCCTGTTATTAATGGTGCGCGGCTTAAAACGTGAGCTCTTCTCTATTCAGAAGTGTGACCTTTTGACTTGTGCTTTGAAGAATAACTTGTGCACGCCGCAAAGAACAGTGTCTCACTGCAAACTGCCGGCTATAAGATACATATTTTTTCTCTTATCCCTAATAGAAAAAATGTATAGTTTATTGCCATCTGGAGAGCACTGGGACAAATATTAAAGAAAAAAACATATGTCTACTTTGACAAAACACGGTTTAAATACCATTGTTTTTATGTTTCACTCACCAGACTACTACTCTTTGAATGCATTGTTTTAATGGAAAAACACTAATTGTAAAGTATTAAATAATTCAACCAATTCTCAACCATAACGTATACTATTCCATATATATATGCACAGAATATCAGAAACAAATTTTCAAGATATTAAACTGGACCTAAAAACAAACCGAATTAACTTTAAAAATATGCCACAATGGCAGAACTACAGGTGCTCACACATTTTCTCACGTTTTACCTACCGGATATCGAAGGGAGGTACTGTGGTCCTGTTAGAATGGACCCAGAGCGTACCCCGTTAAAAATGAGACAAAAACTTTAAATACAAAAAAGAGGCATTATTTTCTCGTTTGACGTCATCGTTTGTATGCCTAACCTCCCATTCACAGTTATCTGTTCTGATCCGTTTTTTAATAAAATGAAACAGCTGCCCCTTACTGGGATCTTGGGACCTTGGTAGCAGAAACCCAATCAGTGCCTAACTCCTTTTGTACCACTCTGTCACCAGAGGCGGTCATCAGTGGAGCGGGACAGCCTTGACCTGGCTGGTATTCTACTCCTGAGTGCACTATCGGAACAGTGGGAACAGAGTGTTTCTGCCACCGCTGCGCAGAGTGATCAAGACATGGCCGAATTTGGCAGCACGCAATCGGTGCCCAGTAGATATGCCAGCGCCTCCGTAATGCATTGATGTGTAAAGAGCAGCGCTATTCCCACAGCCCTGCTGAATGGTCACTTCCGCGAGGGCTCTGGGCTGCTATGCTAATTGCTAAACGCAGCAGTTCAGGGGTGCAGATTATACGGCCGTCTTAGTCTTTCACGCGCAGGATTATAACGGTAAAAGGTGTGAACGAACTACAGCAGATGAAGCAAACAAATGTCTGTATTACACTTTATACTAACTGTACTTTTTAAAGGTAATAACACGACTGGAATATTATCATATTTGAAAACAGAATGTGTAGTGTCGTTTCCAAGTGTGACTTGTAAGTGCATCAAATTTACTTTAAACAGGCCAGAAAACGTGTAGACAGTTAATTTCCTAGTTGTCAGTGAACCACATCAAGAAAGTTTTAACAGACATAAAAATATTGGAAAAAAATTAAGAGAGCACTACATATATCTGCATTATTACATCCAGGTTTAATCGTGGTTCTGCTGGCAGAAGGATACACTACGTTACAGGCTGATATACAAGAATAGGGGAAAGCAGGAAATACTCGGAACGACCATAAACCAGCCAGGTAAAGGGCGGAAGTGACTTTCTAATGCCACAGATGACTGTTAACTTATCTGACAGTTTCTCACGAATCGTAGGATGACATCAAAAGGAATGGGAAGCATTAAGTGCAGGTGTGAAGTGCACTGCTAGGACAGTTTGCATCAGGCTCCTAGAAGCAGGACTGAAGTCCCATAACCAAGGAAGAAATCCTTCGTCATTGGGAAGCAGAGAAGACCCTGGCTGCAGTTTGCAAATATATATATATATATATATATTCACAAACGCACACCCATAAATTGAGAAATGAGTGAAACAAAAATTGTGCTGCGGTCCTTTAATCTTATCCAGAGCTGTATATCACAAGAACCCACACATCCATTTTATGATTAAATTTCACAACACCCAAATAACTCATCTGTGTATTTTCATTACTTTAAAATATTATGTTTTTCAGTCACCGCGTTGTTTAACATTCATATCGTGCATTTTCTTGTATTGCATTACTTTACACTTTGAATGCTAAAAGTCCTAAAATAGAAAAACCTTTTGTTTAAAACATGATCGGTCGGTTTTCGGCCACCACCGGAAAGCGTAAGCTCCGGAGTGCTGCGTGTGCGACACTGGGCTGGGCGTACCTGCAGCAGAGGGACATGTGGCAGTGCTGGCTGTCGACGCAGGTGGGGACTTCTCCCCCACAGAGAAGAAGCAGGCCCTGTCCCTGGTCCCCTCGTCCTTAAGCACGAGCTCAGTGCCGGACAGATGAATCGGACTGCAGATGCCCATCTCCTCTTCCTGTGCCTGCTGCCTTCGGAGAGCCACCTGGACTCAGTAAGTAATGAGACCGTATACAAATGATCCTTTGTCATGTGCTGAATTCATGCGATTTCCAGATAACCTGAATTTCAAGCTAAAGATCAACAAATGACGAGCCTATGCTTTTTAGAACAGGGCAGGCACCGGGCAGAGGTGTACCCTTCACAGGATGCCAGTCCGTCACAGGGCACAGGCACACAGGGCAACAGTATGCCAATGAATGTATACTAAAATGCTGGATGAGTTTTCTAAATATAATAAATTAAGGAGCCAGATGTGTTTCACGGTGAATTACAAACTTGGTCTTTGACAATTTCAGTATATATAGACCAGCAACCTTGTACGTATGTGTGACTGGCTGAAGGATGCAACAGAAGCAGGCAACAAAATAAAGTAAAATATGTACTGGTAACAAAAATCACTTCCATGTAAGAAAACGTTTAATACATAGTATCCAACACCAGTCTTGAAAAGTAAACAAATATAACGAGGCCTCCTGTTAGTGTAAACAGTTATATTTAAAACTATTAAGAGTAAAAGAATCTGTACTTCGCTGGCAGCAGATACAGGAGACTATAAAGCAATGATGTACCTGTTTCCTATGCATTTAGCTAATGGCATATAGGCGACAAAGAAAAACCATAAAAACCTACATTAATCATGCTATTTATTGCAAAGTAAAGTCCCGGTACGCGCCTTTGGTAAAAGGCGATCACATACTGTACCTGGGCCGCCATGACCCGTTGGCGTTCCGAGATCAGTTTGCACTTCTGACACTGGCAGTCTTTCCAGTTGCAAAAACGCTTGTGCCCTTTCAAAGGCGACACGAAGCCGTGGTTCCGGCATCTGGAGCACTTAGGCATTCGCGGCAGCTTCTTGCCAGCTGGTGGCGACAGGGACCTGGCACATTCCATGTGATGCTTCGTCTGGTCGTCGTCGCTCATCTGAAAGTAAGGGGGACAGAAATTGAATTTCGAAGGGGTTCGACACTAAAATCTCCCAAACACCAAATAACCAAGCAGTTATGCAAGTGTACATATGAGGAGTCTACGGTACCCACAGCCTTGTCCGGGAGGTCAAGTGACCGGCTGAGACTTTATACGGAAGCAACGTGGTGTCCTTTGCAATGCAACAAGCTTGCATTCTGCCGCGCGAGCTCCGGCCCTGTAAGCGCGCGCTTTGGCGCGTCCGGGGGGCGCGTTCCGGGGGCGCGTGGCGGTCCAGCAGGGGAGCTGCCTCCCCTGTGCGCATCCCGCGTCGTGACTATGGCTTTTGCCAGTTTATCCTCACCAAAGGCATCACTTAGGTTAACCAAAAACATACAGAGCAGCCAGGCTCGTGTAGGCCCTCGCCGTATAAACCCAAGCCATCAGCAGCAGCCCAAACCACTCATTTTACATTAACGTAGCCCGTAGGACCGCTAACCTGGGGGCGGCAAGTCAAGTGTAAAACGATAAATGAGATTAAAACAGGCCAGTTGACGGTAAAATGACAATAAAAAACATTATGTCTGATTAATATTTTGTTGAAGCTGTGGTTTTATTGGCCTTGGTAGGCTAATGGCATTTAATAAGGTCGACGGCTACAAATTTACATTGTAAATGCAAAACATTATGCAAGCTCAGATTTGGATTTAATTCTTCTAAATGTTTCTTATATAAAGACAATACGGGGAATTTATTTTCAAGTACGGTTTACCTGCGAATTTCATCGGGAAACGTGGTCGAAAGATAGGATCACACAAGTACGTTTAAGTAATTATGTATGGTTTTTACAAAGAAATATGCAGATAACATTTAAAAATATAGTACGATATAGCAAGAAAGGTAATCAAAGTTCCGATGCATGTATAGCTATAGTTTCATACTTTAAATACGCTTACCTTGTTGGCTAAGTTGAGATTTTTGGGGTACACCAATGGCCGTGGTGCAATGTTAGCCTAGATACATTTATTTTCTCAAACGGCTGAAGATTCTCAGTATAATAAACAAGCAATCCTTATTTAGCTCATGGTCGGTCTATTCAATGAAATTAAGTGCTAAAAAGATGTTTGCAAGGTAATGTGCTTACCTTAAGGAAACCACGAGAAATACTGTATGCGATGCAGCCGTTTTTCCGTTAGTCTAAAATCATTTTTAAAATAGGCCTATATTGGTTAATATCACCGAAGCATCACGAAGGATACTAAAATACTGAAGGATAATAAAATATAGCAATTTCAGATTTTACAGTTAGGTTTTTGCATCTCATTATCAGGTATCAGGTTATGTATGCTGAAACGAAATAAATGAGAAACACACCCAAATTACATTACAAATTACAATTCTCATCCTCTTGGTACAGTATATATCGTGGGCTACATATCATGGGTTTTTCTGTGAGTTGGCAGTCTCATTTGTGTCCAGAAAGAAGAATTGAATTATTTGTGACTGACCTTAAGGAATGTGACATTTTGTAAAAGGACATTCCCATTTTTTTTTTTAATACATTCATCTGCACCGCATAAAACTTCACTGTGGTTTTTACCAAAAGCAAGCAGGAGGAAGAAAGACAGAATAGAGAATTGTCATGCACTATATCAGGTTAATTTCCAACTTTATTTGTCAATATTAGCACAATGGTATTACTGTTTAGGTTTGATGGTAGGGAATAGCATGAATATTTAGATTTGTTTGCATGATACTGCATTTACTGTTAGCATGATTTATACCGTCATTGTTTATTGCCATGTACTGTGGTAACGCTGAACTGCTAGTGTATGTAAAACAGTATTTCAAAGACATACGGTATTCATCATTGCAAGATATTTACATGTTTTCTGCACTAATTCTTGAAACGCTGCCCAATCATTACCCTAAGTGCCCAAATGAGTTTCCTTCACACCTTAAAGTACATGTTTATAATCCCATAGAATGTACAAATGCTAATTTTAAAACAGTTCATTGTTTACCAATTTATTGCATTTTTTGTCAAAATGAAAATGCCCCCTTCCTTTCACTCAGCACCCCCAATTTAATACCTCTGAGTAAGAATTCAATAGGATCTTGTAAATGGTTTAGTCCTGGTTCAAGCCCACGCTGGGAGCTTCAGTTATGTTGCCCCTTATCAGCTTTGCTTCACCAAGGGTGCGTGGGAAAGTAGGCTGAGGTTGTTCTTGTCCTCCTATGGCACATGGATTAAAGTCCATCAGGCACCTGCGAGTTCCTGGTTGCCAGTAGCGAGGATCACGCTACTGGTCTTATCTGCAAATTTCTCACCTACGTGGAGCTTGTTAATTTTGAATGTGAAAAGATGGCAGAGTGGATTGGTACACACAAGCGAATGAGAGGCCATTCTGTACAGACGAGAACAGATGCCAAACCGAATGTGTCAGCATTGCGGGTGAGTTAAAAATAAAAACAGTATGCTAGGTTTCTGCATGGCTATCCACTTTGTAGTAAAGTAGCTACAACATGATACTAACATTTCACAAATGGCAATAATATGGCTTCCTTACCTTGTGCACCAACATTTTTCGACTGCTAATGTGTGTGCAGCTCTTCCATAGTCACAGTAACACACACACACACCATGAGAATCAGCATCAGTCATATGAAGTGCACAGATATATACACACACACAGATGTTAATATTTTGTTTTTGGCAGGTCTATTCATTTATTTAATAATATCCCCAAAACAAATAATATTCCAAAAGGGTTTTATTTATGGAATGGCAGGGTATTCAAGAACATGTTTTTTTATATCATTATAAATAGAACAATTAAATTCTTATTGTTCCGGGACCATTTTTTCTGAATTTTTCTGAAATACAACGACTTCTATTTTTTCTACTCAAAGTCATGACTTTGGTTAGCGAAATATTCTGTTAAATAATGCAGCTTGAACAACATCTATTTTCTTACTTAAATAACAAGCTTTAAAACATCAGAAATGCTTAAACAGACCACAACGTCTTAGGACAATCTGTAACCGCGAGGCACTGAATAAAATGTTATGTGTTATGCTATGTGTAATGCTCAGTTATGTGGCATTTGAATCTGGTGGCCACTTCCGGTGTCTTTTTTTTTTTTTTTTAAATCTAAAAACTGCTAAAGCAAATTGCATTAACTGCCAGCAGAGGGAGACAATGAGCTATACAACATGTAAGATATTTGACATTTCGCAAAGATTATAAATGTCTAAAACATCTAAGAGAAAACTGACTGAATGCTGATTAAAGGTAATCACTTTAAAGCAGTTTTTTTCTGTTATGCGGCAGATGAAAGGCACTTAAGATTTCAATGCGTCAGAGTACTTTAAATAATAAAATTCTAAACATATATAAAATACTACAGTAAATGTTGTTTCTAATTTCTCCCCGTAATACCATATATACAGTGACATACTACTTGTATGTATAAGCAATTAAAATAAAATTGATACACATTACACTTAAAATTTATAAAAAATATGAATCGGGTAAAAATACGATTTCTGAAATACATTTAAAATTTGTATATAAAGGTTTAAATTTGGATGTTTCATGTAAATTTGATGTGTTATAAACACATATACAAGGATAGAATGTGTATTGTGGTGCAAGAGTGACAAATTCCCATCACACTAATATTGCATCCTCCAAAACAATGAGTAAATGGAGAGTTTAAGCTAATACTGTAAAATACATAAATAAAACAGAATCCGATACATACAGCATTTCTGAGGACAGGTAAGGCATGCTTTAGGATTGAATCATCTTATTTTCTTGAGATAGTATAAACTACAAATAAAATGGAATATATAGGCACAAGTGAGGCATCATGAGCTATATGCCGTCTCCAAATACTGCCTTTCAGTATCTAAAGTAATAAGAATCTTTGTCCAGTTCAAATAGTCTTTAGCACATGCGTAATATAATGCTTTCTGACTGCTTATCATTGCTGGTGAGCTCAGGCACAAAATTATCCACTTATAAATACATTCAGTATCTGTTCAGGTCAACATGCACCGATAGCAGCATGGAGAAAGGAAGGAAGTAGCAGATGCACTAATCAAAAGTGCTTCTCCCCGTAGGACTGGGGGGCGCCTTTCTCCCAAGGCGAGGTGTCCCCTGTGGGAAAAGAGGATATTGGAAACACTGAGCAACTCTCAAAGACATTAACTGATATCCTGAGTGATTATCCAGTTACAGGCTCTCTTTAACTACACAGATCAAAATTGTGTGTGTATTTTTAGCTGCTAGTATTGCCTCCGTTACAAGGTTATTTAGCGTATCTGCTAATGCACTGGCCTCCTGAACACTGCTCAGCATATTGAAAGACCTGATGGACGGATGGTTCACTAAATAGTGCCATTTTGTAAATTTACCCGTAGTATCGACACGCTCCTATATCGTACAATGATCAGCGTTTCGAAGATATCGCGTAAGCAGCAACACGCACGCGATAGGCTGCATGTTTGCATTATGAGTTGATAACGCTCTCATTGTTTGAGCTGGACCCGTAAGCCGCTCCGGAAAAATAAAATCATCTGCCCCATTAATGTAAGGTATGTTTTCTTTACACCATAATTGCCATTCTATCAGACAGATGTTAATCTAGAGGTGGGGGGGGAGAAAAAAAAACGAATTTGTGTTTAATGAACTGCAAAGTGTGCGGCAGTCAAGCGACAGCCACGGAGGAGAAGCTGAAGGTCAGGACGTGGTTTTAAACACAGGTGCTGGGGTGTGTTACAGTCAATGATGTTAGATGACCACTCCAGTGAGCAAGACCTTTTCAAATACCCTGAAGAAGAGACGGCGCACACACACCGGGGACTGTGCTTTGGAGAAGTTGACGTGGGCGTACAGTAGCACAGCAATGTCTTTGTGTCCAGCTTCGAGGGCTATCGACAGGGCGTTACTCCCATCCTGGACACACGAGGACACAGAGATCAAAGTTGCCATACAGCCACAGCCACTGTGAGTATGAATCGGCAGAGGTGGAAGTCATTATGTTAGCTTCTGGGAAACTCACGTTGTCGCTGAGCGTGGCGTCACAGCCGGGCTGGGCCAGCAGCAACTTGACGATCTCGGCGTGGCCGTGCTCACTGGCACACATGAGTGCCGTGGAGCCCTCGTCGTCCTGAATGTTGACGTTGGCCCCGCACGCCAGCAGAGCTTTCACCATGTCCATCCTCCCGTGACTGACGGCTAGCATGAGCCCCGTCTGGCCAGCCTGCGGGCCGAGAGCATAGGGGTCAGTCATAAGTCAAGCCACCATGCAACATTCACTCAAGTACTTGTATTGAGAATAAATAAAACATGCTCAAAACCAATTCCATTATCTACAATTTATGCTTATGAATCCAGTGTATTCTGGGAAATTTATGAATGCAAAATAATTGGCATTATGGCAAAACGGAGATTAGCATGTGTCCCATTAGCATCTATTACGCAAACTAATAGCATATGAATGGTAGAGAAGAAGCCAAATCTGAGCCTCACCATGTCAGTAGGGGGCATTTTTCAATTAAATTTAATATTTGGTTATTTTCATAGCCCATGAACACTGCAAAAAAAGCATTTTTTTTTTTTAAAGTCCCTCTCAAGAAAGCTGAAGTTTTTAAAAATATATTTGAATGATTACGCTTGGCATTATTAATTATTATTATTACTATACATTTAATTTATAAAGCATTTTTCATTAGAATAAATGCTTACATAAATGTGCCTACATAAAGACAAGATTAACAAGATTACAAGTCTAGTGTAAAGAGTCACAAAAACAAAAATCCTCATCTGAAATTTCGTCATCTAGAGAAAAACTTTACTTAGGGAAGTTCTTCAGAAGATAACAATCAGGTCTCATGCT
>JAODKE010000125.1:13441774-13458119 GCA_026779605.1 Mormyrus hasselquistii
AACCTGACTGGCTTTAGCGTTGATGCTAACCTGACTGGCTTTAGCGTTGATGCTAACCTGACTGGCTTTAGCGTTGATGCTAACCTGACTGGCTTTAGCGTTGACGTCCCCCTTGCTGAACAGCTCTTCCACAACCCTCATGTCCTTCTCAGCTTCCACTGCTGCAAGAGCAGCAAGCATGATGGGAGTGTAGCCGGCCTTGTTCTGCTGATCAACATTGCAAATGTCTGCAACAATAAAGTCAGGGACGTGAGCACCTCTTCCAAGGCCAGCCTCGCGAGGAAGAGAGAACTTGAGAGCAGGCACTGTTGAGGGAGGAGGGCACTTTACATGCAAGCTTATTCAAGCAAGTTCCTGCTGAAGAGGAGGAAATCCAACTTCAAAAGCAGGGGGAAGCCAGACACTCTGGATATGTAGTGATGAACAATGCACACAAAGGTCAACCCCTTCCGGCACAATGGACCAAGGGCTAAGCTAAGAGCACGGAGGGTCGGAGAGGCTCGGCAAACAAAGGCACAAAACAACGGGCACCTCCCTGCCCACACATCACATTCCAAATCGTATTCATTGCACATCACTTTTCCGCGCTGGAAGTTGAAGACGGTCGACATGGAACCGTCGCAGTTGAGAGCAGATTATCAGATTTCTACGCAACTGCAAAGGTTGAGTGTGTTCAGATGAATTTGCTTAATCTACCGTCTCATATTTGAAGAAGAATGGGAAGCTTCACGAATAATTTAGAGTGAAAATACAAAAGCTGAACTGTTCAATGCTACACTCACGTGGTACTTCTATCGAAAGTGACAGAGTTGGGGGAAGGGTTAGAATTTATGCCTGCCCCCCCCGGGATTCAAACCCATGACTTTTGCATTGTCAGCAAATGCCCGCCATAAAGAGCTACGGGAGCAATGTTAGCTGCTCACATTAATGTTGAGCAATGCTAAAGCTTGACATTATAATTTGATATATCATAGCGCTGTAAATGATTGCCAAGAAAGTGAACTGCAACTGCATTTTAAGAGGGACAAGGCAGACCGCACCTGCATCCAGTAGCTTCTTGACAATATCAAAATTAGAGTGGGACACGCTGTAGTGGAGAGCGGTGTTGCCATTGCCGTCAGCCATGTTGACGATGTGCCTCAGCACAGCAGGGGCCATGGCTTTGAATGCTGACAGGTAGTCTTCCACCATGGCCGGAACCGCGGACTTCTGACTGGACACTCTGAACCACTCGTGCTGCAGTGTGCTCAGGCACGCCCTCTGTGGGAGAGATCCGGCATTGGATTTCAGCAAACTCCTCCATCAGAATAAATGGCATTTATTTCATCTGTTAAAACAGCAATCATTATTTAGTAATTGAAAAACATTACAGCCCAGCCTCAGTTCACATAAAAATAAATTAATGAATGAAACAAGCAAGCAGGCGAGTAAGAAGAAAAAAAAAACAAAAAGGAAAATTAACATCTTCAGAAAGCCAGTTGTAGTAGTCGGGCCTCCTGCCAGCACATTGCTAAGGCATGTCCAGAAAATCTGGCACTAAGACCCACTATTTTTGTGAGTCAGTTAAATTTATAGCAAAACATATAAAAGCAAAATAGTTCTTGTTATTCTGGACCACAGTGACCAAGGTACTGCCTCTTAATCACTTAAAATGAGTGTAAAATCAAGCAAGAAACAAAATACATTAAATCACAGAAAATACAAACATTCTCAGAAAGTGCTGCAATTTCAAGGCAGCAATAACTCAACAATGTATACTTAACGGATTTTGAACCTCATAAAAAGGATCCGGATAATTAGAGAAAATTACTGAGCTAGTACGTAATACAAAGATTTATCCAAATTGGACATTCTTTTGTTTCATGAGAGAAATACAAATATCATTCATTCATTTTCCAACCTGCTTCCCTGCTTTCCAACCAAACTCCACACACACGTAACCCAGGCGGACACTCGAACCCGGGTCCCAGAGGTGTGAGGCAACAGTGCTAACCACTGCACCACCATGTCGCCCCCCAAAACACAAATATCCTATGATATAATTTCAAAAAAAGGGCAGACGACGAATACAGCAGCGCCTACGGTTCACGAACACGGTGGTCTATGAACAATTTGGCAAAAATTTCATGAAAAAAATGCATCGGGTCGTGTACAAAATTTGGTTGACAAACAGATTCCTAGACTAGAATCCTGTTTTTATACTAGTGTAGCACCGGCGGGTCCCATCATGCCCTGCATATCCCAGCATGCCCTGCGTGCAATTGTAAACAAAAAGACCACAACAGGCACCGAACGAGCACCGAACCCAAATACACAGATGGGAAACACAAGGGTGTCAGACGCCGAACGGCAAGATGTACAAATGGTGGAAGATTTCCACACCCTAAATACACGCGAGGATCTTTAAAGTTTGTCTTTAAAATGCCTTTAAAGTTTTTACTATAAAAACCAGAAAATTAATTAACAAAAAATATTATTTGGTAGGCTTACAAATTAATCGAATTTCAATGCTTTCCTATGGGAAAAATTGCCTTGGTTTGCGTACAAATTGGTTCATGACCACATTCCTAGAACGGATTGTGTTCGTGAACCGCTGTACTTTAAATAAAACGGCATCATTCTATTTCTAAAGCCCGGTCTGAGTATTCTCACCATGTCTTTGCCGACTAGAGCCTTGGAGTCATTCAGATGGTTCTTCATTAGATGGCATGCCGTCATCATTTTCTCACTTAACTCGTACCTGACAGAATAGACAGATTTGCTTTCATTAGTTAGCAGGCAGGGCAAGAAAAAAAAATAAATGTCATAGAGGCTGTAATTGTACTTCAGTCAACATGAATTAAGGTGAGAAATCAAGATTCACATACCTCTCCCTAACTTCCGCCTTTTCCGGATTCCTCTCTGCTCGCCCTTGCACGGCTCCCTCGTTACAGAATTCCTCTGCTCTACTCCCCTCCTTCCCACCGTACACCTGTTGCTCGCTCCCAGATTCCTCCGAGCTGCTCTCCTCTGAGCTGGAGTCATCGCTCGACGTTGTCTCATACCTGTAAGTGGGACACTTCTGAATAAGGCTGGACGATATCGCGTCACAATAATATAATCCCCAGGGCTTTGGACAGCTTTAATAATCTGTATAAATCTGATGAATCCTTATGGTTTAGTAAATTCGGTTAGGGGAGGAGTCCACACACGACTGTTTTGGTAAATCATGGAAGCGATAAGCACTGAAGTGGCGGTGAAGAAAGGCACGGCTCAGCTTTGCATACCACAACATCTTTTGAAAGAGGAGATACTGCGGATAAACGAGGCAAAAAGACGTCGATGGTGTGGCGATACTTCTTGCAGTTTAAAGTTTGACATGTTTACTGAACATAAGGATACGCTGAATTTATACAGATTATTAACTTTGGTTCATCACAATACACCTCTCATTAATATTTTAGGTGCACTACTAATCTGCTTACCAGATTGTGGGAGTAAGTAAACGCCCATATAGTACTGAAAAGCCGGCATCTGGAGAAATGTTTACACCCATCATCTAAAGTCCTAGTGACTATTCGCATGGGTCATATAATCGTGATGTGATATCATGCAGCCCAACTCCTGAACTCTTCTGAACCATGGCTAACAGAACCACAAATCATCTGCATTTGCTAATTTGCCTAAAAAGAGTATGCAGTGTATTGTAATGGCTCTATAATGCATATTAAAATGTTACAGTCTGCAATAAACAAGCACTGCTCTCAGTCTCGTTGTGGAATTGATTTTATTTTGACTGTCTTGTCTCTTTGTCGGACATAGAGGACTCGAGGTTTTATTTCAAGACCATTCATCAAAATGCCGTAATATTTATATTTTGATTGCGACAGCAAATTTAACGCATTAATACTGTATAAAATTATTGTTTCACTTTGATTCTTTTTCATTAACAAAAAAGTCTTTACATTAGCACTTTGATAGATTATGCACTCAATTATGATTCCTAGCGGATGGCAAGAATTACCCAAAAAACCTGAAGCCCGTGCAAAATTTTGCTTGCATTACTCTTAAGTACATTAAGTGATTTTAACAAATGGTTAAGAATGTTGAATAGATATGTTTAATATGGAGTCAACAAACAATATTTTTGTGTGGGTCCTATTGTAGGAATGTGACCACCAATAAATGAGACCAAACCTGGTGAAAAAGGACACCACATGTCTGAATGTCTGATGAAGGGCTTGGGCCTGAAACATCACATAAGGTAGCAAAATTCTAAATAAAATTTGGAGCATCATCTTGTGGGCAGAATCTATCCTTTTCGCTGACTGCTTCCATTGTCCAGTACCCAGAGTATATCATTTGCATTGTGTAGGTTCAT
This sequence comes from Mormyrus hasselquistii, assembly GCA_026779605.1. NCBI lineage: Eukaryota > Metazoa > Chordata > Actinopteri > Osteoglossiformes > Mormyridae > Mormyrus > Mormyrus hasselquistii. Next base: position 13,446,135 of record JAODKE010000125.1, read on the forward strand.
ACACTGAGACAAACCTTACCCCAAGATGGTGCCTATGCTCTATATTTTATAGTGTGTCCTGTAGATTCAAACATTAGTCTGTTACTGATCTTGTCTTGGTCTCACCCTGCCTTGGTCTTGGTCTTGGTCTTGTCTTGGTTTCAATACACTCTGGTCTTGGTTGAGGTGATCTTGACTACATTACTACTATGATATTAAAACCTCAATACTCACCCTCCATTGACGCCTACAAACTGCAGGTTCTTTTTTGTGCCGTTGGCTCCCTGACCACCGTCTTTCTTCTTCATGATTGACTTGAGAGTGTTCTGGCTGCCAGGCTGTCCTGGAATATTAGGGCAGACATTCAGTGTAGGATCTACAGAGCTTTCAGCACAAAATGTGCCCTAAGGCCAATTAAACGTAATGCACTGTCTCTGGGCCACTTAACAGGAATAGGGCTCATTGATCAACAAAAATAATGACTGTAAATGAGACGGATTTAGTGCTATAGGCTCATTTTCATGGGCAGCCCTGGCCAGTTCTTAGAACAGCAACCAAGAATTACAGTAAGATAAGTTATATATACAAATGAATTACACAGAGACTAATACCCAAACCTGTACAATGTGGACGCATAGACACATACGCAGACACACACGCACACACGCAGACACACGCAGACACACGCACATACGCAGACACACGCACATACGCAGACACACAAACACACACGGACACGCATACACACACACACACACGGACACACACAGACAGATTGATAAACACATAATACAGAAAACAAAAAGGCAGCAGAACAAGTCAGTAAGCAAGTAATTTCTATTATTAAGGACAAAGATAAATGTATTACAAATGCATGGCAAATTTTTGTTTACTTCCTTTCCCTCAAAACCATAGTTTAATATTATAAAATGTATTGTAACTGCAGTAAAGCTAGCAATTTGTTATAATATGATGGTATACAAGACAAAATTCAGTTCTCTGAAGATCTGCTAAGGAAACAAATTCAATAAGCTGTAAAATAATGTTTGTAATTGCTGGCATTAACTATTGTTTATCGAAAAGGTCCTTAAGGGTTTCGGGTTTCGTTTGAACTGAAACAAAAGGTTGTTCTTTGAAAGATGTGGACCACGGCCTCACTGTTCAGTAACCCTTCAACTGAACACTCTCCTGTGTTTGGAAACTATTTTAGAGCACATCAACCACAGACCAAAAGCTCTCTGTGGGATAAGAAGCTTCCAAAACCGAGGGCTCTCTAAAATATTTTAAATGCAGGGTTTCCTTTGCCAATACTATTCTGAAAAACATTCTCTTCGTCTCTAAAATGCAAGTCAATAGTACAAATGTGCAAAACTGCTAGCTCCACCCTCTGTAAGTGATCTATTTCTGCTGATTTAACTGAAAACCTAGGTCACTCATTTCACACTGAACTCATGTGCTGACATACACACATACAGCATATGTACAGATAAAAGCAACTGAGCAGGCCGGCGTGTACCGTGCAGGGCTGTGGACATCTGCTGGTCCATCAGACTCTTCTGTGTGGACAAACTCTGTTGGTGTGTGGACAGTCTAGGACAAACTGAAGATGACTGGGACAGTGCTGCTTCTGCATGGGTCACCTCTGACTTCCCCTCGGCCAGCTGACCCACGTCTGATCCAGACAGAGTGAAAGAGAGAGAGACATAGAGAGAGACAGACATAAAGTTTCTAAAATTAAAAGACACTGCAGACAGATTTAGACAACAGTCGCAGGAAAACAATTTAAAACAATCTATTGTGTGCAGTAAGTCTGGGAAAAGCGAAGTGTGGTTTGCATACTTGCATTTACTGTTTGCTCTGTGACAAACATAAAAAAGTTAAAAACACGTGTGATTATTTTGGCATATTTTATTTTTGTTAATAGTGCCCTTATCATAACTGAATTTTGCCATAATTTAATACTGCAATGCACTGCTTATAAAACCAAAACATACATAAAATTAAACCAAAATGACTCAGAATGTTACATCGTAATAGCAGTCTTCCAACAGGTAATACATCAAAAAATGTGCAGACAAAGAAGGTTTATTACAATAAAGGTATGTTTCTGAGCTACCAATTACACCAGCATGATCCTTTAAACTCTCACTTAAGAAGTTAATAAACCGTTTGCTTTATGTTCAAAAACTGCTCTGTATATTAGGGAACAATTTTGCATTACTTTATGGCAAATGGACTGCATTTATATAGTGCATTTTTTATTTATTTTTTACTCAAAATGCTTTACCATTCATGCCTCACATTCGCCCATCCACACACCCATCCACACACCGATGGCGGAAGCTGCCATGCAAGGCACCAACCTGCACACCAGGAGCAATTTGGGGTTCAGTGTCTTGCTCAAAGACACTTTGATAGGGTCAGGAGGAACCAGGGCTCAAACCTGCAACCTGCTGGTTGCCGAACGATAACACTACCTCCTGCACCACCATCTTCCCGTATCAACTCTTATCAGCTCTGCACATGCAGAGAACGTACAGAACTATTTATAATAAAAAAAAAAAAATCAGTTTTCAAGTTTAAGTACTGCATCTCATATTAAATGCAATACATTTAATAAGGACATAAGAAATTTACAAATGAGTGGAGGCCATTCTGCCCATCAAGCTCATTTGGGGAGAACTTAACTAATAGCTCAGAGTTGCTAAAATCTTATCTAGCTCTGATTTAAAGGAACCCAGGGTTTTAGCTTGCGCTACACTAACAGGAAGACTATTCCATACTCTAACTACACGCCATGTAAAGTGCTTTCTCAAATCCATTTTAAAATGGATGGCTACACCAGTTTTAAAATTTAATGGTTACACAAGCTAGACAGACATGACCCACTCCACCTTTTCCCTTTTACGAATGATTTAATTATATCAAACAATACTGGAAAAATGTTGCATATAATTAGAACATACTCTGTTCAGACATGGGCTATAGCCTGACATACAGGCACACGCACACAAACAAACGCGTACATAACCTGATCCTTCCATATTCTGCACACTTTTCTTTGCATTAAAAAAACAAAAACATTATTCGAATATGACATTACACATCACTCTGTACACTCTCCTTATTAAACTCAACAGTATGCAGATATTATATCAGGGATACACACAAACACGCACGGGCACATGCACACGTGCGTATGCCGTGTTCAGCAGCTACAAATCCAGGCCAAGATTTTGTTTCTACCAGCCAGATGAATACTCTAACTGTGGTTCTTCAATACCAACTGGTTGGTGGAAACAAAATCCTGGTCTGGATTTATAGGTACCGAACCTGAAATGCCCAACACTGCATGTATGTCTGTAATCTTTATGCGAACTATCCATTCATTTCTATGTTCAAAACCTTAATCCGAACAATGACCCTAACCCCTACCCATCCCTAATCTCAACCATAAGTAACCAAACAAAATACAAGACCTTTGGTATTTTTAGTTTTTTGATTGCAGTCACAGACTTGTATTAAAATGAGTTTCCCCTTGTGAGGCCCGAAAACGGCGCCCCCACAGTATCAAAATGACAGGTTTTTAATCACACTGTGGTGACACTTGGTCCCACAATTTAATATATATACACACACACACACACACACACACACACACTTCTAATTTTTGATTTTCTCACAGATTACTGTTTAACTTCATAGCTGTAAAACAGAGAATTCAAGAAAATCCTAAAAATCCTAGCCAAAATTATGCAGCACACAGTTACTTACTCATTTAGCACAATTTGTTGACCCCAAAAATAAATAAGGTAATTGTTGGGATATCTCCAAGGGTCTAAGAATTTTTCAGGGTCAGAAATAACAGTAAAATAGTTTTGACCTGTCAAATACAATCAGGACAGAGACCAAAGACACAGCATAAGAAGTTTCCCCTCAGCTCCCACCCAGGCTAAAGAGACATTTGAACAGCAGCCATTATTTCAGGACATGGCGATTACATTATCATGTTAATACGCCGCTTTCGATATTTTATACTAGTGCTAGTTATACTTCTCCTTGAGGAAACTACACCAAATCATGGGAAACCGCACTTTTAAACTTTAATGAATGGTCATCTTTTTCCATTTGTTTACCATTAAGTTTAGACTCAATGACCAGGATTAAGATTATTTTTTTTAATGAAATTATGAATTACCTAACAAGGGTTTTAGCAGTGATTTTATATTATATAACACAATACAATTGTATGTGAGGGCACATTCAGAAGCATTTCCTCACCTGAGACAGTTCCTGCAGCACCAGAACACAGCTTCAAGATGTCCTCTGAGCTGGCGTACTTCATCACAGTGTTTATGGATGACAAGGTACTGACCAACTGGTTGTTGATGGAGCCAATCTGGGTGTGTGGCTGCCCAAAGGCATCTGCCAGCTCACTGTAGTTTTCAGCTAGGAGCATTTGTTGCTCTTGCAGCAGTTTCTGCACCCTTTCAATATAGTGATCCAGCCCAGCAGCCATTTGGCTCTGACATACCTGTGGTTGCACAGGTTCTACCACGGACTCATCCCCTACTCCGATGCTCCTGGTTTTGGTAGAGTTAGACAGCCAAGAGGGGCCACAAGCGATGTTCCTTGTTCTCAACCCTACCAGAAAGTTGTCGTTTATACTGGCTGTGCCAACCCCAATGTGTTTAGTCTTAACTGCTGATGTCTTATCCAGAGAAGCATCTCCTGTAGTTCCCACAGCAACAGAGCGAGTTTTTAGCAATTTTTCATCTTTCACAAGGCCGTCCCCCACTGACACACTCCTGCTCTCAATTGGAATTGTGCTGATGCATCTGTCTTGAGTATTGACACTAGTATTAGTGCTGGAGTCTTTGAAAACAGTCCTCTCTGTATTTGTATATGTAGTTACAGTTTCAACCTCTGTATATGTCTTACGAGAAATAGTCTCAGGTACCACCATGAGTTCAGAGTCAACATGGTGCACTCGGTCAGTGTCTGTGCCAACAGAAACCAGATCTTTCATAGAACAAACCCTCACATCCACAGAACAGTCCCCACAACCAACTGATGTATAACTCTTCGATTGTCCTATTTTGCAAATATTTCGATTGTCTTTGACGCCTTCGATATTGATTCCAATCAATTCACGAACACCACCTTCCATTGCCACATTTTGGTTACATATTGCAACATGTCTGCTGACACACTTTTCATAAGCTTGCACCCCTTCCTTCATAAGCCTTGAGTCCATAAGTGTATCAGGACCTACAGCAACGTGCTGTATATCAATCCTGCATGAAACACCCACAGAACGTGACTGAAAGACACTTCCAGTGCAGGCATCATTGTATTCCACATGATTTCCCACACCTTGATTTTGCATGGTCACTTTAGCTTCCACTGCAGTGCTGTAAACAGACGGTTTAGCCATTGAACCCTTATCAACCTTCTTCCTTGACCCTGCTGCTCGAAGCTCCAGTTTCAACTTTCCCATCTCCATCTCATGAGTGGTTTCCTTCAGCTGGACCTCTAGCCTGTAAATCTTGTCCTTGAGGGCCTCAATAGTCTGATGCTGCATCTCAATTTCCACCTCAGCCTCGGTGGTCATGCCAAGCATAGCCTCAGTCACACTAACTGCCACAGTCCTCATTTCCACCTCTGTAGCCACACCAACATCTCGGTGGTGCCGCAGTGACCTGTGATAAACAACAACGTCATTCATATTCTCATTGGGACCTGAAGCAACAGACCTGTACTCTCGAGTCTGCATCTTCTCCACTGGGGTTTGCGTGAGTCTAGGTTGTTCGTCTGGGAGGGTGTCGTGAATATTTCTTCCCAGCTCCAGCATGTCTGCCGTCAGCTGTCTGAATTCCTCCAGTCTTTGGCAGCCCTGTTTAGCGTTGTCCAGCTCATCTTCAGAATCGATGTGCAGTTCTGTCCCCTTTCCAGCCTGGGAGAGCTCATTGAAATGGTCTGCACTCCCAACACTGTAAGACCGCTTCCGGAACCCAGTGCTTCCTAGAAACTGACTGGAAGGTTTTTGGTTCTTTACTTGTAAGGAGAGTTGCCTTTTCTCTTCTTGCAAGACTGAGATCTTGACCTGCAGGATAGGAATCGTTTTGACTTGTTCCTCGAGTTCCTTTAGCCTCTTAAGTGCCACGACCATCTGTTCCCGGATGTGCTGTAGGTGCATGGGGCTGACGCTGGTGACAGGCGTGGTCATCCCTGAGCTCAAAGGGCTATGGCGCATAGAGCTACCCATCAAGGTGTTGAAGTTAAGGCTGTAGTCCCCATTAGGTTGGTATCCATTTTGCATGACTTGATTCTGACCACTTGACCCCGGGAATGAAGACAGGGAGCTGTTGGAACCCAACCCCCCGAAGCTGGCCAGCCTCCTTCGGGGAGGATCCTTGAAAACCGGCTCATGAAGCAGCCGCTCCTGCTCTAGCCGCCACCGTGTCTCCATCAGTGTCTTCTCAACACGTGGATTATACCTGGGTGAAGCCGGAGAGGGTAGAGGCAGTAGCTTGCCTTCGTGGCTGGCCAGGAAGGCTGAAGGGACCTCAGAAGTGCCTATGGTTCTGGCATGAGAACCAGGGGTCTGTTTTTGGGCTGTGAAGAATGGAGATTGCTTGCTTTCTTCGCTGCTTGAGGACGACAGCGATTCCGTTGAGGTCCATTCGGATTGCCCGCTGCTCCGCGGAGCGGCTCTAGGCCGGCCTACTTTGGGTTTTCTCTGGATGTTTAGCTTCTTGATGGTGTTACCTCTCTCAATGTCATCTACATACTTGAGGAAGTCTAAATCTAGCTGATAACCATAAGGCGTTTCCAAGTAGTAGGGAACCACTAACTCATCTTCAGCACTTGCAACACCCTCTCCTTTTTCTGTAAAAAGAGAGGGAAAAAAAGGCTTATATTATTAATTTTGTATAAAAAAATATGTAATAAAATATGTGATACCTTGAAGTTTTTCAAAACCAGATTAAATGAGGAAATAATGGGCACCTATTAAAGGCAATGCACATAAGGGATTCTCTTTTTGTCAGCACAAAAAAGAAACACCATTTCATTACACACGTACGTTTGCTATGAATAAACAATTTTTTTAACAGTAATACATAAATTACGCATGCTCAAAGAATTAACATTAGAAGCGAAATTAGATCCCTAAAACTTCACATCTAGCGAATGAGACATAACAAAAAAGAAGTACATAGAAGTATATGTAGAAGATTTCAGAGATGTGATAACAATTTGCCATGGATTAAACAGGGGAAGGCAGTTTTCAAAGGGCTACAGTATTATGTATATTCAATCACTAACCCAGAAACTATAAACATGTACAGAACATTACAGAAAGATCTTGTTACCGGTGCCGATTTGGCTCAAGTCAAACATTGCACAATATTCTCTAACTCCACAGTAGAAAGGTTACTTTTTGGGAGATGGCAAGAAAAAGGTGAGATGAGAAAGAAAATACTTCAACTCTACAGACACAGTACAAATAAAAGGACAAACAGTAAAACAAAACGTACTAGTCGCACAGCTTCTGAAAGTGTGAAGTTTTGCCACATACTACATTTGTCACCTAAGGCAGAATTTCACAACTACGTTAAGTACACTCCCTGCACGTCTGGCGGCTCTCCGAAGCGAAACAAAACGTACATTTAAGGAGCAGCATAAAGCACCAATTCCTGTTAAATCTGGAGCTTCTTACTGAAACCAGTCACTAAGAATGGATAGAGATCCACTTCAGTTCGTCTTACACAGCACATTACTTTTCAGCCTTTATTCAGTGTAGCAGAAATAAAAAGAAAGCAGTTTAGGCAACCGAAATCCCTGTGATTCCTCAACCCCTACTCACCAGCAGCTTGAACAGCCCTGCGTTTCACTCATGCTGCCTGTACGGAGACCTGCATTCTTGTGGGGAGAACACAAGCCCCCTGCTATTGCTGTACCCTGCTCTACTGAGCCCTGCTGCGGCCTCCTCTACCCATAAGGGGGAAAAAATTCCACTATTGGCGTAAACTTGGCTAAGCATACCGTGGCCTATCATAGGCTGAGTAAGCCATCCAATCAAATTCCTCCTTCCATCAGTTCCTCCTGTACTCTAAACTGGACCTTTCTCTGCTCTTACTGGTAACCATTCTGCTTTGAAGTCTCAGGAAAAGAAAAAAAAAAACAAAAAAAAAACAAAGACCTATAAACATGCATTAACTGAATTTATAAACAAGTCTAAATATAACAGAACACACTGTCTTGTAAATCAAAAATCTGAATCTGGGAGAACATGATTATCAAAACAAAGATACTTATATAATGGTCCTACAATCTTTTCACTTTGCAATGAAGCCTGCAAAATCACAATCTACCTGAGAAAAAATAACAAAACAGAGCAAGTGAATGATATGCGTCAGCTTTCACCAAGACTGCATTTTCTGATTTCTAACATTTGTGCTACCAGGACAATCAAACTGTTGTAATTACGAAAACATGCTCTGTGTTCAGTGGCAGTGACGTAAAATCAAAAGGTTTTTGTGTCTAACTGCAACACCACAGCACACAATAAAAATGCGCTCAGCGCCTCAGAGGACACCCTGGACATTAGGAAAATAAGTGCCTATTTGTGTCTGCTATGAAGAGAGATTTTGTTTAGCTGACAAACAGCCGGCTACCCTCCTTGCCACCTCCCCCTTCCTAAGAATACCTGCACTCCTCGGCACTGGTCACTTTACCTTATTATTAGTCTATTTATTGTCAGTTAACCCTATTTATTCCACTGTCTGGGCTGCTGCATTATTTACTAATTTTACATACAACTTTCAATGGACTATGTAGATCAACCCTTGTGTCCAGCCTTCTGTTTTGCATTTTAAAGTACAGTGAAACCCTCCTCTCGTCACTTGCTGTCTGCATGTCACACTGTGGTCTAGGGGGAGCGTTATCTTGTGCTACCATATACCTGTATGTCGATGATATGACTAATTATTTGACTAATTAAAAGTACAGATTGTGAAAGTGTACAGAAAAATTAAAGAAAAAATGATGTTATTAGCAGTTATTACATTATTGGTTGCTATAAGGTATAATATTGCCGTGTAGGTTCATAGAGTAAAAGGAGCTGCTGCTTTTAATTAGCTTTAAAAGCTAACCACAGAAAATATTTGGGTGGCCACATAATGCAACCATACATTACTGAAATTTAATTTCGACAGTTCTTGCAGTCTATGGAATGTTAAGAGTGGTGATGATACTGTAGTGTTTGTAATTAACCATTCCAATCAAAAAAACTGCAAAAGTTTGAAAAACAAAAGACCTCTTGCTTTCTGCTGTTTTCTCACCACTGATCTCCATCATCACTCTAATGGGTGGTTTGGTCATCAAACCCGGCACCCCACACATATTACCGCTGTGCTCTGCTGCACTTACAGTTAGAGAAGCAACCAACCAGGTGAGGGGTCTTCAGAATGACAAACAGATGATCATTTTCAGCCATACTACGTACTTAGCTGATGCTTAATATCAGAACGAAGGTCATTTTGAATCACATTTATATTTATGTGTAGGACAGAGCAGGCACAGCTTTTGAATGGCAGCCGCCTGCCCAAACTGCGCATCCCCCTACTGCTGAAAGCCTAAGGCTTCTAGCAACAGCCCTGAGACTCGCGTAACATATCACAGTAAAAATACACTGATTACTAGGTAAACAGACACCAGATTCGATTCAACAGTTGTCCATAATCTCCCCTTTGTTTTATTTAGTCATTACGGTAATCAAATGCAAGGAAGTTACGGTGCAATGTAACAAACAGTATATCAGATTGAATGAATTAACTAGCCAACTAATTAAGTATCAGGATTCAAGGGGTATTTCAGAATGATATATCCACCCCCCAACAGCACCAGAAACCAATTTACAAGAAAAACAGGGGGGGGGGGGGGGTCATTTTGCCATTTTGCCATTGTTTTTTCCCATGTCATGATACTACAATAACATAACTATGGACATTACATCACAAATATAATCATCCTGCCGTGTGATTTTGTGCATGAATCAATTGCCCCAGTTATATTTCAAAATAATATTTAAGAAGGGAGTGAGAAAAATCTTTTTTGGGGAGGCGGTAAGAATTAGAAGAAGTAGCCACTCATAGCAGCTAACGTCCATGCAAACATCTTTAAATGATAAATATTCTAAAATAAAAAAACTATACTATTACAACATGCCATGGCATCTTACCTGAGTCTTAGAGTTAGTTTGTTGACCTCCTAACAAAGTGATAAAATGGCCTGAACCGTTAAAAAGCACAGCAGAGGCGCCCTGGTCCTTATGAGGTTAACTGGAGCCCGGTGGAAGAATCAGGAGTATACAGTAGCCTCCCTGAGAACGACACTCTCCGCACATCCTGACACATCAGCACGCCATAGAGCTCCTGTCCGCTGGGAGGGCTCTCTCACGCGCTCCGTCCGCTGGGAGGGCTCTCTCACGCGCCCCTGGAATTTCCTGACCCAACCCGGAGAAAGCCTGCTTGCCTTTCGGCAGAACTTAATCACACTCTGCCCCCTGTATGCGGCTGCAGAGCTGCACTCTACCCTTTTTGCCTTCGTTAAAGTTTGAACAAAGAACGGCGTGACAACAAGCTGAAAGTCTTTTTGTTTTGTTTTTCCTTTTTTCACTTCAAGGGGAAACAGAGTCTTGCATAAATGGTCCTTATCTAAACAACAGAGCACAGCAGGCTGCCAAAAAAAGAGCAGAGAGCAAGCTGAGCATTAATGTAAGGAGCGCGAAGCAAAACAATTCCTCGTCTAATTAGATGAGTGTGTACACAGAAAAATAACAATTGCCTACCGGCTAAAGAGCTACATCATTTCTCGTTTACAGCTCTGTGGTAAATAGGCATCTGGAGAATTAAACCAATGTAGAAAACGGCAAACAGGGAATTAATAAGAGACTCCATTCTGCTGGAGACAGTCATGTACATACTACCCCAAGTGAGCAAAATCTCAGTGGAAAGACAATTAGATAACCAAATTCAGAATCTGTTTTCTGCTCAACCCAAAAATGTCCTCATGCTTATTTTGTTTGTTGAACGGCATGTGTACACAACTTTAAATACAGAGATCAGCTTAGCTTTGTCCAGTGCACTCACTTTCAATTAATACTTCTGAAAATGCTTGCATACAGTATATTCACTAGAAAACTTTAGGGTTGGGCATGAATAAGACCTGGCTGCCACACGGCGCACAATCACAGCTTCAGCAGCCTGTTTACAGCATGGAGCTCATCTACTATGAATTTCTGCCAAGACAGTGGTCAGGATGATTTTTTTTTTTTTTTATTATTTTAAACCTCCGCCCCTCCCCAAAACCACAAATGATTCAAAGGTGCACAGGCCTGAGGTAAGAACTGCTCAGGATCCCTAAAACTGCCTAAGTAAAATCTCACAACAGCTTTATTCTTACTGCGCCAAAAACCTTAATGAAATGCAGGACAAAGAATAACAGTTTATTTCTAACAATAATTTACTGAAAGGGTCTAAGGTGAGTCTTCATGCATGCTGGCCAACAGGCAGGACTTTGTCCTCAAAATAAGTTGCTTGCAAGTTTCCCAACTATTCTAGTCACAAAGTGTGTTTGTGGAAAGAATGACCTTTATGCTTGCAGACTTAGAAATTTTAAAAATAAACGTGGTAATTACTGGCTCAGCCTCTGAAAGCTGTTACTCTTGACATGGCAAACTGCTTGCCACAGTATCTTTCTACAAGGATTAATTGGTACCGAATTAGTAATTTAGTATTAGTAATTTAATTTTCAGAAGGTAAAACTACATCAAACTACTTTTTTCCTCTTGCCCAGACGTTGGTTACAGAATGAGCCAACATTCTTTGTGGGGGGGGGGGGGGGGCCGAGCGCTGTTGTTAACCAACCTGTGAAATTCCTGAAAACAGCGGGGGAGAGGGTTGAAACTATATTTGTTCTAAGGAAAGTACGTTTTTTAGA
>JAODKE010000125.1:13464726-13478359 GCA_026779605.1 Mormyrus hasselquistii
AATCATAATTATAATATAAAGTCTAAAATTGCATTTTGAAAATTTCAATACACAAATTCATTAAAGTTTTAGTGATGTTATGAAGCTTTAAAAAAAAAAAAAAATCCCATAATGCATGTCGCTTAAATATTTGCCTATAAATGCATTCTAGCTGCTTAACCTAAATGATCATTCACGATAATTCAACACATTTTGTTCTCCTTGCCGTCTACATTGGCTAAATACCAGCCACCTTATTAATCCGCTTCATCCTGATTTCTGCTGTTAACGTGAGAGTAATACTTTGACAGATGCTGAAACCGATAAAGGGTTAATCAACCCTTCTAATCGTTTCACATGAGAGGCGAGGTTTTCCTACGGTAGTCTGACATGTATTTACACGCAAACATTCTGTTGAGCTGGAAATTATTCTAGGCATGTTAAAGACTAGGCTTGCACACCCTAAGCATGTGCCTGCCCCCCCACCCCATAAGAGAATGCATTCAGCCATGCATGAGTCCAGGTACATAAGAACTTAAATTGATTTTATGAAAAGCTCTGTGGCTTTGCGCAACTCATGTAGCTACATTTATTTTAGTGGGCTGACATGAAATAGAACAATGTTCTTTGTGGTATATTAAAAAAAATGTTTGACAGGGAAAATCTTATCTAGCTAGCTAAATAAATTGTCAAAGCAGGGGCAGGACATTGGCTGTTTACCAGCCAATCACAAAAGGAAGTTTTAAGCTGTAGGTGATTCAAAGGTCATGGTAATCAGATGTAGGCCAGAGCTACACAAGAGAACCACAGGAGCAAACTGAAGGGCCATGCAGATCTCTGCTGAGCAGCAGCGTGCTAACCAGGCTCTCCGCACACCACAATTAGCATTCCTCTTCTAAGACGCGACCCCATGTGGCAGGCCTGGGGGCGCCGTTACGGGACACGTTTCAGCAACCTGTTGACAACCTGGAAGTAGGCCCTCTGCTTTTGAGATCACAGTTTAGCAAAAATAATAATAAAAAAACCCAGCTCAAGTCACCAGGAGAAAAGCAGCAGGAGCGCTCTAGGTTTCCCATTGCGGAAGCAAGTGCCAAATATGGAATGTAAGCTTGAGTGATGGGCAAACACGCATATTATTTCTTCCTGTTATTTGACACTGTATATGAGTCACAAGCATAACGTGACATACACTTTTCACTATGGGCTAAACTTTACGGCCTTTACTGCAGTCCTAATGGTAGACATTTCATAAAGTAACCCCCAACGAGATTTCTCTTTTTTTTTTTTTTTTTTTTGCTCTGGAAATGTACTTATTTATTTCACCATACTGGCCAAAGGTTAAAGGAGGTCATCAGCAAACATTGAAAACAAGGTTTCATATGATTTACATCACACAACTCATCCAGTCAAGAGCTTTAATAATGCAAAGACTTGGTTAATTGCAAACTTAGCTTGAAGAAAGACCAGCATAAAGATCAGCCTCCGAGAATCTGAAGCCTCCAAATTTGGCTTTATTTATTTGTAAACTACATATATTTATATTAAAACGTAGGTGCCAGAAACGTGTGATTTTCTGTAGAGTGAAAGGATGATACTGAGCCAAATCAAATATTCCTTCAATATTCGCCCTTTTCAGCACTGGGAAGACTTTGGATTAGAAATATGATTTTTCTAAGACTCCTGTTCTAAGTATGGGGAGAGGCTCACATCATAAACCAGCAAATAACCACCAAAAAAGATATCCCTTCCCCCAAACTGATCGCCTGTTGAAAGCTGCATACCTCAGTCTGGTCTCTCTAGATCTATAATAACTGACTGAGTGCAGGCGCTGATTCTAGCCTCTCCTGCTGCTTGAGAGGACAAACCCAGCTGAACTTCCACATCAGGGCCAGTTCGCACACAAACTGCAACTCCTTCGGTGTGGACTCTGCACCCATATTTTCTCTTTCCCCAGACACGTTGCCATGTAGACCACTGCTAATGTTTATTTAATTAATGCTAAACCTTAGAAGGCCTTTTAATAATGGCAACAGCTGAGGAGAGAGGTTAGAACAACAATACTGAATTTAGCTGGCCCAGAAAGTAATGGCTGAGTCAGCTAAGAACAGCTGGTGCATTGAAGTCTAGTCTAGATAAGATGTAAGTATAATTGGGTTCCTGTTTATCACCAGCATCTTTTAGGGAAATTAGTTCTTAGAAAACTGGACTAAGTGCAGCTTCCTTACTTGGAAAAAAAATATAAGTAGAAAAGACAGAGAGAAAGTACGTAGAATTTCTGAGCATCAGTTGTAAATGCACAATTTTAAGGTATTATTTAAAAGGTGATACGAGACAAATAGGATTGATTTGTGAGGAAACGTTGAGTTCCGCCTGAAATTTTCAAGCTTGTGAAAGCGGGTCAGTGGATGTACAGGACGTACCAAATTCCAGATTAACAGAAGACTGACATTAACACAGATCTCCTCGCATTTTCTTCACTTCATGAAGAGCTCCAGCAACCGGTGTTCTCAGTTTCACCACCATTTGGACCCACTGCTGCTGCCCCAGTCCTTACTGATAAAGTTAATAAAATTTACTACGCTGCCGCTGGAGCTGACTGAACTGGAACTCTCTCCTCAGGAGTCAAACGCCAGAAAAAATTATAATCCTGGTTTTAAAAAAAAAATGCCCATCATGTAGTTGTGGTAGCTGTGGAATGTGCCACAAAGGGCGGCTCTTCTGATCAGCCTCATGGGGGGTCCAGTTTCCATTATGTTTACATCGCCCGTAGCCATAAAAGTGGTCGTTTCACTGCTCAAGGTGTTGCAGATCTTGCAACAATTTTTAAGCCAGCGGCAAGCACTGCTACATTTTACAGTTATGTAGTTTCATAGCTATAATGTAGCTTTCTGTAATAACCTTTAAAAAGTTTGTCTGTATTCAACCCAAGACTACGCTAACTTACTCATTGATACTTGCCCATGTTCTGAGGCATTTCGTCTGCCAATATCAGTGTAAACGTGTCACATCTATAATGCTTGAATTGCTCACAGGCTTACAGTCGCCCCTATACTGGTAACTAGTATGTGAAACACATACTTCTGTAAAAACTTTTTTTCAGATAGCTATTTTCCAAGATAAATAAACTTAATATATTTAAGCGACGGTACAAATTTCATATGGAGATTAACAGCAAGGTCCTCTTCAGTTGAGTTAAAGGACACTGAGCTCAGCGAGTGCTCTCACCTAAGCGAGATTGAAAGGAGGGGATTTGGGGGCACCGTTCGGCGATGCAGGCCTGGCTTTGTCGCTCCTCTATTTTAGGAATGTGTTTTATCTGCTCAAGCGCCGAGACCACAACTGGCAGTGCTGCAAGCCACTAAAATGCAGCCCCAGAAACATCAGACTTCCACACCAAAGAGCACTCCAAATGCAAGAATGCGAACCTTCAATTACTTCCAGGAAGTGTGCAGGCAATGGGCTATTTTCACATCATCGTATGTGACTACACGGGGCACCAATGGCACCCTGGCAAAACTATTGTTTTTTTTTTTTTTCTTCTTTTGGATACGAGGATTGGAGTTCAAACACCTTTTTGTTTCAGAGGAAACTGCTAAAATGGCATCGTTTGTTCACAGTAAACATTACTTTAATATTTACTTTACTACTTTCCTATTTAAACCATCACAACAAATTTTATGTATATGGGTCTATGATCAACGGTTCATCCTCAAAGAACCAAATAACCCAAAGTTGCTTATTAAGCATAATTATCATTTGTATAACAGAACATTTAGTGTTAAAATTTTTAAAATCTCCTAAAATGAGTTTCCTACTTTTGTATTCTTAGGATCTATTGACTTCATTCAGCATCGCTTGTTTTTTATTGTTTTGGTTCCCATAATCCACATAATTTAGGATCACATTCACCATTTGGGTATCATGTAAGCAACACATCCATAGTAAGCCGCAATTTCGATCTGATGCTTTTAAGATTAAGAGTCTGACAACACTGCCATCTGGAGGCAGACTAATCTGACCTTAACAGTTTTTAAACATGTGAAAGGTTGATCGTTATGCATTCGGAATGAGCCCAAAGCAAGTTCTTGAATTACAATTTCATACTAGGACAGATGTAGCAAACAAAGTCAAATGAACTACCGTTTCTTTAAAAATAAATAGGTGTGATTCTGGCACTAATAATAATAAACGAGGAGCTCAATAATGGAAAAAAATATAGGAGTGGCAAAAAACACACAGCCAGACACGTACTATTAGGGATCTCCACGTGGTAAAGACATGCTGGTGGCTGTACTGTATCTGTTCCACACCCGTCACTATTATCTCTCTGAGCAGATATTTGTCAAAGCTCTGATTGGAGCTTTTCCCGTTCTGCCCTTGAACTGAACATACTGTAGCTGACAGTAAATCCTCTAGCACTAAGGGAACAGCACTTTCAAGCCAATGTTTGCAGGTTCTGGCTTCCATATCTCTGAAAAGTACTAGATAATCCAAACTGCGTCAAGCAAAAAAATAAATAAATAAAAATCCATCAAAATAATCATTCTGGTCAACAATTAGAATTCTAGAGCTCTAACTGAAGAAACAACAAAAGTTCTTTTGAACCAAGTTATCTACTGGCAAGATACTAATAATGGACATTAATTCTTACAGCAGTCAAACAAACACAGTTCAGCTCCAACTAAATAACCATCACACACATCCTTAAAATTCTGAAATGTGTACATGGTTGCAAACGCATGACTACACACTTGCCTGCCCAAAATAATACCCTTCCCTCCCCCCTGTGCAAGATATCTGCAACAGAACTGGTCCTTTGGCCTTCTGCTTCTTCTTCAGTCATGCTTTTCTTAAGTACTGGTATGTTAACATTTTAGTTTAGTAGATACTTTTATCCAAAGCTATGTACATTTTTGAGAAATCAGCGAGAGCCAGGCCCTGAAATAAAATTAGGGGTTAAAAGCCTTTACTCAACAGCCCAATGAGGAAATCACTCTGCTAACTCTGGGACTTGAACCGGCAACACTCTGATTGCAGCGTCCTAACCTGGTGAATCACGTACTGTCCCTAGTAACAGGAAGGCAGAAGAATAGGATATTTAATTAATAAAAAAAAATAAAAAATCAAGACAGCCTAAGTTAATAGACAGTGATAAAAAGTTCCACTGAAATGTACCAATTCATGGACTATTATCCACACAAAAGTCTCAGAGACACAGATGAAGAACTAGGCTGGGAAACAGCTCTTGCAGCAAAGGAACTAAACGGACCTTTGAAACCCTTCTGTGAAATCTTTCAAGGAGCTAAGGACTCCACCAATGAAGCAACTGTTCCTGTTACGGCAGGCGCGCCATGAATCCATTCAACCTGCCGTATTCGGCTTTAACAGGACAACTTGGCCACAGTGACTCCGTCCTGTGAACCTAAACACTCAGAAGGACCAACATTTGAGAACCGGGAGTCAAGCGGCGTGGAGGGTTACTGACCTGCGAAAGACAGACAGCAGGCAAGTTATAAGACTAGACAATATAAAGAAAGGCATGCGTTCCAAAATAAACCCAATTAGGCTGAGACACACAGTAACAAAAAAGTAAATGATTTTCCACAGAAACGCACAATAATGACCTTGATAGTCTCCTTTCAAAAGGCTTTGTTTCCTTTACTTACAAAAAAGTGCCCATGACTCACACTGAAGCCTCGTGATCGTCACTTGCGGACGTTGCGCACAGACACCCGCCATGAAGCCCCACCGGCAGCCTAATTACTGCAGGATTTCAGCTTCATGTTCCTTACTGCACCTTATCAGGGCTGCATCCATTTTCTTCTACTTCCCAAAGAGACATTAAAAATGGAAATTGGGTGGAGACATGGAACTATGGTTGCTATGCACATCTTCAAACACAGATAATGTTACAAAACAAGCTCTTATCAGTATCAAATGAATCGGCATTCATTCTTAAGACAAGCCACCGTCAGAGGCAAAACACGACATTCACGCCATCCTCAGTGACAAACATTACACACTGGTGTGCCTAGACAGACACTTACAATCATTAGGCTTATTCATTATTGATTAACATAATGAGCTCATCAATTATAGATCAGCACTGTGACAAAAACAGCTAAGGTTGACTGGGCTGCTAGTGAACCAGCACTGGCAGCTCTGTCCTGTTTCAGCACAAAAAAAAAAAAGATCAGAACCGATCCACTGTGTATGGCAGTGGTGAATTTAAACAGCCTTTAAACCTTTGGTTACATACATAGTGCTGTGAGTGATCACCTGTAGTAAAAGGTACATTCAGAACAGGGAACCTAAGAATTAATCTACAGGTGTCTGGTTTTTATTTGCGCTCCAGTATTAGTTTTTTTCGGTTTATCAGAAAGATGTTTTAGATAAAAGCAACATACGATAGAGAAAGCAGGGTAAGACCCTGGAGCAATTGTGGTTAAGGGTCTTTGCTCAAGGGCCCAATGATGAAGTCAGCCAGCTACCAATCAGGGGCACGGAGTCCAAACCCAGCCAGCAACCAATCAGGGGCATGGAGTCCAAACCCAGCCAGCAACCAATCAGAGGCACGGAGTCCAAACCCAGCCAGCAACCAATCAGGGGCACAGAGTCCAAACCCAGCCAGCAACCAATCAGGGGCACGGAGTCCAAACCCAGCCAGCAACCAATCAGGGGCACGGAGTCCAAACCCAGCCAGCAACCAATCAGGGGCACAGAGTCCAAACCCAGCCAGCAACCAATCAGGGGCACGGAGTCCAAACCCAGCCAGCTACCAATCAGGGGCACGGAGTCCAAACCCAGAAAGCTACGCATCACCCCTTCCTGCGCATCAATTCAGCCTCGGCTCATTTCAAAAATGGACATGCCAGTGCTTGATTTAATCATCAGTTTTCCTTTCTTTGGAGGATTAGCAGCAACGGTCCTTTAGTTGTACACCGTGGTGTGTCATTAGCACAAACATCACGTGTTCGTGCAGAGCAGAGACGTAGGAGACTTTCATATTGGGAGGGTACACGACTATCACGTAAACGTAAAGGTTAGCTCACTGGGGGGAAAATAAAGCCAAATTAAATGTTGGGGGGTTCGTGCCCCCCCCCCCCCCGGTTTCGACACCCCTGAGGCAGTGTACAGCTCACGGTGAAAGCCGCCGTTAAGCTGTATAGGAGCTTCAGTTGTGTTAAAGAAATTCCAGAGCTACAGGGGTAACATGATGCCCATTAAAAACATGCATGGATTATAAAAATAAAAATGTGTCAATCGCTGAAGCCCAAATATGGTTTAAAACCTTGGTCCCTGACTTAATCACAAACATTGTTTAAGTAATGTTGTTTGTCACGTCTGCCTTTAACAAAAAAAAAAATCCAAAAATTTAAGCCATTTTCTACAAAAATATGTCTTTTGTTTTATTTTTGACTACAATGCGCAAACCAGGGAGCTATCAGCCATTTGAAAATGTTCCATTTAAATGAAATCCATTTTTGTTTCCATTCCCTTTCTTGGGGAAATCAATAAAAGAAAACACAGTATGAGCAAGGTTATATTTGTGATTATTATTCAGATTAAAACACAATTTTAGGGCGTCTGCATTAGAGATTACATTGAGAAAGAAGGATGAAGCCAAACCTGATGAAAGCGACTGCCTTTATTCAGAGAGAAAGCCAGTAACTCCTGCTTACACTGAACAGACCCATCTCATGCCAGTCGAATAGTGCAGAGGTTTATTAGATGGAGATCTATATGATCTATGGAACATGAATTTCCATATGTACCAGTACATAGCAAGTTCCAGAGTGGATTTAACAGCCTGGTCACCTTCACTTTGCAGTCTAACTTTGATTCATTTAAAAAAAAAAAAATAGGATTGAATTGATCCTGACGGGACTGAAACACGCAAACTTTATTTTTGCCGTTTTATCTTTGCAACTCTTCCACAAGGTGCTCCTATTTTATTTTTGCCCAAGTTTACATCCTGCCTCACATCCATAACCGCAGCTCCAGACACGGCCTGTCAGAGGTGTGAGAGGGAAAGTTAATCCGATTTGGGTCGTAGAGACCCGATCTGTTCCGCTCCTCCTGAGCGGGTGACAGCTGTATGGGAGATGCGAGAAGGCAAACAGTAAAGCCAGCGTGAGGCGCTATGCTCCCCTCCACACTCAGCTAACTGTCCATCCAGCACAGAGGGGCCCCTTGTCTGCTGTGACATCACCACCAGCCCCGATCAGACCCTCCCCCCAGCGCCACTCACTTCAGTCAGCGGCTGGGCCAATTCAGCTGCCCACAAACACGCACATGAAATTTTAATTGCTTCCTGAAGTAAAATAAAAGAAGCTGAAGGCAAAAGGCCACAGGTGTTATAACAAAGGAGAGCGGCCGGGTCAGAGGGCGACACCCCCGCGTTGCTTTGTCAATCCTGGGTTCTGAACGCCCCTTCAGACCCATTACCACCCCCTCTGCGTTAGAGGCAACACACTTCAGGTGCATGAACATGGACTTTGGAAAGAAACTCAGTCAACTTTTCCACATGCAAACCTGAGAACTACAGATGTTCTTTCTTACCCACAGTCACATGACCACACGACGCCACG
Organism: Mormyrus hasselquistii; assembly: GCA_026779605.1. Classification (NCBI taxonomy): domain Eukaryota; kingdom Metazoa; phylum Chordata; class Actinopteri; order Osteoglossiformes; family Mormyridae; genus Mormyrus; species Mormyrus hasselquistii. The sequence goes on from JAODKE010000125.1 coordinate 13,473,297, forward strand.
TCTTACTGACGGCCAGGCAGCTCTACAACGCTGCCTCTTCGTTACATTTACAATATACATTTGCATTATTTAATATGTATATGCTATTTGCAGTATTCGCCATAGTGGAACACTATGCCCAGTTCTTATGCCTTAGTTCTTCTTTAAACGAGTGTAATTTGATTTGTTTTCCTTTACATGTTTATTCACTTTGTTATATTTATTTATTTATTGTTTTTTAACCTAAAAATAAAAATTTCCCCTCACAGGGGTCAAAAACGTTCTTACCTTATCAAATCTTATTAACACTTCTTAAAGCTGCTTAATCCACTTTGAGCCTTTGGGGTCAATTGTTTATAAACAAAAATAATGAGATTCTTGAAATAAAATTATATCCTGAGTGGGGTCGACACAAAATGTCAGTCATATGTACTGAGGATTACCATCAGGTTAAAAGTTTGCTTCAGATCCCTAAATAGTTAGTTATTCTTATATATATATATGGTTATAAATGCTGTGTCTATGATTGCAGCACTCTGAGGGGTCAGCCGTGAAGCTGAGTATTGCAGTGCACTTCCCATGTACTGCAGAGACATGAGGGCTGGAAAACTTCCTATAGGTATGACGTCAGGTAACTCAGGGCCTAAACGGGCAGCACTATTGCCTCTTTCCTCCAGGGATGCGGGTTTGAATTTTGCCTCCTCTACCGAGTTTGCTCATTCCATTCCTCTAGATTTAAAGTTCAGTTTCTTTCAGTAGTACACAGACACGCTAACAGATTAACTGGCACCTTTACGCTGCCAGCAGCTTGTGACTAAGCGTATATGTGGCACGTGATGGACCGGCATCCCGTCGGGGGGTGTGTGTCCCGGCCTTGTGCCCCGTCCCGCCTGGGAGAGGCTCCAGACCCCCCGTGACCCTGTCTGATGGAGGGTCTCAGAACTCCCCACTTCACCAAAGGGGCTATTGTTGTCCTCTGTACATCAGTCATGCCTCATTGCTCCGGCACCAGTCCCCTCGGTCATGGCTGCTAAACATGCCCAGAGATGGGGAGGGGAAGAGCTAATTCAAGGCCAGCCAAGCAGTACATCTGCCATTGATTTGAGAGACACCTGCTACACGCCCCAGTCACAGATGTGCCCGTCATCCTCAGCAACTACAAAATGGAAGCACGCATGCAAACGCCGTACCTGCCCTTCTACGTGGAGGCGACCCGCATCCTCTTCACATACTTGCCCAAAATAATAAAAAAATAAATAAATACAGCTCGCATGGTTAGCGGCAGACTGGGAAGCAACAAGGTGGAATTCTCTGAATCTCCAGATCTGACCGAATATCAACCCTGCAGAGTAGCAGGCAGGCTTAAACAGAGATATTTAATTAGGGACAGCATGAAGAAAAAGCATCTGCAGGCGTGATGATTATCAGTTTTGGTCACATGTACAAGGCGAGGAATAACCCAGAATGAGGCACCAACCCAAAACAAAACTATACACATTTATATTTACACCCTTTTATCCACATGGATGAACAGTCGAAAAATCAGGGGCCTTGTCCAAGGGTCCAACAGTGAAACCAGTCTGCTGACCACAGCCTTTGAACCGATGACCTTCCAGAGGTACAGCAGCCTAACCTGCGGAGGCCAAAGGCTGTACACACAACACCCCTCCTACCACATTTTGTGATTCATACTCTAGAGAAAAGAATCATTAAGAAAAACATACAGTATTAGCCAAAAAATGAACGGGAAGGAGTTTAGTAGCCGTGTTAGTCTTAAGAAATCAGCACTGATCATATTAGTCAAATCTTACCCAAAAGAAAATCACTCCTGTCCAGCCTGACGACGTTTAGTAGATAAAGGCTGTATGTTGTGGATTATTAATAAGCGTCAATGGTGTGTTTCTTTGACCAGCACCAGTCCCAATCAATGTACCACTGCTGGTGCTCCCTGAGAAGTTGCCCCCCCCCCCAGGCGAACGCCTATATTGTCTATAGGATTCACTGGACCTGCCATTCACTACAGACTAGTATGTAGCAATATTTTTTGTAACTAGTTGCATGATACACGGTTCAGAGGCATCGCTAGAATCATGATGCAACACGCTGTCAATTAAGCAGACTGTGTAACTCTGATAAGGAAGAATTGGTTCCAAAAAAGGTTGTACTTTGATTGGAAACGGATCAATCTACTATCATTTGCAAACATTGCAAAGATACTGCTTGTATAATTGGTGGCAACATAGCCAATCTATTCAAATGGTTAATTAACATTACTAACATAAATTGCGATGTATATTGTGGATCATGATTATAACCAAAAATACCATCATTTGACAATATATTGTTATATGACATATATACCAACAACAGGTAACATATGCTAAGTTAGTAACTAATGAGAGAGCACATGTTCAAGTAGCCAGTAGCTGCTAGCTGAGCTGTTTGCTATTGGAATAACAGAGACTGGCCCCATGCTGTGGTATCAGGTTTCGGCACCATTATGTAACGCATTTGATAAAATGATCAACCATAAAAACAGGAAAAATATTTGATTAGATTGAAAACAAAAATGAAGAAAACGCTCCATAAATTCAGTTTGTCATAAGGTTTAAAATAAACGGTGCATTGGAAGAAGCCATAGAACCAGACACCTCAAATATACTGGCGACTGACAAATTCAGCGTATTACTATTTTGTGGTAATGTCGGGTATAAGTCAGTTACCGAGACTAATTAAGTTCCTGATCATGATCAGAGGAAAAAGGAATGTTTAATCAAGGCACCGCTCCGAGGAGCCGCCTTTGAACACGCAGCTGTAATTTGTGAAGCGACATTTACTGTGGCCTAAACACTGAAGGCCCTGGAAGCTGAAGCAATTGGCACCGTTTAGCGAAGGATGCAAATTACTGACAACTGAACGTTGCACCAGCAGCACGTAGCAGAGAGCCATTCAAGTACGGAAGCCGGCAAAGGAGGAATCATAACAGGTACCACTATCTGGCTGGACCTGTACTTTACTTCTAAACTTCCAAACACTACAGAACAAATCTATCAAAATATAATAAAAAGTAATCAAGTTCTAACCAGGTACAATGTTATGTTTTGATCCTTAGGCAGCTTAGCATCCAAGAGATATGGGATGTAATCCCTAAATGGATTTAGAATGAAGTTCTCGGGGGGACTGGTAAAAAAAAAATATATGGTGGCTGAACTACTACAAGAATTGCTACAAGAATAACCCCGGGAAGCCTTCAACGCCTCATGTCACATGACTGGAGAAGTGCAAAGTCACACGTCTGGGGAAAAAAGAGGTCACATCCTCTTAAGCCAATTATTGCAAAACAAACACAGTGGAGCTGGTTAATCAGTATAACAATGGTCTGATTGTGACCATCTCAAAACGTAATATTTAAGTAAGTGACATTGAGAATAGGGAGAACTTTCAAACTGATCGGCTACTACAGGAAAAGCAACCCTATGAAAATATCCATATGAATACAATTACAATAACTATATTCTTATACTATCCATAATGCTGTGTCTATGAACATAAACTCAATGTAAAATAGTATACGTGTTCCATAGAAAATCACCTGCATAATTCAAGAAAGTCACATGTTAACAGGAGAATGAAGACAAAAACAGTAAATCGCAGTGACTTTCACTAGCACCTTGCAAACAAAAAAGGCTTCAAAACCATCATGAACGTTGCAAACGAAAACAGAACACATCACAGGTTCTGACAGTTCATGTCCCTTCGCCTTAAAGTTTGTGGAACACATTAGGAATCAATTTAACACGGCAAACCCCAGTAACCAAGGTCAGCTCACCCAGTGGCCTGTAGAGAAACACGAGAAGGTCATTTTTCGGCCGGAACTTCAAAGCCAAACCAGCAGGTGGTGAAATGCATACGGATGAACAAACAGCCCTGTGTCTACATGCGAACAGCACAGCACCATACAGCCAGGGCAGTTTGATTAGAACACAGTCACGGAAGTTTTATGTTCCTTTAATGATGCTTTATATTGCATTACATGCAAATTCGGCACTGTGGAAATAGCGGAGTGATGGGTAAAGTCACACTTTGTATAGGCATACATGTGTTTTCCTGATACTGATACTCCTGGCATTCCACTTAAAGCACATCATGGAATGAGTCTTGTCGTCACGTGATATTTTTCCATTTAATATATAATATGAACAAACTTCACATCTCTGCATTTAAGTCGCTTTCCCATACATTCTGGCTTCTCCGTTCTCAAGTTCCATGTAACCATCAACCAAAGCACCCATAGCCAAAACACCTTAACCATAGTGTAACAAGGCAAAACTGCAGACAATAGGACCTACCCTTTTAAGAAACCAATAAGCAATATAGGATTATCACTATGAAATTATATTGACTGGTGTATGCAAACGTAAGTGGACCATGTCTACCACTGTTACCAACACAAGTGAGCAATGAAATGAGCCCAGAAGGTACAAAGACACACAGAGTCAAAATATCACATACCTAATCCACCCAACATCAAACCTAATGAGAAAGTGGCCTCTATAGGCTTAAAACAAACTCTCCAAATCATACGGTTTACATTTTATGGTGTTTACTTATCAGTAAATATACAGGTTATGTTATTTTCAATTATTAAAACTGAAATGACTTTAAGCAGAATCTGACTTGTCTGCACATCACGCCTCCCAGAATCCTGCTGAAGAGCTTCCCTTGTTTGGGATCAGCCTGCCTGTCTGTCAAGGCCGCTTTAATTATCCCGCTGCCCAGCAATACTAGGGCACCTACTACGAAAGGTTCTTTTTCCATTTCACATTTGGATGACTGGGAACATTTCTGTACTAGGAATCATTAGGACCAGAAACTACCATCAGCCAAGCCTGATTTCCATCATTGTCAAAATACAGAACAACGTTTCACATTTACATTTGCTTCTATAAATAGCAGATGCTTTCGTCCAAAGCAACAAGAGAGAGAAGTAGGACATCACAAACATACAGCTCTGGAAAAAATTCACAGACCACAGCACATTTTTTTGTTTCACCCGTTTCTCAATGTATGGGTGTGTGCGCATA
>JAODKE010000125.1:13513658-13526096 GCA_026779605.1 Mormyrus hasselquistii
TTGTTTGGAGAAAAAAAAATAAAAATATATTTTTTTCTCTCTCGCCTAGATCCTTGTGTATATATATATATATATATATATATATATATATATATATATATATATATATATGGGTCATGTGGCCTACAGATTTTCCATTGTGTTCCACAATTACTAATTACATTTATATGGATAATAAGATTGTTGGGTGTAACTCAACCATTGAAAATCTGACTGACTCTAGGAAAAGCCCTTTTACTTTATATCCAGTTGGGAATTAATTTTAATTAATTGGTTAATTTCTGAGACACGGTGCAAAGCGAAGACCCTGTGACCACTGTATAACATAATTGGAAACCTTTGATTTTTATGGCAAGACATTTAAGCATTAAGTTTATACAAGTATTTTCTCTGCAAATAATTCTGAAACCTTTCCACCAACCCAACATGAAAAGTATCAGAACTCTAACAATATTTTAAACGATAAATATTTGATCTTTAATATTTAAATATTTCACATACACTAGCTTTGCCAGATTAATACTTTATGCAGGAAGAGCGGACCGCTCGCACATGAGGTTAGAATAGATACAAATTAAAAGTGATACTTTGTATTTTAGTCAACAATGACAGTTTTTGTTGAGGGTAACAAAATGGCAACTTGCAGAAATGGAGATTTAAAAAAAAAACAACCAAAAAACTGGATTTGAATGAGGATATTCTAGGAAAACAAGATAAGTAAAAAGACTCAAGAATCAAAATGTCAAGAAATCCATTTCGAGTCATCTGACTGTCCCCCTGATTGCAATGAGACATTGACCTTTCAGATAGTCCCAACTCTCGAGAAAACAGCTCCCCCTGCTGGTATATCAAAACCATTTCTAGCAGTAACTTGATCCACCCTGCATGTCTCCTACATGTATGATAGTCACGAGGAACCCTAGCTTGCTTCAGGTTGGAGTGCACATGTATGAAAACAGTGAAAGGCTGCTAGCTAACATTCATACTATCAGACAAACAAAAACAGCTTCCCCCTTGCATTGCAGGTGTCTAAGGTGCGAATAATCCTTTAAAGATTTACTTTGTTGCTTTATTTTTATTTTATATTAATACAATCATTCTCTCTATGCTAAGTAACAAATGTCACTTTCAACGTTACAATTAATCAAATCAGTGGTACCTTACTTGGCGATTATTTAAATTTATTAGAAACTATATATAATTACAATTGCATGAAGAGAAAAACAAGTATTGTTTATGTTTTCCTAATACAGGAGGGCTGTGTCTGCTGTTTTAATGTGTGAGTGTGAAACTTTAGACAGCTTCAAAAAGGTAGCTTGAAATGGTTCAAGAAAATGTGATCATATTATTGACTTGAGTTTCTGTATTGATTAATTAATCAACCACGTTTCAGTAACCACTCATCCAGTTATGGTTGCAGTGAAATGCAGTGCATCCTCTAAGATACTGTTGTGTAAGGTATGTCTGAATTGCAGCGTATCTGCATCGTACAATGACCAAAGAACAACACAAGAAACATTCAGTCTGACAGAGAGGGATTCTAACCTGTAGCCCAGGTGCAGTGGGGGCACTGTAGCAGTGGGGGCACTGTGCCATCTGCTGATCTGTTTCTCAGTAACGTTACATTAACATATTTAGCAGATGCTTTTGTCCAAAGCAATATACATTCGAGATGGTAGGGTTAGCCTGGATAAATTGAGGGTCAAGGCCTTGCTTGGTGGTATTTGAACCAGTTACCACCCAATCACAGGCAAAAATCATTAACGCACACATCACCCCACAATTTTTCTGGGCCTTGATCCAATATCATTCGGGTTTTCAGTTTATGCCATTGACCACTTTTCTGTTTGCTGATTCAGCAAGGGGTCCTGCTGTACTAAGCAACGTCACTTACTGAATTGCTTCAGTAATAACTCTAGTATTATAACTGGGTAAAATATTAATAAATAGTGTCATATAGGCAACTAAATGTTAACTATTGTTGGAAGGAGTTAGTTGGGGTCATGTGTCTGGTATCATTGCTTTACTGTCATAAGGATCGCCTTCTAGATCTGGTAACTCATATCATTAAGTTGTCCTACATGTTAGGTTACCTACCCATTTGGCAGCTCTGGTTGAAAAGACCATGCGGTAACATAGCAGATCCTAAACTGAAATATCAACAATCAAATTAATTAAATATCAGCAATATACTGTCTGCTGAAAATAAACAATGACAGTGACAAACCTCGACATCTCAGCACCTGCGCTGTCTTGTCACAGCACAGGATAGGTGAAAATCTTTATGTTGGAGTGTCTCTACACAGATGTGGAAGCTATGAGGTCAGTGTAGGTCACCTTATGCAACGGCAGAATGATTTCCATTTATATAAACAATAATCGTGTAAGAATCATAAAAAGGTACAAAAAGTAATAGATCTATCTTTATTTGTAAACACTCACTGTATCGATCTCCATCGCATATTACATATGACAATAATATGCTTTCAAAGCGAAACTGGTTGATTGAGGAGAAACCCCTTTACTTTTCTAACTACTTAGATATTAGACTATTCCACTACAATAAATTAGGTTAAAAAAAATCTTACTTGAAGAGGATAGTAGGTGGCCCTGCAATGGGTCACATCCCAAGTCAATTACTTTCTTCTGGTTATCAAGTTGCCCTTTTTAGCTGCAGTTCTCCCATCTTCTTTATGCCCAACTCCCACAAAAGAAGGCTCAGTAGGGCAGAGGAGTGATTGTACTCAGCTTCTGTTGGGAGGTTTTTTCCAAATTGGCTACGCATTAAAAATGTCAGCCATAATAATGCCCAATGGACCTTTATTATACAATATATCCAGAGAGTTTAACTTCTAGAATACTGCCTTACTTATAACAGCAGGTAATGCAGAGTTCATTATTAAGAGCAAATCGTTGCAAATGTATATTTAGTCAAACAGTATAAATAAGTAATGCTAATGCTGGATTATCAATATACTTTCTCTGATAGACTCTGGTGTATTTAGGAACAAGAGACTATGCTTCTATGTTAAATGGCCATTCATAATGCATCTAAGTGCATTTAACCTGGATATGACACACCCCAGCACTTCCTTTTCACTCAAGTCAATACAGTAAACGGCTGGATCCCACTTTCATTGAAATTCCACCTGCTTGGCTGATTGCTTCACCGGGATATTACAGAGCTGATGGAGTTGTGGGAGGCCCCCCCATTGCAAGTAGGCCCATAGCTGTCCAGGGTGGTCACCTCCAGGTTGACCTTGAACACTGGGGATGACCTCAGCAGAAAATCGGCTGCATCCCTGCGCCCGAGTGCCCTCAGCTTGGCAGTGAGGACGCCAATCGTGCTGCCAGGATGCCTACTCCACTCCTGCAGGAGCAGGGCAGTGGGGCTAGGGTAAGTCACATCCGCTCCAGGAGTATCACTGGCACGGTTGTATTTAGCCACAAGATCTGACAGGCCCAGGTTCATGGCGAGAAGGCACCAGTCCTTACCCATGGCATCCGGTGGGTCCAAAAGTCGACAGAGCTTCCTCCTTGCCAGAAGGCCAATGTCTGATATGTGAACATCCACACCCAGGTTGGCCTGGTGATAGACCTCTGTGCAGCTGAGGCTGAGGATGCTGCTGAAACTTTCCTTGTACCCTCCCATGGTGTTGGTGAGGGTGGTCTCCCTCTGTGCCTGGGCCCTGAAGAAGTCTCTTGGCTGGTAGACCATGATGGGCTCATGGTGCTCTCTCAGCTGCTGGGGACTCAAGTAGTGCTTCACTGTCATGAGCCCAGGTAGAGCGGTAGCTAGAAGATTGTCAGTGAGGTTGCACATCACATCCAGCAGGATGTAACATTTTAGCGAGTCCAGTCCACGCACTTGGACCTCGATTCCCTGGCCGTGGTTCACCAGCCGCAGAATGGCCTCCACACCCCTGTGTGAGATTTTGGCCCCATTGGTCCACAGACGGATGGAACTTCCTTCTGGTTGCTGCTGATGGATCCAGCGACAGAGGTTGACCTGCAGCTTGTGAAACAGACCACATGGGAAGGGGGTGAGATGCTCAGCGGGCACCACACGCACACCACCATACACGAAAGCTTCCTCATCTTCTTCCTCATCTGTCCAAGAGTGGTGCAGCCCGTTGGCCCTGATGAGGGCTGGGATATCCACCATGGTAGAATTGAGAGGGTCACGCACACACACATCCATGGCATCCAGGATTTGCAGTAACTCGTCCACATCACGGTCTGCCAGCAGGCTCTGAAGCTCCTCTAGGCTGAAGCGCCCCCTATAGTGGTGGATGGCTTTTGGAGTGTCACTGGACAGAATCTTGGTGAGTACGTTGCTGCAGAGCCACCGTGGGTCCAGCAGCACGATATCCTGGATCATCTCACTCTGCAGAAGGCTCATCTGTGTGGGACAGAGGCAGGATCAGTATCACACCTGTTGCTAGGTCTGAGTAAAGCCTGAGTAAGGACAGCTAAGCTCATAAAGCATACTGGTCTATTACAAACTGTTCATCATTTCCAAATGCCAAAACTTAATTATTTTTATATATATTGCTTGAGTGGGCAACTACTACTCAAGTACAAATCATGAACAGATATAATGACTGAAATACATGAACCATTATGATTTAATTATGATAACTAGTGGCTTGTTTTTGGTTAATTATTGCATCAAGTAAGAGTATTCTACTACATTATTTTGCCCCCTCGAGTAAAGTGTTACTATTTTTATTTGATCCGATATAGACAAGCCTACAATACTCAGTAATCTGTGATTCTAGCTAGAGGTTTATGTTAAGATTTTTTTTTTATGGTGTTTGTGGTTAGAATTTAATGGTGCTTTTATTTTGAACAATCACTTTCTTTAAATCAACTCGTTGCACACATGATTAGTCGTACTCGGGGATTGTGAAGTAGAATGGTTCCGCCCTTAAATCCCCCTCATCTTTCTTAGGTTGAAGAAGATGGTTTTTGTCAGAGCCCTGAGCAAGGTGGGCAGGCAGGTCCTCCAGGACCCAGAATGCAGCTGTCAACCCATAGCCATCACTATCCGCACCATCAGCTTCTTCCCTCGCCAAGTTATTTCCTTATCACCGGTAGGTTTCCCTATAAAGCACCTGTGGTCTTACAGTAGCTCTCAAAAATATTTTTATTGTTTTCTTTTTTTTTTTTTTTTTAAAAAAAAAAAAAACAAAAAAAAAAACAGTTAAGATTTTTTCTTGGGTAAAAGCAGAATTGGCACAAGAGAGCATATGTTTCAACATTTTTTTTGTACGTGGCGTATTCTACACTCACTGGCCAGTTTATTACTTGCATTTGCTTGTTAATGCAAACACCCTTCTCCTACAAACAGAGACTCACATGGGTACAACTGAATATACGCAACAAGCAGACAGGGTCAAGAGGTTCAGATACTATGAGGATTAAGACGCACGATCTAAATTATTTTGAATGCGGAACGCAGGTTTCCACATCTCAGCAACAGCCGTCCCTCCTGGGATTTTCATACAATACAGTGTGTATAGTTTACAGAGAATGTCGGTTTGGCAGTTCCGCTGCCAAAAGCGTCTTGTTAATGAGAGCGGTCAGAGGGGAACAGGCACTCTTAAAAGCTGACAGGAAGGCCACAAGTGCAACAATAAAAACTCAGTACAACAGCAGAGTGCAGAATGGCTCCTCTGCACCCACATAACTTGACAGGTCATTACGTGTTTCTGGAGACTTGACACTATGTAGGAGTGCCACACAAAGTGGCCACTCTGTGAGTATTATGTTTGATTTTCAAAGATTGCATATGAACTGTGCTGATTTTATAAGCACCCTCGATTATACAGAAATACATTTTTTTAAACTGATGCACAAATAGCTGGAGACTGAAGTGTTTATATTTAAGTGTATTGTTCTGTAACGTGTTTAACACTTTTTCCTGTGCTCATGTTGTGCTGCATGGGATGCGGATGCCTAGGAATTGCTTTTAGTGTTGCAGGATCTCGAAACGTGCGAAAGCTGTGTTCCTGTGTTTGGTGAAATTTTTTTTTGTGCTTTATCTACAGTACATTTACTAATAAAGACATCATGGCCCCTAAGAAAGTGAGCAATACAGTAACCGCTGAACTTAAAAAGGAAATTGTAGCGAATTATAGAGTTGAAGGTGCCACACGTGCGTCTGCTCTCTCTTTGGAGTTTGGGATAGCCATTTATTTAATATTTATTGCTTTTGTAATGTGTGATTTTTCATGTTCATATTAGTTTTATGTTGATTGTTAATAGTGTTTAGTCATTAGTTAGGTAGGCAGATATGTTTAATAGCAATCATTTCGAGGTCTGGAACAGATTAAATTCATTTACATTATTTCTTATGGGGAAATTTCACTTGGACCTCAACGAAATCACAACTTGACCGGCCTTCTGGAACGAATTAAGTTTGTGCTCCAAGGTACCACTGTAGTTGATTTCCTGGCAACAAAATAAGGCTCGAACCATGAGCAAATCTGGGTTGCTAAACAGCAACGGTGTATGCATTTGCATCCACACACCTCCCCCATGCTGTGCAGCTGCGAGACCACCTCCCTCAGGGTCTTCTCGCTGGCCAGGGGGTTCATGTGCTCCTGAACATCCGCCACAAACTTGTGCCATGGCATGAGCTGACTGGGCCGGTGATGCTTTCTCCAGGAGGGCAGGGTCGAAAGAATTTTCTCACACAGTTGTGTCATAGGTGGGCAGGACTGTGGATAGAGACCAGGTTCAAGCTGGACTGAAGCATACGGCACAGACCTTCACTGCGCATTATCCAGTGTGACTGTAAGGTCCTCCTCAGTCCTCAACTCACAGTCATTTAGTATTCTGTTTGACTGCACCATGAAATTTTAAAACCTTTCAATTATATAAGAAGCAAAAATAATCTTAGCAAAATTAACATTTCAGCCAATTTCAAGAATATAAAAAAGACACCATAGTTCCGTTGGAGCATAATCTAACCCTTTGTTACAATGGACTACAATGGAGTACTTTAGCAATTGGATTTGATATACTTGCTTGGTGTTAAATCTCCCACATTTTATTTTACTTAAAGTATGCTTCTCTATAACAAGAATTTTAATGATAAAGTAAATTGAACAACAGTACTTATTTATTGTAAAGCTACAGTTTATTCAGTGTTACCATACTTTACATTTAACACTGATCACGCCCATGTGTGTGCATTGCCCTAAGGTTGCCAGCTTGCATTTACCTGTGTGTTTGCTTTGGCTACAAACACACATGTTTTTGTAACATTGGACAGTCCTGCACTCAAGGAATTTTTTTGTTTGAGGAACAACATGATAGCTTCCATACCTTTGCTTTCCCCTCCAGCCCACGGTGCTTGATCATATAATAGTGTTTCCCTGGGCTGCATGAGACGCATCCTGATTGGCCGCCGCAGGCCCTTTCTGTCATTATCACTTTCAGCCTGTCGAGCGGTTATTACTTTTTGGCCCCCACTGGTCGCGTCCTTAAGGCATAGCGACGGCACCTGGATGCTTCGCACGTCTAACACTTACGGAGATAACGGAGCTCCGCAGGTCCTGAAGGTGGTTTCTCAGTAGCTTCATCACTTTGGAGCTCGATGCCCCGGCATCCATGACAAAGAGCTTCTCTGAGATTTGTAGATCATTCGCAAATCTTAAGATAGATGTAAAATGTAAATTTAATTCAATTACAAAAGTCCTCAATGACAACATGTGAATTGTTGGTATGTTGTACCCTTCCTCACTGCTTTATGTGTTTTTTTCCCGCTTGCTGTTGTCATATGGCAGTCAGGCTGCCGTACATTACCTGTTCCTGACTTCTCTCAGCAGTGATTTCTCCTTGTCGTAGGCAAATTCCCCTCCACAGTGATGAGGGAGATTCACAGTGTCTGCGTGAGTCGCCACCAGCACAACACGCAGTGGGTGCTTCACCTTTCCACCAAACGCTGAAAACAAAAAAAAAGAGCAAAATGTGAGATACTCACGTTTAATAGAAATGTAAAACGACACGATCATGAGGGACCCGGAACCTCATTACAGTATGTCAACACAAGACGCACACAAAAAAATGCCCTGAAGAGGATCACAGCTGTGGGCAAATTGGAGAAGAAGCACTATATCTGAGCAAATGGAACCTATCCACAGTATGATGTTTAGGTGCAGTAGTATCATATATTCATCAGATGCTTTTGTTCAACGTGATATATGGTTTAGGCCCAGCCAGCTCCCCTACAGCAACAGGGGTCAATGATCTTGCTCAAGAACCCAGCAGTGACATGATTACCCTGCTGGCCATGATACCTGAACCCACGATAGTCTGAAAAAAGGGACAGATTCCTAATCCGATCAGCTACTTGGCATCCCCGTATTATCATATCATGCCAAGCATTTATCAGGCTATAATTGTCATCAAAACACCCCAGAGAAAAGAGCTGTGTTGTCTTTAATGAAATGATAGAAGATCACTTCAACAATATTTAAGCCTCCAAAAATAACATATTGTACAGAGTTCCCTCTGCTGGTCAACACTGGCATTTCATATATAGCTATTTAATTAAACAACCCATAAGCTTAAATCACGAGTGGGCAATCTTATCCAGAAAGGGCCGTTGTGTATGCAGGTTGATGCTGCAACTCCCTACTTAGATTACTATTAGAGGACTGATTGGCTAAAGAGTCCTCACATCTGGGTTTGAACAGCTGACCTAAAGGTCATCCCAAACACGTGCGTACACACGGGCCCAACCCAGGCTTAGATCAATCATTCTCCACCCCCAATCGTCCTATGCAAGAGTCTAGAGCCTATCCCATAAACAACAGGCTCAAACCTATAGGCAATTTGGAAACTCCAAACCACTTCAGCATGTTTTTGGACAATGGGGGTAAATGAAAGAACTGACACAACATGGAGAGAACATGCACACTCTGTGCTCGGAGCCATAGCAGAGACATGATCGCAGCCCTCAAGAGATGCGGGGCAACCATGCTAACCACAACACCACAACACCAACATGTCACCCTTCAAGGGCACCACTTTTGATTAAATGTTTTATTTAATTTAACAGAATTCTGAAACACACACACACACACACACACACATGCACACAAACACAAGACGGACCTTCATAAAGTACATTGACTTGATGCGTGTGCTGGCGGTGACAATTCTGATAAAAAGACACATGATAAACAACCAGCAATGCAGAGCTCCCTGCAGCAGAGAGATTACGCAACGGAGAATCGACTTCAAAGAAGTGAGGTTGGCAACCATACGCACTGATGCTGTCTTCCAGCATGGTGAGCGACTTGAGGAGATTCAGCCAGAAGGTGACCTGGTTGAGCTGGGCCTCGTAGGGCTCCTCCAGACTGAAGAGCACCAGGTGTATGGCCGTGTGATCGTTGGCGGCAAAGCAGTCATAGGAGCAATAGTACACAGGGTTACCGGAGAATTCCCACACACTGAAGTCTCCCACTCCTGCAAGGCAAGAGCAAGAAAGATATGTAATACTCTATCAATCCATCTCTTAACTTCCTACCCTGGATAGGGATACAGGGGCCTGGAGCCTATCCCAGGGAGAACAGGGCACGAGGCTGGAGGGGGTACCCTGCATGGAATGCCAATCCATTGCAGGCCTCACACTATGGGAAACTAAGTGCCACCAATTTAATTCGCTTCATGTCTGTAGAATGCAGCAGGATACCAGAGCACCCAGAAGGAACCCACGGGGCAGGAAGCTCCACATACAGAGGGGAAATGTGCGATTCAAACCCTCATTCCTTGAAGGCAACAGTGCTACACCAAAATCCACTGTGCTACCCATCGTATTACCATATTTATACATCCATCCATCTCTCTTCTACACACTTATCCTGGTCAGGATCACAGGAGGGCCAGGACTCACCAGCCTAATTACAGTACCTAATTACATGTCTTGGGACTTCAGAGGAAACCTGTGTGACACAGGGAGGATGCACAAACTCCACAGGGATTCAACCCCCAACCAGGAAGTTATGAGTCAGTAGTGCTATACACTGAGCCACTGTGCCACCCTTGGCATTACAACATTTACCCTGCCATTTTCCGTAACTGCTCAGTATATATAACCTTGGAAGTATGCGAGTATGGCACAGTACATGGGATTGTAATCTCACACCTTCAGGGTTGAGGGTTCATTCCTGTACTGCTCTGTCATTGTTTTCCTACTTATGTGCAGGGTGGCACTTTCATTAAATGGGTAGCGTTCCAGAGCTGTGGATGCAGAAAAGTGTGCAGTGTTTAAATGGCCTCTTCTCTTGCTTTTGGTTGTTTAATTTAGTTACCCCAGTGTCCTCCAATGGTATATAAGCATACTTCTCAAAGCTACACTAATGACTAACTGCCATTAGTGTAGCTCGGCATGTGAGTGTTTTAGAATCACATCATGGCTGCGTCTCACTGAAAGTGATTACGTGAAAAAGGTGAGTAGTAAGAAACGTAAAGCTAGAGTCACCTTCAATATGCTTCAGATAGTTAATATTAACACCTTACCATTGATGCTGATGTTCTGGATATCAATGGCTTTGGTAGACTGGTCGTCCACTGTAGACTGAGCACTGTGCATGGGAGAGAAGACCGCCAGGACTCCCTTGGCAAGGCTGGGCTCAAACATCATGCTGCGTCGCCGGACATTCACATTCTCACACCCGGGATACAGATTGGAGACACTCATAGACACTGTGAATGGAGATACACATATTCATTCATTCAGTTTTACAGCCAACCTTTGCTGCATAATTACAGTACTGCAAAATTCTCACTTTGTTATGCCCAAGGACTGCAATTCATATGCCTCACCAATGGGTGGCAGACTTGAGCTACAAAAAAATTTCATATGACAGCTGCATGGCCACAAAATATGATTTCCCTTTAATTTTTGTGGCGTGTTAGATAAAATTTATTTATTTTTTTCATAAACAACTAAGAATTCTAAAGCCATTCTATTTTTTATTTAACCGAGTGTGACGTGTATAAAAAACTTTACATATAATACTTGGTGTTTGAGGTATTATTTTGTATAGAGAGGTAGTTTTGGGAGTGTGTCAGATGATAGATGCCAAGAGGGAAGCGGGAGAGAGATCAATAACAAAAACTGTTCACACCTGCCTGTGAAGTGGTATGACTTTTATACAGCTGTCATGAGAAGTATCGCCCATGCTACAAATTCAGACAAAAACTCACGTAACCAATAGCAGCCCGGACATCAGCCGTTTTGGCCTATCAGGCAACAGACAACCAAGGCTGAATGTTTCTGTCATTGAATCCTGTCTGGATGTTAGCTTATGCAGGTCTGTTTAGGATACGTTACAAGAAATAATAGAGAGGGACTGCATCAGCCTTAGGGGGCGCTGGTGTATTAGGTAACAGTGACAATGAAGCACTCCGCACCTGTGGGCACAGGAGGTGCCGGGGAGAGTGTGAAGCGCGGGGAGCTGGTGGAGGGCAGGCGGGACCTCTTCCTGCGGAAGAAGCTCCTCAGAATGCCGCACTTCAGGGACTCCAGCAGGGTGCTCTTGCCGGCGCCGGAGTGGCCGAAGACCTTCAGCTTGATGCGAGGCTGTGGCGTCTGCGTGGGCCGCAGTTGGTGCAGGAAGCTCCCCTTGTGGTGATCCTTGGTACCGCAAGTCATGCAAAGGGCGGCAAAACCACAGGCTGATTGACTTTGTCAGATTAACAGACCGATATCAGCATCAGTAGGGCAGATTTCTCGCAGGACAATGACGAAAAAGGAGCCCCTTACTTTCTTGAGCTTTCCCAGGAGACTGATGATTTTGTCATGGAGTCCCACCCTGGCAAGATCCTCAGCTGACTTCCCATCCTGTCGAGAGAGGAAAACAACGACTTCACTGGCCAATCTCAAACGGCAAGGACGTTGGTGCAGCGCAGCCACAGGCCGGGTGGAAGCTGCAACAACTTCATTGTATTTATTGAAAAAGAAAGTTCAGTGGGAGCCGCAGTCAGTGCATGAGCTCAGAATCACACCGATGAAGACGGCAGTTGTTTGCTACGGATGCTGACAGATGCTGACCTTTGAGAGGCATTTCTGGTTCCTTAGTACACCAACAGCGAAGCGCCAAAAGCTAGCAAAATATTATAGAAGGTCATAAGCAGAGTGTAATGCAAAATATACATTCATATATACTCTGTTAAAAGAAATTAGAGGAACACTTTTTAATCAGAGCATTGTGAGATATTGATCTGATCAGTTAAGCAGCAGAGGGGGGGTGTTAATCAGTTTCAGTCGCTTTGGTGTTAATGAAATTAACAACAGCTGCACTAGTTGGGCAACATTGAGACGACCCCCAAAACAGGAATGGTTTAACAGGTGGAGGCCACTGATATTTTTCCCTCCTCATCTTTTCTGACTGTGTTTTCACAAGGTTTTGCATTTGG
>JAODKE010000125.1:13540944-13557069 GCA_026779605.1 Mormyrus hasselquistii
TCGTCACCTAAATCCCGGTCCCGAACAACACAAATGAATGGATTTTCCTACCTGTAAGTCGACACCCCAATCGCTGCCTTCCCGCACCCTGACTACTAGCACGTCTAGTGTTATATTTACTAGTCGGCAAAACGGCGAGATAGACATAAAGTCGACACTTCGGCGACTTATTAGTCGGCAAAACGGCGAGTTATATTTACTAGTTGACAAAACGGCGAGATAGACATAAGTCGCCAATGTGTCGACTTAGGTGTATCTCGTCGTCACTTTTATGCTGGTCCCGCGAGGGTTGACTTACACCGGTTTTACTGTCTATCATCTTAAGTCATATTGTTTGTAATTTTTTAACCTTTTTATCACCATTATAACCAGGGCTCTCAAGTTTCGTTGGGACACTTTGGCATGTGAGGATGTGAACTGGCTGAAATGTGTGTGTCTCACTCAATGCCTGGTTATAACCTTTTCATCACCATTTTCTTAATTCATCATTGTTACAACCTATTTATCACCACTTAAGCTACACGAACCGATACGAAAACAGACAGCAGAGCACAAGATGAATGAGTCGAGATGGAGACTGTCGTACACTCACACTGGGCATCACTCGTGTACGGCACAGTTGTGACCTCATATTTGCGGTCTTGGAACAGTTGTAAAGTCGATCAGTCAGAAGTTGCATATGTCGTAAGTTGACGACGACACGTAGTAATTTTTTAATGATGCGTTTTGCCGAGATATAAAATATTCCTCCTGATGCAGGTGTCAACATACAGTAATGACAACCCAATAAAATGTGTAGAAAAGATGAAGATATACAAAATACAAGATAAAAGATATACAAAACATATATAAAAACATAAATAGACGACGCATAAGAAAACTACAAATAAAAGGATGTGCAATATAATAATGTAACAAGGTAAAGTGCATCTGTGTCCTGACTGTAATATTGGACCTGGGACAGGTTCTTACTGGCATGGTATATGAGAGACAGTAATAGTGTGCATTACCATGTGCGTGATAAAGTGCATGTGCAGCAATTTAAAGAGGGATATCAAAAGGGTCGTTGTTTAGAAAGATGAGGGCCTGAGGAAAGGTTGTCTTAGCCTTCAGGGCTCTCATCCTGGGATGTACAATCATGCAGTCAGAGCAATGTGGGGGCACGTTTAGCCTGCAGCAGAAAATTGGAGTACCCTGTGTTACCCTTGGAGTAACACGGCAACTCCACACATACACAGTGGAGTTGAGACTTAGTCCCCCTGTCATAAAGGTGTGCGGCAACAGTGTACTTTGATTAATTATCATCTCTAAGTCATAATAAATATTTTTCAAACTTTTAGATCTATGATATAATTAAATTTGACATCCCAGCTTCAATATATTAGCTTTGTTTCAAAACAGAAGGGTTTATTTTGAAAGCAGAACAGGACCAACATAGTTAACCTGTTCAGAAAATACTGACCAGTTGTCTAAATATTATAAGCAGCTCTGTGCTATCTACACCCGTTTGCCTGGTCGAACACCTTGTGAAAGGCTGGACGGGGATGACCTATCACTTTGCTCACGCTGATCTCCTCATCCCAACATGAACCCAATGTGCCATAACTGTGAGCAGTAGGCCGCCCATGCATGTCCTAATCAGCTGCCATAGCCTCACAGTTCTATGTGCATAAATTCACAGTTCAATTTTCAACAACGTGACTGAAATAATAGCCGCTTGGACTTGCTTGTAAAGCAAGGGTTATGTTGATAGGACAAAAAACTGCTTTCGGATCTGAGTGGGAAGGAAGATCATGTATCAAGGCACGTTCTAAAAATCGCTTTACACGTAATCTCTGCTTTTACCAGGGTGTCATCGCTGCGCGTCATGGTCACATTGCTCCTGGACGTAAATGACCTTGACAGACGATTGCAAAGAGAGATGAGATGCACCGATTGCTGCAAAAGAGGAGGAAAACAATAATATAAATAATTGGTTTTTACCATACATCACAAAAATGTGTTATAAGGATAACAAAGAAGCATTAAATTAAGTTTGAGGCTGAGCTGCAAAATAATAACGATATTATCAAGATGTATACTAAATGAAGTTATATATGCAAATTAGCAAACCCACATACTGTCCTTCACACACTGCAAACAAAGCGTCCAGGACAGACCCAAATCCCAAGGTATTCCAAATAGCGTGCCTGTACTGCATCTAAAGCTAGCACAGATATTTGCGGTGAGCCACAGCAATATAATGTAGCGGCCTCACTGCAGTGTTGGATTTGTCAGAGAACACTGTCACAGATTCCACTGCTCAGCATGACTCAACAGAAACATCCTCACTGACACTGCAGTATTGCATAGTCTGCAGTATTGCTGAGTGGCCTAAGCTCAGAGTAAAAATACATGGTGTCCACAAGTCTGATTTTAGATTAAAAAAAAAAAAAAAACTCAAAATAATACAGTTATTCCTTTTTCCTCCTGGATACATGAAAAGTAAGAATTAACTGGAAACACTTTACTTGAAGCTGTCATCTATAATGCACTATAGATACCTTCATAATGCATTATAATGGTCGGCATAAGCATTAATAAAGCATTACAACATCTTCGATTGACAGCCATAACGTATAATAGTCATGATTAATATACTTCATAAGCTCCAGTGAAGATGTTATCTATTGCCCCCCCCCCCCCGCACAATTATTGGCACCCCTTGTAAAGATCAGTAAAACATATCCACCTCTTAGTAATGTAGCTTATTTTTGTTAAAAATAATTATTTGTTCATGAGGGATTTGTTTTTCTCTGTATAAATGTATTTCAATTAAAGGCTGGATTTTTCTCATTTATTCTGTGTGAGATGAAGCTACTCCAGCAAGAGGTGGATTTTTTCTAATTCTTTTTACAGATCATTATAATTGATGCCATTATTTGTGGAGGGCACTGTATGATGTACAATAGATACATATGAATATGAATTATATAGCTTATATGAGCTTTGTAGTGCATTGTTTTGTACCGACTACAAAATGCTGCTGTTAACTTATAAAGCACTAAATGGCCTTGCATCAGAGTATCTTACAGATCTACTAGTCTCTTACAAGCCTCCTCACTTGTTTCAATCTCAAGGAGCAGGATATCTATTAGTACCTAAAATAGAAAGAACTACAGCAGGCTGCAGAGCAGCAATCTTTCAATTACAAGTGCACTTCCCTAACCATTAAGACATCACTGTCCACTCTATGGGGACTCTAGCTAACTCCTCACTCCCAGTTAGACCTATAGTGTGAGGTGTAGAGCTGGGTGGGGATCAGTGCCATTGGCTTTGGATGAACCGAACTGTCAGTCTGTCACTCTAGCTTCACACCCCCTTATGGAATTGCAATGCTGATGTTCAGGGACCCCCCCCATGCCTGTGTTCCCACCTGCCTCTCCCTTTTTTTATGCTGCCATAGCCATATCTGCCGGAGCTTACGTACTGCACTCACCAAACTGTTTACACTCTTTCCCTACTTTGGCTAATAATAACACATTTGATTTCCCCTACTCCTCCTTGGCTGTGCTGCCTGGAGACCCCAAATTATCAAGATATCCTGCCTACCCTGCGGCTTGCGACGTCTCCGCTACCTGTGGCATCTTCCCGGCCTGCCCGCCCGCCTCCCTGTGACGTCTCTCCAGTACGCCCTGCCACTGAACCACTCTTCATCCTCTCATCAGAAGCAGCATCAGCATTCTGCCTGCCCCCCACTTTGAGACTCAAATCTTAAAATTTAGACTTTGCCATCTTGCCCATCTGACTTCCTCTGCCCCCCCCTGGAGGATGGGCTCCCCCTTTGAGTCTGGTCCCTCCCAAGGTTTCTTCCTTTTAGGGAGTTTTTCCTTACCACTGTCACCTCTGGCTTGCTTACTGGGGGCTTTGGGCAGGGATAATGTAAAGCACTTTGAGACAATATCATGTTGACACATGAAAATGCACTACACAAATAAAATTTAATTGAATTATGAAGGTATGTATAGTGCATTATAGATTACAGCTCCATGAAGCATTAATAATCCATAAGAAACATTACTATCATGCATTATAGCTTTTCATTCATTTTTATAGGCATATTTATAATGCTTTGTGAAAGCATTTCAATGTGTTACGAATGTATTCATACACTCAGAGAAAGTGTTACCAATAAATGAAATTATTTTACCTTCCATTTTCTCCGGGCAGCAAACTTCTTAAACATCTCCATATTGACAGTGGATTCTTTCCTGCTTGTGTTCTGCTCATTGTCTTTCGGCTGAAAAGCAACAACGTATCTGCTGGTAAGTTTTTTTGTTTTTTTTAAATCGTGTTGGTGGTTATATCACATTTTCAGTTTGTTTATAAAACAAGTTAATCAGCAGCCTTCACATATTTAGAAATACTACACGTTACCCAATGACACAGAAAGATATTTTAATTTTATTAATAATAATTAATAATGAATATGAAAATTGTGTTCTCTGTTCTCCCAAATGAGAATAGATCAGAACTAGAATAGTATTTCTTGCCTGGGGTGGGTAAATGTTGTATGATTAACCAGCACAAACTGGTTAATCATACAACATTTAGTCAATTTATGCTACATTTCTGTGAACCCCAGGTTACTTTGAATGATCAAGAGTCCTTAAGCTATTGGTTTCTAAAAACACACATCTGCTACAACAATAAAACAGTAATACATTTATATGAGTCTTTTGCATTTAATTCATTTTAATTATATACACAAATGTGGTGTATTGCCCCAGAAATTAATTGATGTTCCAACCTTGATCCATGGATGCTGCAGACTGTCCCCAATGCTCATTCTTTTTCTGTAATAAAACAAAATCATAACTACAATAAAACCATGAAAGACAATAACTCATTTATGTTTCCATTTCAGTTTACAATAATAAAATTAAGATATAAAGACTGAATGTTGGTATAGTCTTTTAAAGCCACTGATCTAAATAAGAACTGACTGTAATATCAGATATTAGCCAATTAGAAAACTTATGATAGAAGAATAAATACAAGTAGTAAGTAAAACATTTTATGTTATCATTTTGAACTTGGAAAAGGAAATTGCATTTGCTTCAAATGTCTACGGCTGCAAAGTGAAAAAATGGACTGTATACTTTGGGTCTTTGACCAAGAGCCTCGCTATGAAGTCTTTGGCGAGAGTACTGGTGTTACTGAAGAAATCTTCATCAAATTTGTAGTTCACTGCAGAGACGTTGACCAGAGTCTCCTGTTTGCTGTCTCCAAGGAAAGGTGAAGCCCCACTCAACCTGTCGGAGAAAATTTGCCAGACAGTTTTGTTCTCAGTCTCCAATATATTCTGCCCAATGTCAGTCTCATACAATTCTAATGTTGGCAAAGATGTCCTGCCTAGTAATCTAGTCAACCCTGAAAGTGGACGTGCGTGTGTGTTCCTGCAATTATGGTACATTCTGCACAAATTGTTATTGACGGCTGAAAACACCATACTAACAACTAGCAAGTCATAGGTGCTGCTTTGCAGAGATATGAAGGCCTCTCTTTACTTTTGCGGGATGATGATTACATTTTTCCTACCAGCAGGCTCTTACCAACAACATAAAAATTAAAGCACCTTCACTGAAATAAATTAATTATATTATTATAGCTTAAGATGCATCACAAGGAAATAAGCACAATGTCATAGGGTGATGCATTCAGCGGTATATAATCAACAGATAACACCCACACTCACCCTTCGGAATATTACTTTAAAGAAAAAAAAATTCGGCATGGAAGCCTACAAGACCATAATTACTGTATAAGAAAACCATCATGTCTTCATCTAACTTGGACAGGTTCTAACCACAAATTAAATAACAATCAATAAGTGCACTTGTGTATCAATTATTCCAGCATATTCCATGACATATATCATAAACCATTCATCCATCTTCATAACTTTTCCAGTACAGGGTTGTGGTGAACCTGGAGCCTTTCCCAGGCAGTAGAAGACACCAGCCAGGACTGGATACCAGTCGATCGTAGGGCAAACACTCATACAGTCACTTGCACATTTGGAAATTTCAAGTATTCAACTGATCTAACTGCATGTCTTGAAGTGTAGAAGGAAATTATACAGAAATTATACATATGCGGACAATACCCACACTATCACAGACACACACACACAAACACAGGTTTGCAATTACAGTATATCTTTGTGGGGACTTTCCACTCATTTCTATTGGGAAAACTCTAATCCTAACATGACAACTGTAACCCCTAGCCAGCCCTAACCTTAACCATAAGTAACCAAACAAAATACAATACTTTTTTTTTTTACTTTTTGGTTTGCAGTCACAGATTTTGTGGGGACCTGAAAAAAATTCCCCACAACATGAAAATAACAGGTTTTTATCATACTGTGGGGGACATTTGGTCCTCACAATGTAATATAAATATAACACACACACACACGCACGCACGCACGCACACACAGGTTAGAGAGATATCTAATAGGTATCTGTTTCTGAGGGGACTGATTGTATTCAGAGATAAAATTGCATTCACCAAAAAAAATGTCCCCACAATGAATTATATACATGCACACTCAGACACACACAGACACAAATCAAGAGATTCCTAATGTGAAGAGCAGGTAATGAAATTTTTGTGTTTTTTTATATATTGCAGGACAGGTTAAACTCAAGCCTGAACTCAACCTAACATTAGACTCCACTTGTCCTCTTAAAGAGATCATTGTCCTAGATGTTCTCATTAGATATCCTCAATTGTTTAACCCATGTGTTCTTCAACGATATAATGTAAACATGCTTTGCGTTGTTCAATAAGGCTGCCTTTATTATGATGACTTATTGCAATAAAAAACAATAAAAGGTCAGGAGCTGTGTGTGCAGACATTTCCATAGGGTTCACAAACTTTCCCCCGCATCTGTATGTACCTTGTTCATAAGGCATCAGGCCCCCACGACTGGTTGCCCAGCCGCCCAGCCACCCGTCAGCAGTGAGAAATGCATCACGTTCACAGGCAGCGCTAACTGCCTCATGTGGTGCCGTGTGAACATCTTCTTGGTGTGAAAAATAATGTGAGTTGGCGGGGGTGTGAATCCTTGGAGTGCACGCCTCTGCTGCCCGATGCGTACGGGGGGAGAATGGGCAGGCTTTAAAGCGACAAGAAATAATTCAATTGTACCGGATTTCCTCACTGAAAAATCATACTCTTCCATGCACACTCTAACGTGTACACAGGTTAATGGAATATCAAGAAACATTTGACAAGACAAACTAAAAAAGTGTTAATTTTACTTTAAATGTATTCATTTAATTTACATTACAGTAAAATCTTCAAGGGACCTGGCAAAACAGTCCGTTATATGCAGAGTTGCAGTATGCCCAGAACACAACTACAGGACACCATTTACTCATGACACACCCCAGCAGACACACTTGTAGTATAGATTTTTATATTGTGCGTGTAATAATCCAAATTTACCTGAGCAGATGTGTGACTATTAATAATCCCGACTATGTATCTGTGCTGGATATCACCGGCACACCACATGCCTTGTAGGCAGAGTCTGTATGTCTGTTATAGCCGAACAAAACTACAGCTAAAAGCGGCCCTGGGGACCGAATTGTTTGTCTATTATAAGCAAAATTCTATTATATGCGAGTCCGCTATAGCTGATGCTTTTTCTGCATGTCTCTTATAGCCAAACAAAACTACAGCTAAAAGAGGCCCTGAGGACCAAATTATTTGTCTGTTATAAGCAAAATTCCGTTATATCCGCTTTTAAAGGCGCACGGCTGGGACCAGTCGACCTCGTCCGTTATAGACTATAACAGGATTTTACTGTACTATGTAATACGCTAAAAACAGGATGTGGTGGAAAACATATGCAATTGCATCAGTATTTTAATTGCCATCATATCTTAAAAAACAATATCAATCAGAAACCTCATATGAAAGTCGACAGCAGAAATTAGCATGAAAGCATTGCAAAGGGTTTTTTATAAGCTATGAAACTATGCTGAACGAAGAATCAAGATTCATAGCATCACAAAGGGCATCACATGGGTAAATTATTTTAGTCCACTTTTTTCTTAAATCTGTACCTTGACATATACATTTCCTGTGGCACTTAGAACAGATAGTCTTGTATTACAAGATGTGGGGGAAAATGTACAAGCTGTGGTTACGGAGAGAGTATAACTGTATTCTCATTCTGGACAGGACTTCCTGACTATATTAGCAGGGCAGATGGGCTGGTTGGAGAATTTATCGCATAAAAAGCAGATGGGGCTTAAATGCAGATAGAGAAATAAGTGGATGGTGAACTTCAAGTCACGTATCCCATAATACCAATCAAGTACAAAAAGGCTAACTGTGTTTCAGTATCAGCTGATGAGTTGAAGTTCTGGGGAATCACTGTCCAAGACATAACCAACAGGGTCCCCTCAAGGGTCTTATCTAACAGAGAAAACAAATTATTTGAAGCACTTATTACAAAAATACTCAGAGCCAGCACGTTACATCAGCGCCATACACTGGCAACAAAGCAACTCTTGAAATTATACCTGGAACACAGCCACCCGAATGAGGGAACTGCAGCAGACAACACTACCCAGGGCATGTAATGTTAAGGAAGGACTACCAGTACATACAGATATTTCTGTCCTGACTTGTCTAGTGTTGGCGCTGAAAGGCTTGTGTTGGGTGAGATTGTGGTTGACTTTGCTAAATGATTCTCAAGCAAAATAAAAAAGATGAGTCAGTAATGCAATAATGCAACATTAATAAACTCCTGGTATAATACATATACTCAAATGATTTTGCATTAACAGCATTTCATTCGTTCTGGCTTTGTCTAAGTCTGCTTGTCATTCCTCATGCTCTACAAGTTACAAGTTAAAGTCTTACCTACAGTGATCATTGTTGACACACCACAACAAAACATGTCCTCTGTATTCAACCCATACATGACATCGTGACATAGCAGGGGGCAGCTAATTCAGCAGTGCTTGGGGGCGGTACCTCGGTTAGGGTACCTCAGCAGTACGTAGCCAGTCATGGATTCCAACCAGCCATCATTCAATTACTGGTGTGCTTCCATAACCATTAGGCTACAGTACAGGCCCTTCGCATACCACTGTATTTTTGAATTGTGAAATATCATGCCACAGTGGATTGTTATACCCCTACGAAATGTTCCAGTTGAATTTACACATTCTGCATGGTGTAATATGCCGTGCAGTGTTTAAAGAGGTCAATATGCGTGGTGGGGGGGCATGTGAGATTAGCATACGTGTGTCCCTGTGCTTGTACGGAGCTGTATATCGCAGAGCCGGGGGGGGA
This sequence comes from Mormyrus hasselquistii, assembly GCA_026779605.1. NCBI lineage: Eukaryota > Metazoa > Chordata > Actinopteri > Osteoglossiformes > Mormyridae > Mormyrus > Mormyrus hasselquistii. Next base: position 13,550,306 of record JAODKE010000125.1, read on the forward strand.
GAAACAACAGTTAGAGGGTTTTGGCATCCAACTTACTTAGAGTACTTACAGTATGTATGTAATGACACCAATACTCCTGCAAGGAAAAGGAAAAATTTCACAAGAGAAAGGGGGAAATCCTCAGCGCTTCACCAATGGCGCAGTGAACGAGCGGCTCACCACATATCAGCCTCCAGGCCAAGCGGCTCGTAATTCACAACTTCTGGGGCTATAGAAGCAAGACAGAAAAAAAATAAGATAAACATGATATAGTTTTAGGGTTATGGATCTAGAATTCTATTCGCATCCCAACTATAGTAAAATCTATGCTAAGTTTCATAAAACAGAAAGTAGAACAGTGGCTGTCTACTGATTTCTTACTGGATTTGGCAGTGGTGACTCATGTTATCTTATTGCCTTGGCCCCTGATATTATGCTCAATGGTCTCAATAATGCAGTCTGGTTTTTTATTATTTTATCACATTCTTCATCAATTAACCACAACCAAATCAGGAAAACAATTTCTGTAGTGACTCACTTCCTGTCAGGAAGCAGCTACCATGTGTCATTCCAATTCACACCTTAAAATGCTTTTGTAAATATAGTAGATAGATATTTAAGGGAGATTTGGTGTCTCAGGGGACAGTACTGTGGTTTCATAGTGCCAGGTTAGGGGTCTGATTCCTGCCCCTTGCTGTGTGTGTGAAGTTTGCTTGTCTTCCCAGTGCTTAGAGTATGATAGGGATGTTAAGATTCACTGATTTGCATTGGGCACCTGCATAAAAGTTCTCAACGTGAATGCCCCAATTAATAAAGTGTGTACCTGATACAACTTGGGTTGCATCATTTCTAACATTTTTACATCAGTAAAATTCAATGTATTAATATTTAATTATTAGTTATACCTTTATTTAATATATGTGAGCAATAATTTTTGACCAATAACTTTATATTTAGATTCCCCACTCTAAACTGTTTCTGTATCTGTACCATACTGAACTGCACAGTATCATATTTTTTTGAATTGCATTGTATTCAATCAAATTGCGTCGAATTGCACCGCATCACAATAGGGGTGAATCATATCACATTACATTAGTTGTTGCTTCATATGTATCTTTAATGTATCGGATCACTGCCAATGCTTTGAGATGTGTATCACATTGCCTCAGTGATGGAGCTGCACATCCCTAGTTCAAAGTGCGACATGCCCATTTGACATGCATGGTTATCATGATCCTTTTCCCCCAGAAGGACAAAGTTAAATAAAACAAGCAAGAGAACAAACGAATGAGTGAAAGGAAATAAGCCCCATATAAAACAAACACAGTGTAAAATAAGCCACCACATGGAAAGTTCCTGTAAATACAGGGCTGTAAACGTCCATACACCCAACCAGACAGAAAAGACTGAGCCTTCCCTTCTTCTGCCGACAATACCTCTGTCCCACCGCTAGAAGGCTCCTTGTGATAGTTGGTGTAATGACACACTTCAAGACCACAATGACTGGCTGAGCCAATCAGCCTAAAGACTGATTTCATTTCTCTGCTACAACTGGCTACTGCAGTGTGGCAAAGGAAGGGGGTTTTCTGGTGCTAACAGAGCTGATTCTCTATAAATCCCCAGTTGTAGATTTTTCAGATTTCGAGTTTTTTTTGCTAAAAAAAGAAAAACTGACCAACAAATTCTGGAGTCCCAAAGATGTTTTTGAAGTCGTGACCAAAATTGATCTTGTGCGCCAGACCAAAGTCGATGAGCTTAATGCGTGGATGAGACACCATATTGTCCAGCAGCATGATGTTCTCAGGCTGTGGAAAGAGAGGAGAATACAGGAAGCAGCTGTTGGTGCAGGTAAAGCACACTCAACATTACAGGATGCCTCCTTAAAAATCAAAAGCACATGCGAGCAGGAACAAACATTGTTACCATTTTTTTTTTTGTTTTTGTCTGCATGCCCAGCTATGCTGAAAGACTGCCAATATTTTCACGGACGAGTAAGACAAAAATATGCATATCTAAGCCACTTTAAAGTAGGCTAACTTAAGCACACATTTTAACGGGAAATTCTTTAATGACATTGGTTGGATGATAACAGTGATGGCGTGTTAGAAAGCTGCTTTTTTAGAATCTCCCCAATGACTTCGCTAGTAAAGGAAGTCGACTCAAGTGTAGGCTTGAACTGTAGGCTGTAGCTTGAAAAGCAAATGTAGCTCTGAGCTATGTCATCTACCGAACACGACCAAGAGAGCACAGAGGAAGAGGTGGCTTATTTTAGATTTGGCTGACTGCTCTATAAACAGATATTAAAGAGCTGTATTGCTCTGTGTCACCAGTTGCCTGGACCCAAAGATGTGCTTCTTAGCCAATGAGCGATAGTGTGACAAATAGCCTTTGGCTAACAAGCAGGGGTATTGAAAGATCAGCACATTATGTCCTTGATGCTTCCTGGCACTTACAAGGAGGTGCTGTGGACAGCCAAGTGAAAGTGGTAATCGAGGACTAAATGGAGGCGAGAATGACAATAAAAGTGTCCTACATTTCTGCAGCCCTTATCCCTCTCCGTTGCTGAAATTCAAATGATATTAATTGAAAATATATCGGTGTTAGTAACTAGATTCTGCTATTTGTTTCAGCTGTGTAATTTTTCGGATCTTTTTCTATGCAATAACTAGTTACCTTGCATGAAAATGGACATAGGGTGCAGTGAAGGCGATAATATACCTTTGGAATTTTTATGATATCATTTTTAGTGATCTTTATGCCATCAAAGCTTGATACAACCAGACCCTGTAAACTCTGAATTGCGTATCACGAATTGTATAATTTTAAAATTGTACCTACATCACACGCTATTAATCCTTAAATATAATTAAGCATCATTATAGCAAAGACACACGAATGGGTGAAACCAGCACGTGTCAGAGAAGGAAGCTCTAGAGTCCAGGTGTAAGGTAATTGTGCTCAAAAGCAATTTCATAGCCTGGGAAAGCTGGAGGACACAATTAAGGGCCCTGCAAAGTGACAGCAGAAAATGCAAGAAAATGCAAGAAAATGCAAGCCTCTGTTCAGGCAAAAAAAAAGAAGGTAGCACCTTCAAATCAAAGTGGGCGATCTGCTTTGAGTGGAGGTACGAGACGCCGTCCAGGATCTGCCTGAGAAACTGCGTCGCTTCTTCCTCTGTTAGGGACTCCTTCTCGGCCAGAAAATCGAAGAGCTCCCCCCCAGCCACGCTGTGATGTCAAGAAAGAAAATGTCATGTTGGTGAAAGCAAGAAAGAGAATGTCTGACCTTGTCAAATTATCAAAAGCATTGTTTTAGTGTTTCTGTAATGAACATGGTTGTTATATATAGGTTATAAATATTATATATTTTTCGTTCATACATGTATATATTTAAGGACAGTGAATCAATTAAAAATAAACCTTGTGATTTTTTTTTTTACACTACAACTTGTTTTATTTTATTTATTTTGCTGCACTACAACTGGATTGCACTCATTTGCTGCTCATTTGTGTATTGTCTGTTGTCCTTGTTGCACTTGTCTTATTTACTTGCTGTTTTTGCACGTCTGCACACGTGCACTTTACTACTTGTCTTGTCTATGTGGCATACGTGCAATCTGTTTTTTTGTACTGTCCCAGTGCTTTTATGTAGCACCATGGTCCTGGGGAACGTTCTCATTTCACTGTGTACTGTACCATGTATATTGTTGAAATGACAATAAAGCAACCTTGAACCTTGAACCTTGATTTGCACAGATTTCTGTGACTAATAACATCACAACTTACAATCACAAATATTTACACAATAAATCCCTAAGTTAATGTACAATTAACCCAACTGGAGTATATATGACTCGTTCTCACAAACCCATTACTGTAACATCAATTTTGTCTGATTTTTAAAAATATTTTGAAGATGGACTTTACAACTTAAACTGTCAGTTTTGCCTATGGTGTAGTTAATCAGTTTTGTTATATTACCATTATATGTGTAATAAACAAAAGTATTTTATCAAATACTTTTATCAAATTACAGTAATGTTGGAATTATGGAGATGCTTTTATTTCAAATAACAAGTTACCAGTCCAGAATGCCACTGCAAGAGTGTTAAAAACCTCTCACTGGGGACTCCAGCCCCTTCCTCACAAGGAACTCCTGCGCCTTCCTCACAGGGAACTACAGCCCTTTCCTCACAGGGAACTCCAGCCCCTACCTCACAGGGAATTCCAAAACCTTCCTCATTGGGAACTCCAGCCCCTTCCTCACTGAGAACTCCAGCCCCTACCTCACAGGGAATTCCAGGCCCTTCCTCACAGGGAACTCCAGCCCCTTCCTCACAGGGAACTCTAGGCCCTTCCTCACAAGGAACTCCAGCCCCTTCCTCACAAGGAACTCCAGCCCCATCCTCACTGAGAACTACAGCCCCATCCTCACTGAGAACTACAGCCCTTTCCTCACAGGGAACTCCAGCTCCTACCTCACAGGGAATTCCAAGACCTTCCTCACAGGGAACTGTAGGCCCTTCCTCACAGGGAACACCAGCCCCTTCCTCACAGGGAACTCCAGCCCCTTACCTCACAGGGAACTCCAGCCCCTTACCTCACAGGGAATTCCAGCCCCTACCTCACAGGGAACTCCAGTCCCTTCCTCACAGGGTACTCTATCCAGTGCCTCTTAAATTCTGCGGCTTTTAGGATTGATTTTAAAATTCTAAAATGATAATGTTCATTTAAATTTTTACATGGTCTTCTTATGCCCTAACTCAGCGACAGACAGATCACTCAGCTAAGGAGGGCAGCTTTTACTTACTATGGTCCCAAACTCCGGAACTCTCTCCCAGAAACCCAGAGAGCTACTGAATGTCTTAGTACTTTCAAAATTAGGCCAAAAATGCATCTTTTCTCTACTGCATATAATAATCTACAGCAATCGATTTATTTATTTATTTTTATGCACATATTATAACCAGTTACTTTATTTAGAATTTTTTTACAATGTGAGGACCCCCCCCTGCCCCAGAAAAGAAATAGGGGGTAGAGTCCTCAGTGAAGTAGGGGCAGATCCCTGGTGAGGTAGAGGCTAGAGTCCCCTGTGAGGTAGGGGCAGATCCCAGATGAGGTAGAGGCTACAGTTCCCTGTGAGGTAGGGGCTAAAATCCCAGGTGAGGTAGAGGCTAGAGTCCCCTGTGAGGTGAGGGCTAAAATACCCGGTGAGGTAGAGGCTAGAGTCCCCTGTGAGGTAGGGGCTAGAGTCCCCTGTGAGGTAGAGGCTAAAATCCCAGGTGAGGTAGAGGCTAGAGTCCCCTGTGAGGTAGAGGCTAGAGTCCCCTGTGAGGTAGGGGCTAAAATCCCAGGTGAGGTAGACGCTAGAGTCCCCTGTGAGGTGAAGGCTAAAATACCCGGTGAGGTAGAGGCTAGAATCCCTTGTGGGGTAGGGGCTAAAATCCCAGGTGAGGTAGAGGCTAGAGTCCCCTGTAGGTGAGGGCTAAAATACCAGGTGAGGTAGAGGCTAAAGTCCCCTGTGAGGTAGGGGCAGATCTCTGGTGAGGTAGAGGCTAGAGTCCCCTGTGAGGTAGGGGCCAGAGTCCTCAGTGAGGTAGGGGCTAGAGGTTCTTGTGAAGTAGGAGCTAGAGTCCCTGGAGAGGTAGGAGCTAAAGGCCTTGTGAGATAGTGGCTAAAGGCCCTGGTGAGGTAGGGGTTAAAGTCCCTTACACAGAAGGTAAGTGGTCCTGGGGTTCTGGTGGTATTTCATTTAATTTAATTTTTTTTGTGCTTATTTTAATTTCTTTCTTTTTCTTCTTTTAAAATATCTGTAAAGCAATTTGTAAACCCTGAGGGTAAAACAGTACTAAATCAAAAAGCAATGATAAAGAGAAAAAAATGGCTAAACTAACCAGTAATTAAGGAAAAATATACATGTTATCATAATTTATGTATTAATTTATTGTGGGTTATGTGCAATAATGTTGAAAAATTTAAATTTAAATAAATCAATTTTTTAGATTTTTGGCTACCTATTCGAAACCATTGTCAAAGTAGAAAATGAAATAATTTTAATATAAAAAAATTAAGATCATGTCAATTGCTCTATACAAATAACAGAAGAAATAACATGGGTCCGCACTCTCATGCCCCCCCCCCGTGGGAGCCGTGGGGGTCGGGTGCAATGTAGATCGGGTGGCAGTAGAAGGCAGGGGTCTCAGTGGACTGATCGTCAGCTACCAAAACTGGCTTTAGGTACATGGAATGGAACCTCTCCGGTGGGAAAGGAGCCTGAGCTGGTGCAGGAGGTAGAGAGATACTGTCAAGATGTAGTCGGGCTCAGCATGACGCACGGATCAGACTCTGGAACCAAACTCCGGGAGAGGGACTAGACTATTTTCCACTCTGGAATTGCCCCTGGTGAGCAGTGCCGGCATGAGAGGGTCACCTCCTTTCAACTATGTGCCAGGGCACGCACTCTGACGGTTGTTTGTGCCAAACACCAGGAGTATCCGGCCATCTTGGAGACCTTGGCGGGGTGCTGGAAGGTGCCCCGTCTGGGGACTCCATTATTCTCCTGGGGGACTTTAATGCTCACATGAGTAAAGACATTGTAACCTGGAAGGGTGTTATTGGGAGGAATGGCCTGCATGATCTTAATCCAAGTGGTGATCTGTTATTGGACTTGTATGCTAAGCACAGTTTGTCCATAATGAACAAAATGTTTGAGTATAAGGGTGTTCATAAGTACACTTGGCAACAGAGCACCCAAGACTGCAGTTCGATGATCGATTTTGTAAT
>JAODKE010000125.1:13575162-13594748 GCA_026779605.1 Mormyrus hasselquistii
GGTGAGAAGGATTTGAGGGGGGGGGGGGGGGGGGGGGGGGGGGGGGGGGGGGGGGGGATGTGGAGCATAATTGAATTGGGCATTGGGCTAGAGTGGGGGCTCAATACGATATGCTTTCATGGGGTCCCCTGTTTGGGACTTAGAGGTTCACCGTATTGCTGTGCTCTTCCAGGACGGTGCATTTGAAAGCAGGCCCTCATAACATGTGCAGGCCTTTCCTCCAGCTTCTCTGCCGCCTTACATGTTGATCTTGTTGGTAAATCGAACTGTTCCGCGAGTCTGTCTTTATCCTACCAAAACTCTGAATCGCTGGATAAATGCTTATTAATAGATGAATGTCCTTTCTGTGCTTTCTGTCTTTTTTGCACATTACTCATCTAATCTATCTATCTCTAATCTCGAAATGGTCAAAATAATTAGGGACACTCTGCACAGCTTAGACAGTTAGACAAAGCATGAAGGAACTGCAACGCCTTTTGGTTAAGTAGGTGATATGTATTGGTGTATTTTTTGGTGTATTTATCCATTTCGATTGGATGCAGTCCCTGGATGGATTCTCCTGACCCACTATTGAAGGAATTGGCTTGTTACAATCAGTTCATTTTACTGTTATACTCATATTTGTACATCGAGCAAATACCGTCATACGGGGCCTTAGCCATGTGAGATCAAACGTGTTAGCCCTTCCTAGAGGTAGCACATAATGGATCAGGGTGAATGGAGGTGAAATATCACTGACTTGACCTCGGTGTCCTCAGTGGTAGGTATGGGTATGCATCACACAAACAATCAAGGAATACTGCTATATTGTCCCAGAAAGCTTTGTTAAGTAAACTTGTGATTAATAGTCAGTAGTTGTTTAACGTTCGTGGCCAAAGGTGGAAATTAGTGGTAGAAAATTTTAAACTGGATTTCAGAAAGCATTTTTTTTCACTGTGTGTAGTTAAAGTATGGAATAGTCTTCCTGCTAGTGTAGCGCAAGCTAAAACCCTGGGTTCCTTAACATCAGAGCTAGATAAGATTTTAACAACTCTGAGCGATTAGTTAAGTTCTCCCCAAACGAGCTTGATGGGCTGAATGGCCTCCTCTCCTTTGTAAATTTCTTATGTTTCTATGGTCTTATAGGCAACTCAGTACCTGCACAGGGGGGCCACTTTAGCCACTTTATTTTTTTGTTTTCAGCTCCCTGAAAAATCTATATATCCATTTAACAAATTTGTCCCATATTTCCTGGGGGCTGAGCTCTGCTAAGGACCAAATCCCACAGTCGCTTTTGGTTTTTAGCCAAAGAAAAATATAAAATAACAAGAACACAATTCCCTGAAAATGTTTTCACTATAAAACTGAAAACGAATACAGTCTTCATTTAGAAAACAGGCTGCCATTTTGGTGTCTTTAATTGTTTGATTATACTTTTCTTGAGGCCGATAACTTCACTGTACTGCGCTATTTCATCATGAAATAATAGTAATATTTAGGGCCTTCAAACTGTAACTGCAAGTTCTAGTGACCACAGGACTGACAGAAAGAATAATTGAATCTATCAGTCTCCAGCTGTTATGTTGAAGCAGGCGAGCTGGCAAACAAGGAGGCGGAGTCGTGGATGACAGCAAACACGGAGTTTATTAGGGCACAAGAAGGTCCGGTGAAGCACGATGACAAACATTACAATGACAGATCTGGGGAATTCTGACTGAGACACGGACTAAATACGCCAGACAGGCTGAGCTGAACGAGCAACAGGTGACCACAATCAGGAATTAACACGAGGTAACGAGGGGGGCGTGGCACACACGAGGACCGTACGAGCCGGTCATGACACCAGCAGGTTTAAATCTTTTCCTTTTATTTACGTTTGTTGTCCACTTAAACTGTGGTTACCGTGGTTACTAAATATTTGCTGTAGGCGTGGGATGGGAATTAGATAATATCTTTCACAAATCAAGCTACATAAAAATAAAGATAAAAAAATAACAGAATCAGGTCTGAATTAATACTACAAATGCATTTTTGTATCTTATCAGTCATACATATTGTTTGTAGTGTGTCTACATTGAGAGGAAGATCTGTACAGGGAGAGTAAACAAAGAAAAAGACAATGAATGTTCCAATGAAGATGAAGTTCTGATGTCTGTATGGATTTTCCTCTTGTCCACCTACTAAGACAATGTCTATTTACAGCCAATCCAGATAGCAGAAGGGAATTGTTACTGGTGTGAGATTTTTTTGTCTAATCAAACAAAGGATGCTTATACTTCAACCTTATGAAGGAAGGGAAATTCAGAGTTTAGACTTGGCAGTATTATTGGTCACTAATGGGGTATAAATTGTGTGCTTCCCCCACTTGAGACTCAGGGGGACTTTATATTACAGAAACATTAGTTACCTTCATTAATGCAGTTGTGGGTTTTTGGTATAATAATAAAATGCTGAGGTTTGATGCACAGCACCATTTTTACACTTGAAAAGAACATAGGTTGTCAACACACATATTTAAACTCCCTGAGGGAAATCAGTTGATGAGTCTTTCAGGGATCACACACAGGATGCCAGCTACACCGTTATAGAATTTGTTATGCATTTTACTTAAGCATTATGCTTTAGTAAATGGGCACATTTTAATGACAACTCACCTCTGCGTCGGACAGTGATTATTGAATGCCGTACTAATAAAAAATAAAAATTCATCTTTAACCCGAAATTGTAAAACACTCAATAACCACTGGAGGGCTCCAGACCATAAGACAGGGTAAAACACTACAAGCGATAGCGTGTGTTTGAGGTGCATCTTACATAGTTTCACACACTATTCAACTTACTTTAGACACCCATATTTGAAGTACCCTGTACCCAAAAGTTCAAAACCAGACTAGAGTCATTTTTCATACATTAATTATATTATCCTAGTCAAATTCCTCATATAAATTATATTAATTATGGAGGGCTGTCAGTCAGAGCCAGATTCAAATAAAATAAATACTACAGTAACAGGCATAAAAATAAAAACATGTTAAATAGTTTAAAAATGGAGGGGAAAAAAATCACTCTCTGCACCCTTCAGCCTGAAATAAATACATAAATAAACTTCACTAGTCGGCCTTTTACAGTGCTGAGTCAGAAAATGATGAGGACACGTAATTCCTTAGCCTTTGTTTTTCATTGTATTAATGAAGGAGCTTTCTAACTTGTTGGAATGTTAATTGATAGGTAGAAACCCTTTGTGTTGCTTTTCATCCTAGACAAAAGGGCAAAATATCACCTTGTAATAAATCTAAACTTACAAATATGGCAAAATACAAGAAATATGGTTAAAAGATGACAGTTGGAATTAATTTCTAAATTTCTAGACTGTGTGTCACCGTGTGCATGATACATTGAGTGTGCAGTCTGTACTGCTTGTACGAAATATCTGGGTGTGGTAAAGCACTTTAAGCTGGCATGGAATCAGCAAAAATCATTTTCCCAAGAGACATTTTTTCCCGTAAGAAAATCGGTCTGCAGTGTGTATCTTAATGTTATTCTGACTGGTTGGTGTGAGCCAAGAATTCGTTTGCCAAAAATGTATTAGTATCAACAAAAGAATAATTGGAGATAATGTGAAAAATGACAAGTGCAGATGATAAATTATTTAGGTGATTAATGGTCATGATGTTATATGGAGGATTTTTATTGTGGGGGTGGGGAAAAAATGATAGAAAACAGAAAAATGGTGGAGTGAAGCATTTCAACGTGTTGGAGATTGGACAAACACAGTCATGTGACTCAGCCTCTGTTTGGGATTGGCTAAGAACATACTCTATAGGAAACTTGTGTGTAAATCTAATTTGCAATCTGAACATCTAATGATGGTTTCAATAGTTTGCTGTTGTCTAATTTTACTTACTATGCAGTGTGTGGAAAGTATCAACCGTAAGGTACATGCCAGATTCAAATGGACAAACTCAGGGTGTGGAAGGACAACCTTGTGCGTTAAGCAAAGGGCCCCATCTTCATGACTGTTTGTCTACACACAATTCCAACAAAATTAATACCTGGCTCTTACAACATACTGAATAGTGATGCATGTGGACAATTTGTTCTGTCCTTTTGCATAATATTACATCCAAAAATTCAAAAAGTACCAAAGGGCGAAGTATTTCCTGGGGTTGGATTAAAAACAAAAAACTAATTTAATTCATATTACAAAACTCTTTTCTCATGGCTCCAGTTTTAAGCTTAAGTGAAAAATTGTTTGGTCTGGTCCATTACCAGCGTACATTTGCAGACGGCTTCAGGAGTTTTGTTCCTGGCCTAAGTACTCTTGGCTTCGATTTCATGGGATATTTCTGCAGACAGAGCTGCACACGGGCTGCAGTTTATTTCCATTCTCTGCTGTGTGTGAATCTGATTACAGGTCACTAAGCCAGTGTTTTGCTTTTCTGGACAGATGGCACTTGGGCAACTTTTATTTGTTCTCCCAAGATTATATCTGCCAACATTTTTGAGTATTTTGAGTAATTTGAGTAATTTCAGTTACAGGAACCATTTCAATCACACGACTACATTTTCCCCTTCTATTTAAATGGTGTTTCATTCACCTATTCAAAGACATCAAGTTTTAACGTGGGGAAATATAAATTCATTACACCGACAAATGTATTTAAATATAAAGTTAATGTACCTCTGTTTAAGCTACATAATATAACAAAGACAATATTATATTTGAGGACAGCACACAACCTTCCTTTCGCCCAGATACCATTAAGAGTTAAATATTTCCTGAAAACTGAGACCAGTTCATTATGAAAGAGTTGGAATTAACTCTCAAAAGGCAAGAAGGTAAAAAAATAAGAAGTGACACCTCATTATAATAATGGGTTGTAAACAATGGGATTTTTTTTTCTGCTGGAACTGCAAGTTTTATAAAAGAGAAAACTATGTGCAGAGCTGCTTTCAAGAGCAATGCACCCCCCACCCCCCCACCCCAAAAAAAAAGTAAAAGGGCCTGGATGCATAAATCCAGCACTGCTCCTTGCCAACTCTGTGCCCTGGGTGATCGATCAAGCGCCGGCGTGTAGGAAGAGGGTTTGCTGCGCCCCGTCTCGCATCTGGAACTGATTTCACGAAGAACTGCATCCCCCAACCAAGTCAACGTCGCGTCCGTCAGTAACAGGGTCGAATCTGACTGTCATACTCTGGTCGGAGTTTGCAAGCTGATCATAATTTTTTTGGCACATGTCCGCTTTCAAAAGACAGCTGCTCTGGCATGGAGGTGCAAAGAAATCAGCAAGAAATTAATCTTTAATTCTCAAAGGCTTCAGTAATTACAATAAATTTTTGCCCCATATTTGACATGTTAATTCTAAAAATCTTTCTTATATAAGCAGACATTGGAAGATCTGACCAGGTATTTCATACACTATGAACTGGACGTCCTTTGAAAGGTTAGCAACTATCACGGATAATTTCACTCTATTTTGCATTTTTGAAAAGTTTCTGGCAAACTATTGGATAAACATAACATCTATGAATATACCATTTAAACGAAATGGAGAAAAATCCCTTCTGGCTGCTGTGCTAAAACGCCAAATGTACAGTACCATGAAACTACAGTGGTGACTAACGTTCCCTTTGTCTCTCTCCTCTCTAACTATGTTAACTTTTTTTTCTGCAAGTCCTGCCTTAATATGGGCGGTTTGACATATTCGTGACATGCGCAATCAGCTCCAGCATGCACAGCTAATTCCAAGTTTATAACCGGGAACAGACGGCTCGAGACACGACCAGCGCCTTTAGCTCTGATTAACGCACAATCTATAATCTTGCTGGAGAAACAGTTACAGATTTTACATCATAGGCCGCAGCAATTTTTTTCCCCCTTTGTCTGGCATTCTTCTTATTTTGTGCCAAGATGCTCAGATTACTGCAAGTCTCCACTGCAGCTTCACCCATGTCTAATCTACGTCACTGTAATCAGTCAGAAACCCTCTGGGATGCAAATAGTTTTCATTTTTTTTTTTCTGAGCACAAAACCTATTTTGGGCACTTTGGTTTCCACCCACAGTCCAGCAGGGATGCCATTCAGGTGGTGGGGTGCCTTTAAATGGCTCCAGTGTGCAGTGGACTAAGTGGACGTGCCTTTGCATGAATACACGTGTTTAAATGGCTCCAGTGTGCAGTGGACTAAGTGGACGTGCCTCTCCATGAGTACACGCCGTTAAATGGCTCCAGTGTGCAGCGGCCTAAGTGGACGTGCCTCTGCATGAGTACACATGTTTAAATGACTCCGGTGTGCAGTGTGCAGTGGTCTAAGTGGACGTGCCTCTGCATGAATACACACGTTTAAATGGCACCGGTGTGCAGTGTGCAGTGGTCTAAGTGGACGTGCCTCTGCATGAGTACACGCATTTAAATGGCACCGGTGTGCAGTGTACAGTGGTCTAAGTGGACGTGCCTCTGCATGAGTATACGCGGAACGTCCCGTCAGAGATGTATGCCGATCTTGCGCAATGCTCTTCCCGGTGTGGCCACCAGTGCAAAATTACTCTGATTAGACAAGCATCTTCTGAATTTTGAGGATGAAAATGTGTGAAGGTTCCTTATGTACTGGGTCAGAAGTGAACTCTGCCACAGCAACAGTGACAATGAAGCCATGTTCTCTGTTCATATGAACCACGTTGTGCTGGAGATTGTGAAGCCAGGAATATTTACATATCTAACACAACAATGTATCTGTAGAACAATGACAGCGATGATTCATCATTTTCTGTACTCTGCTTGACCTGTACAGAGTCATGGAGGTCCAGCGTCACCTGCCAGTGATCATATTTACTCAAAATGTCATTTATGACGATGGTTTTCTTTCCATTTCCTTCAATCCAAATCCAGACCAACCGACTATACCTCTGCGACACCAGAATCCGGGTGGTTCCTCAGATAACAATAAGGTTCCTGGCCACGGCACCCTAAATAAACACCTATTCATAAACAGACTAAGTTTGGAAAACACGGCGCAGGACCAGGTGGGGTAAAAACAACTATTTACTCTAAATAAATAAACTGTATCATGGAAGGGGGCCTGTTGGCCCGTCATCAAGGATGATTAAAGTCATTAGCTTGAGGAATTAGTTTACAATCAGCATGGCTGATATTAGGGGCAGTAAATTCTCAGACCACAAGCTACCGCACGCCCAACTAAAGTTTTATTATGCTCAAATTCAACATTTTCTGAAGAGACTGTGGATTTTGCCCAGGGCACAACATTGTTTAGCTGGAATAAATCTTGAAAACCATTTTCATGTGTGCATACAATACTCAACATACTATAAATCCAAGATGTAACTTTTAGCCCAGTTGTCCTGAACCACTTTAGTTAACAACCTCAACTGCACAGTCAGGCGACACACACAACTGCGAGCTTTTAAGGTCACTTTGGATAAGTGTCTTGCCGAACAGCGAAACAGTGAATTATACATTGTTTCAACATTACACAGTTCTGGACAACTGCCCAGGCCATCGCTGCTCTTCATCCTTGGAACAACCAAGAGTGAGATGTTATTTAAACTGGAGCAACTGTTCTTTGTTTCTTCAACAAGTCACTGAGGTCCGAATGGACTGACCCTGCCGCCTGCTGACGTTCCGAGACAGGCTTCACCCCCCACTAAAGAGATGACTCCCTCATTGCATCATCTTAATGGTGGGTCATGAGTAGGAATGAGATGAGACAGTCTAGCTGCACTATTATCTGTATGCATTTTTGAGTCTGTAAATATATATGGATTTTTTATTCTTCAGGCAATTCATTAGGAGTATGATTCAATGTTTATTTGAAACTCACAGATCCATATGCCCTGGTTTCACAGGTAAGTAAATGAGGGCAGTCACATTATCCTGCTTATACAGGGAATATCGGAGTATATTGAATGTTAAAAGGAATATATTTGTGTTTCAGTTAATAATTCATTCTTATTATCATATATTATTTACTCTGTGGGATATATATAAAACAAAAGGGCTATGATATATTGGGTTTCCATAATCATTTCACAGTCTGACACAAAAAATGACCTTCGGAATAGACCTTCAGCTGAAACATGATAGGAATTTTAAAAAATAATACAGATTAAACACAAACTGATGCTCATCCCGTACATGTACACGCTGAGTATGTTCCAAAGGCTTATGAGGAACAAAAATTAACTAAAAAAAGTAATAGGGATGGATACAGAAGCATGTCAATATCAATGGGAATTACCGATAATATTTGTTTTAACGGGAGCCTGCAGCAGTAGCTGCTAGATGTACACAAGCACCTGTCACAGCAAGATCACGTTATATCAGAAAACATCACCGTTAACGCCCTCTTGTTATGACAACATGTAAGAATGGCTGACTACAGACAGGCACATGGGACAAATGCACAACTATGGAAATGTTTACAAAAAAAAATGTTTATATTGCCCCTTTTTGGTGGTCTATGGCAGAAATTTAAACAGACAGAAGACAGGGCAGTATTAAATAGGGTACTTATATAAACAAGCGAATTGGCCAAATGCGGAGTGTGTTACAGTGTATGTGCTGTACTTTACTCACTTAAAAGCCTTATGGCGCCACATTGTGACAAGGACTGATATTATGCTTTTGGTGATATAGCTGTTACTAAAATAATGGCACTTTGAGGCAAATATACAATATACGGACAAATGGAATGTGGTGGCAAAAGTATCTGCCAAAGATATTATTTCCTTTAACTAATTATTATAACTATTTAATATAATAAATAGTTTAAAAGACATGAATGTACTGATACAATCATTTGAAAAGGCCACAATTTTGTTCAGGATTTCTTTTTGTCGCTTTTTAAAGGGATCTGGGGCTCAGTACAGTTTCATCCACTGTACAGTAGATATAATCTAGTATGAAACACTTCTATTTTGCACAGTGTCTGCTTTTTGACAGCCGAATGGTTCTGATTACTGACCTAAGCTCAAATGCTGTGACTCAGACTTTCTGATTATGCCGTTTCCAGTGACTTCCTGTTGCTGTTCAGAGTGTTCTTAAGTTTTCACATGACTCCAGGAGAGAGCTCTGCTTTCACTCTATCTGCCTCGAAATATTTTCCATGGCTTTTATGTCCAGTGAGTAATCAGCCAACGAATACAGTTTGTTCCATCCATTATTTGTTCATAAGAGTAATATTCTTTGTGGCGTAAAAGAGAAATGCTTTTACGATGGCGAAATGGAAGTGTTAAGTGTACACTACCTTTAATATGATTTTCCCATAACAACAACTGTATGTACTTACTTTCTTACTTAGTCTCAGATGTGTGTTTTAAACTCCCATGGTTAAATGAAGTGTTTTCATTTTAGTCTGCCAAATAATTAAAAATGAAAATAACTGCTGCTTCTGTAAATTCTTAAGCAACATGGTTATTATCAATACTATTATGATCTGCTGGTGTATCTTCATGTGAAACAACTGCAAATTTATAATACAGTATGTGAGATATGACTAAAAATGCTCAGTGCAGTCTGCCTGGCATCACCTGATACCTCGCTTAGTCTGAAACACTATGATGTATTCACTCTGATTTAACCTCATTCTGTTCGGTGGAGCTGGGAATTCTAATTCCTCACTATTGTTTATTTAATGCATCGCACTAAATAAATTCTTAGCGCAGTTCAGACTGAACCATCAGTGAAACAATCATTAGTAGTTCTTAATGGGACATAATGGAAACCAGCTGTTGGCATGTATTTGACAGACATGCATTTTGCCAGAGTTAGCAACAGTGATCCAGTGTCATACACTAGGAATTGTGTGGTAAGTATCTGTAACAAGAAATTACTACTTTAAGATTGCTACACTTGACTATATTTATTTATTATTATTGACATATGGCTCAGTGGATAGTATTGTGGTGTCATACCTTCAGGTTTCTATGTGTGGAAGTTGGCAGGTTCTTGTATTTTTGTGAATTTCCTCCTGCAGCCCAAAGACATGTGGGTTTGTGTCTGTAATGTGTGCTTTTGGGTTTGCGTGTTAACTAGGTTTATATTACATTGTGGGAACCAAATGTCTCCCACCATGTAATAAAAACCAGTTTTTTTTTTTTGATGTTGTGGGAACCATTTTCCAGGTCCCCCCCCCAAGATCTGTGAATACAGTCGAAAAAGTTAAAATTCCAAAAGTCTTGTATTATGTTAAATTACTTATGGTTAAGTTTAGGGCTGGGTAGGGCTTAAGGGTGTCATATCATGAGTAGAGTTTTCCCCATAGGAATGAATAGAGAGTCCCTCCAAGGTGTGTATGTGTGTGTGTGTGTGTGTGTGAAAGAGAGAGAGAGAGAGAGAGAGAGAGAGAGAGAGAGAGAGAGATAGTTTCAGTCCCAGGATAAGCTCCAGGCTCGCTGTGACCCTGCACTAGATGAGTAATTGGAAATGACAAAATCTTATTTTTAAAGGATTATTTTCAATATAATTGCAACATTATACACATCCTTTGAGTATTTGTGAATAATGTCTATTGTAAACCATAGTCACTCCGGGGTCCACTAACCCTTTACAGTGGCCAATCAAATATTCGAATACAAGTATTCAAGCAACGACCGAGAACAAACAATTATAATGAAATTAGCACTGACAGCGATCCTCAACAATCAGTGTCTTTACATGCTTTTTATATTGGTCATTAGTCACCGTGGAAGTGGTTTGGATTGCTGAAATTCTAACCTTTTCCTGACGGCAATAAAATGCTCGACAACTGTAGAAAAAAACTAATTGATTCAATAAACTATCAGTGGCAAAGCACTGCAGACGTGACAGTGTAAGAAAAGTGTCTGTCCTATTGATCCTGCCTTTGAGTCACTCTTAGTTTCTTTCCTTTTTGCCGTCTTTCCGTTTTTTTCTTCAGTAGCAGTTTCTGCCGCCTTTCTTTTTTCAGGACTTATACAAAAGAGGACTTTGTGAATTCTGCAACAAAATATATCCTCACCTACAAAAGCAAAAAAAAAAAAAAAAAAATGACATTTGTGGCAGCGATAATGCTATCCGCTCCCATAGATGGTTAACAGCTTCTTGCCATGGTGGCAGGACAAACTGATGGTCATTTTTAGAGAGTGATAGCATTTTAAAATGTACCATTGTAAGCAAATGTCTCGGACCACCCGGCTTGGAATAAAACTTAAAGCTATCCAGAGCTGGCCTGCAGCCTCCCTTCTGTCTCTAACAGCATACCTATATTTGGGACTGAGAAGGCACTACTGTTTCTGGAATCCTCTGGCTCACGTTTTACTACAGTAAACATACTGTCCTCTCCTGGCACAAGATTCATATGTATTATTTATGTACAAAGATTGTGTTCTGCTGGAGAAAGTCTTCCTTGCATTAAAAACCTTAAAACGCAATCAAATTTCAATTGCCTGACAAAAGACCGCAAAAGGATTTTTAACTTTAAGTTTCCTCGTCATTTCTTAATTCATTGTACCATATACCATTTATTCGCGCTACCATATACATTTACATGCATGAGTTTTCAAATCGATTAAAAATGCCCAAAATAGACATCAAATAAAGTTCGTTTTGACTTTAAAGTTAAAGTTTCTTCTTAAAACAATGCCTTTCACCATGCATTGTTGACACCATGAAGACAAATTTCCAGGTGTAAAATTTACTGGTGAAAAACAGGGTTGCAAAACGTATTTCAACAGTTGGCTTTCCCTCACACAGTTAACAAGTAGCGACGAACCGATAGGCCTTTAAGGGCAGCCTGAGCCTGCACTCCTATTACCAAGTGGAAAGATTACCTCAAACAGGAAAATGCTAGTTTATGTAATTGTTCACAGAGAAACCGTGCTCCATAAATCAAAATTAATGTCAAAAAAACATGGAGCTAAAGCTGTGGCTGGAGATGCCTGTGACGTCACAGCTGTAGGGCAGACGTACCACTATAAGGAACATGTCCAGAGAAAGTTTTGGAGCTTAGCAGTGTAACACAAGGCTGCGCTTGTCGTGAAACTTACATCAATAATAATAACGTGGTCCCACTCTGCTTACAGTAAGGAGGCTCTTGGGTGAAATTCACAAGCCCTCATAAACTATTGTAATCTTACATTTGTGGTCATTTTGCAGTATATATAGCTCTGAATGAATAGTATTATAAATGTATGCATATATACATTCTGTGCTATTTCCACGTTGTCCGGATTTTGTACGATGAGGGCAGAAGATCTGAAAGAAGCACCTTTACCCCAGCGAAATGATTAGAGTAGGTCATATATTATTAATAACTATTTAATAGTCATAAAAGCCAGTCCACACATCTTCCAACTTCTTATCGGCACAATCAATTTTATAAAACTTTGTGGTATTTATTGCAACTGTAAAATGTATACTGGATCACTCAAACCATTTAATTCAGTGAGCGGAATGTCATCGGATGACTAAACTCTGGATCAACAAATTCAGCGGTTAATCACTAAGGTGAGTATCTGACGTAACGAAAATGCGTAAATAAATGCTCAGCTTTGTAAACATTATTTCTTATTGACCCAGGAATTTTAAGTGCTATACAGTCTTAACAGCACAGGCGTGGTTTATCTGTATCGCAGTGCTTGATTTTCATTGCTCGTGTGTTGACGTATATATCTTAATATTTCAATGAACTATGTATTTTTTGAGTTTTCTCCTCTGAGATGCAGCACAACCATTTTTAACAAGACAAACCTAGTCAAGAGAAGTTTGCCAGGTCCCTTGATTGATGCTGGCCCCTCTGGATTGAAAACACTGGTTTAAAGGAGTTGCTTTTGAAGGGAGGAACCAGGCTGGCTGCTTTTGCGTCTACAATGCTGTCATACAGGGAGAATACATCCCTGCCGCACTTCCCAAATCTGCGCGGCGACGGGGCCCCCAGCTCCTTCAGAGAGCTGCTACTTAGCGTTTAATGATCTGATCTTTTAAATGGACCTTATAACATTTCCCCCTCTAGTTGATATAAGGCTCCTGTAAAACTGGAGCTTTTCACATTCTTTCACAAATGGGTTCTGTTATTATATTAAAAAACTCACAAAGCTAACGATGTCTTCAGTGGATCTGGGTAAGAAGGAGGTGCTTGCTATGTTTACCAATTTAACAAAATTAACATGATTACATAATCTATCCTACTGTTCAGCTATCACTTTCACATTCACTACTTTATAAACCACCTATATAAGCAAGCTGTTTAATCACTAAAGCATGCAACTTGATTCATCTTTATCAGTCAAATTCTTATTGGACGCAAGACAAATATGGAAGGTCTAGATCATCTTTTAGTTAGAGCTTGAATCTTCCTTCAGGTTTCTTTGAAGTTTGTTTTGTTTACAGCGAAGACACTATCTTCAACCATGAAATACCAATGTCTGTTATCCT
The DNA here is from genome assembly GCA_026779605.1 of Mormyrus hasselquistii. Taxonomy (NCBI): domain Eukaryota; kingdom Metazoa; phylum Chordata; class Actinopteri; order Osteoglossiformes; family Mormyridae; genus Mormyrus; species Mormyrus hasselquistii. Next base: position 13,588,549 of record JAODKE010000125.1, read on the forward strand.
GGGCATTTTCCATGATTTCAGTCTCAGACTGAACCCGACCAGATCAGGCTCCTTGGACTGGCAAATTTAACACCGTTGGTGTTTATTCTGCAGAATGATACTCTGAGTGTGAATTGAACACTGCCAGTCTCACTGTGTATGCAACAAAACAAGGGCCTTTCAAACTTCCGTTACCCAAGTGGATGTGTAACAGCTATAGTTACTAATAAAATCCTAACATGAAAGAACAGCTGATATAAATGCTCAGAGTGCTTATCAGTATTTCATTTGCACTTCAGTCAAGCCTGAGTAAATGAATTCCTGATGACTTTTACAGAAACAAACATATTTTTTCACAATAAAAAAGTAATAAAAATCTTAAAAGACAAAATCTAAAAGCTGCTTAGACCATGGTTGGAATAACTTATATATATGACAAATGCAGAGTTCTATGGATACATATAAGTATACAATATTTGTATATTTCACACTAAAATAAACAAGTATGTATATCCAACACAGAACAGAAAACACTTTGTCTGTTATTTCCTGCATTTAAAACATTGTCAGTATGAAAGTTCTTCTAATGACGTTCCTGAAGTTCCAAAGTAACTCTGGAAGTTTTTTCACTTGCTTTCCCGGCTCTTTAATTCCTATACCTCACAACTGTTTGGCAGAACAGAAGCTTAGCATATATATGAAACACCTACAACAAACAAACAAACAAACAAACAAACAGCAAATGAATTCTGCAATGATTTCTCAAAAAAGCTTCAGCGTTTCAAGCTGCGGTGGGTGGTAAGAGCTCAAAATGGGACATGAGATTAAAGACGCATATCGAAAAAACGAACACTCGATTATTTGGCTTGTATGATGCTTTCATTATATAAAGGAAATGAATCGTGCTGGCATCTAGAAAGCATTCTAAAAATGGCAACACAAACTCTTCAGAGTGCATAAGTTCATTGCATTGCAAAGAAACAAATTCTGAGTAGATCCAAGGGCCCCAAGACTATATTTTCTTTTCTTAATAAATGACCTCATCTGTCATAGAGCTACAGCAGACAGAATTTTAAAGACGTTTCCTGGAAAAAGCATTTTGTCTCAGCCAGCCATTGGGCCCAACCTGGAATATAACAGATAACAGTGACTTGTAGGTAATAGCTTAAGCTCTATTAGACAGCAAATGGAACAATTATCCAAGAACTCCTGCCACATGGATGCTATTTTCATAACTAACTAATAGCAACTGAACACATGTTAAATGTATAGTCTGCCCTATGGTGGAACAAATGTATGCTGAGTGCCAAGAGTAGAAAATAAGCTTTTGAAAAAATGCCCTGAAAAAGGTGCAACTAACTGGAATCTAAAATCTAGACTTGATGTCTAGATTCATTTTAAATCATATTGCAGCAGTGATTCCTGGTGTACAATTACCTGCTCCCACCATGGCCCTGGGTCACAGCCGGCTTTGGTGTCTAAGAACAATGCTTTAACAACATAAATTACTTGGGCCCGTGCTGGCAGCAGGCCAGGAGCCGGATCTGGCAGCAGCTTGAGTTACACTCCCTGGAAAGTCGCCTTACGAATTCCTTTCTGCTTTGCATCTCAGGAAGCCCCAAGTGCACAGGGGTGGGATCGAAGTTTAAAACAATGGGTCTGATTTAAACTCCCACCATTTCTCCCCCCACTTTGGAATAAAAAGAAATTTGCAGTTAACATCCCTGATGATAAGGCTACATGCATATTCAACCTGAGCAAGAAAATAAAGCGATTGGCGGATGATCATAGACACATTGTTATGCTGCAGTCTCCTCATAAAGACATTCTGTACGTTTACATGCGCACTAAGAAAATCTAATTATTGTGTTAGTCCAACTAAAACGGGACTTTTAAATTACATGTAAACATGTTAGTCCGACTGAAATTGTACTACGTCGAATTTCTCTAAGTTGGATTAAGACACCTAAATAATACGATCGAGAGTCTATTTACTCCCGCATGTCTACGTTCAATCGGACTCAAACTGGCTCTGCACATGCTCCACAGTATCCCCTCTGAACAAAATCACATTGCAACATTTGAAAAATTTCCATTATTATTACTTTTATTTTTTAAATATTTTTAGCTGTGACGTATTATTTCAACCGGAAATATATTGACTGATAGCCTCTTCGTAACAGTCTACTTTCTTCATAGTACAGCCTCCTTATTTCAAAAGTATGCAGTGCAAATTCTTAATATTTAAGAGAATTGTACTTCCATTACAAAACTAGTGGAGATGACTATTGTATGCTTGACTTTTTGACTTTTTGACTTTAATTTCTTAGCTATCTTTAACCAAGAGTGACTTTTGCATTCCTTCAACTTTCCTCCTATTCTAACACAAAAATAAATAAGGTAGTTTTTCCAGCCAGCATGGCCCGTCTCCTTGAGAGATCTCACTTCTCACCTCACACCTGTCCTTGTGACCAGCATCTGCTCTCAGAATTTTGCCGCCATTTGCTTGGGCCGCAGCTGTGAATGCTCCCTCCCGTGCCAGCTGTCGCCGGCAGACGCGGACTGATTGTGTTTCTACCCCGCCCCTACCTAAAAGGTGCTGTTTCCATGACTCATTACTCATTTCTGCACGGCAGCAAATGATGTTTTGACCCAATCTGTCTCCAGTTGTCAGATTGTGTGCAGCCAGGTTATGGTCCTGAGTCTGGGCCCAGCACTTCACCATAGCGATGCCGTTACCATTGTCTATATAAACTGGAGTTTGCGTATTCTCCCCATATTTGCACACATTTCCACTGACGTCTCTGCTTTCCCCCTGCACTGCAAAGACATCCGGTCATGCTAATTGGCGCTACTGCATAGGCCGTAGTGTGTGATTGTGCACGGGTGTGTGTGTATGGTGTGTGATTGTGCACGGGTGTGCGTGTATGTGCCCTGTGACCTGTTGTCTCATTCAGGGGATACTTTGCACCCGCCCTATTCTGGGAATCCTGACCAGAAAAAACAGCTGGAAGATGGATTGAGCAATGTATATAGAAGTATAAACTTATACATATACATATAGAGAGTGTTACTAAAAAATATAGTGAAAATCTGTGTGCAAAAGAAACCAGGTATTTCATCTTGTTTTCACTTTCAGCAACCACTAAAAGTGAACTAAACTGGATATTGCAACATGCATTATAGGTTTAAACAGTTTGCATAAACTGATTACACAACATCTAGCAACTTGAGTGATTTAAATACACAAGAATAATTGAGACAAATCTTTGTATCTCACTGTCACTAGTGCAGCCACCTTTACATTCAAGGGATACATAAGGCATTATGTCAAATTTTAAATGAAAATGTTTCCAGAACCTTTGTAATTCCTCCACCCCCCCCCCCCCCCCCCCAAAAAAAAAGAGCAGTGTTTCTGTATATAGACTAAATGCATTTCCTAACAACGGAACATGGAATTACCCCTGGCACTTCGTCAGACTGTGTTTCATCTACATTCATTTATGCATTTCCCTCTGCTTATACATTGGCTTTGTCCCTTAGATATGCTTGTATTTTCTTGTCACACTGCCCTGGTGCCCTCCTTTGTAGGAACAAAGCTCTGTCTGTTTGGAGTGCTTTTCGCCGGACAGGTATTTCCTGTGGGGAAAAGGACATTATCATAGCTGAGGTGTCTCGTATTTCCCATATCTTGAGGCTTTACCTCTCAGAACTGATACTAGGGGCTGAATAAAGTATCTGTGTACCACTTTCAAGGCAAGGCTCAATATTGTTGTATTAAATATGGCTGCCTTTCCATCTCAAAGGGATGCAGGCTCAATGCAGGCTGCAGACTGTGCAAGCACATACATCTCCTTAATCTTGACACCATACGGGTGAACAGCTGCTGGTAGGTTAAAGTTACAAGTTGAAAAGGTCACGCACTGATTTGTGGAGTATAGTGTACTATCAATTGAAGCCATACTTTTTACTTCCAAAAGCCGCTGAACTTCCACTACATAACTTTTTTTAAATGCAAGGCAAAATGAAAAATGTAGCTTTTATCATTTCCACAAGTACATAGAATATATTACATTAAAATGTAACTCTTCAAGGAAGAGGGGAAACGTTTTGATAAGCAGTGGTTTAATGCATGCAATTCGTCTTTCTAAATGGTATAAAATCAATTTTTATTGAGATGAAAAATTTTCAGAGGAGAAAGGACTTTGTGTGCCCGGGGATATCAAAATTAGTTTTAAGAATGAAGAGAATCAAAAAGATTAATTTCCATTGCAAAATCCAAGAGAGGATATGGGAACGTAAACATAGAATCCAACTGCAAATTCTTGATGGAATGTCTTGATTCTAGTGTTCTGATGGCGCTCAGGTCAGCAAGAATAGCACTTTCACTATTTCCTGGCAAAATGTTCAAAATAAAAACAAATGAAGATAGCTAATGATAAAGATAGCTGTTTTATTTAAACACATGGAGCCATTTGCCCTAGCTATTTTCTATAATTAAGCTCAATTTTGTCCTTGGTAAAGAAAGTTATCAAAGTCTACTAAAATTCTTTTCCACTTATTCTTTATTATTCCTCTTATCTGCCTTTTTCACATGCTTGTGACTTGTTTTCTCATGCTCAACTGCTGTCTATGCCGCTTGCCTCACTACAACAGCTGTTTTGAACTTCTTTGCTCTCCATATGATTCTGCATCAGGTTATTTAAAATTTGTATTGATGCCTTGGCCAATGACATCTTCCCCTTTCATGCCATTCTCTTCATCTTGACCTTATCAAGGCCTTCAGCCTTCACCTGGCCAGAACTTGTAAGTGTACAAGCGTGCAATCCTGCGTTTCCTTTAAGATACTGAAGAAACAGCCGTCTTCTTATGTGTCTTATTTAAACTGCAGTCGCCTGGACCTCTAGTGAGACTTCATATCTCGTAAAGCCGTCCTCGAAGAGGACACGATCACTCATTTGTTCTGCTTTGGAACACTGGTAAACACTTTGTTTAAGGTAAAGGTATCTGTGAAATATGCCATTAGCCCGCCTTTACCATGTCTTCTGTGTCAAAGTGATGAACAATCTGCAGCCAAGAATGATTTCAGTCCCCTATACAGGTGTCACTTTCATTAAAAAACATCATCTGAGTCAACAACCTCTAAAACTGGTTTACACAGGTTTCAATGCCATTTATGTCTGTACAATAATTTAAGAGTCTTCTTTGATTTTGTAATGCACAGATAACCGCTGTTGTGTTTCTTGACCTTAATGTCAGCTTTGTGATGTTCATATGAAAGCCTGCTGCATACAGTACAAATGTTATCCATTTTATGCTTTTATACGTTAGTTATATTTGACCCATTTCCATGCATATTTCATTGCACAGTAGGCTTAATTTCTTTTTAATTTCTAATTTAGCTGGCTATCTACAGTGATCACAAGGGACTGGTTTGGCTAGTTACTGGTTGGCATGTGGTAAAGGTCCAGAAAATCACAGCTAATTTTTTTTTTCAAGACTTATTAATGTCTACCTAAATGTTACAATATACTTCCTATAGCTTGTCACTGCAAACAGCCTGCTTCTATAAACAGTGAATTGTGCAGCTTCAACTGAGAACATACAGTATGCAGACAGGGTCATGAGGTTCAGATACTGTTTGGCTAAGCATTAGAATGGTTGTGTGAATTAAGAGATTTTGATGTGTGATTGTTGATGCTAGTAAACATCACAAAAATAGTGATCATCCCAGAATTTTCACAAAGTTTTACTGTATTTACAGAATTTACAAAGAATAATGCAGCAAACAAAAAACTTCAGTCAGTGATAGTTCTGTCAGTGAAAACACCTTAGTAACAAGAAAAGTCACAGAAATGCCACTAGTGCAAAAATAACAGCTCAGTACAATAGCATTGTGTGGAACTACCTTTGAAGCATTTCTGGAGGTAAAAGTGGATCCAACCTGGTATATATAATGCATTTAAGTATTGACACTAAAGCTAAATATAATACTGTATTTTCAAAACTGTCACAGGATGTTTTCCTCTGTTTAACGGGACTGGATTTACTTGAAAACTAGAGAATGAATATGGCTGCATCAGAGTTCAAGAGTTCAAAATGTATGCATAACTGATTTACACATATGAAGCAGGAATAGAAATTGATGGATGGATGGATGGATGGATGGATGGATGGATGGATGGCAGACAACTTTAGACCTTTTGAAACAGTTAATAACT
>JAODKE010000125.1:13599068-13610615 GCA_026779605.1 Mormyrus hasselquistii
TGTGAGTATGTCAGTGTGGGTATGAGTATGTGAGTATGTCAGTGTGGGTATGAGTATGTGAGTATGTCAGTGTGAGTATGTCAGTGTGGGTATGAGTATGTGAGTATGTCAGTGTGGGTATGAGTATGTGAGAGCCCCTGACCTGGGATGTCTGCTAGGCCTGGCATCATATGAATCCCCCCCCCCCACAAATGCATGGTCTCAGGTTACTGAGAACTAATGGGTCTCTATTGATTCAATTAAAAACAATCTGTTTTTCTGCAGATGGCCATACTTTGTACGGGAGTTTTTTTTACTCACATAATGATTACTGAATATTTAAATAACAGCTAGTTTACTAGCAACAGACTTGGATTAAATGTTCGTTTTAGTGATTCAATAGAGGGGATTTTTGGTCGAGATTTTTTTCCAAGCAGGACTTTGGTTACAAGAAATTACATGTTATCAAGAATAAAGAGTGAAAATTAGCTTTTGGTTCAATTAACTTAAAAGTTTTTATTTCAGAAGTAATGCAGATCATTTGGTGAATTTAAAATCAATTAGTTTAAATAGTTTTAAGTTAATTAAATAGTTTTCATTTAAACTATTTATAGTTTAAATGAAATTTAATGTGTTCATTTCACATTGGTAGATGCAAATAACACCAAGGCAGGTGGTTGTGATGTGGTATGATGTAACATGATGTGATATAGTACGACACAATATCGCAATATGGGAGGCAGATAATGTGGGAGTTAATTTGCTCAATGTTAACAAATGGGGCCATTACCTGTATGACCTGTATATCCATTCTTGGTGAACGAGGGTGAGCCTAGATCCTGTGTCCATATCCTGATGGTCAGAACCTGTAGCCGAAAGAGTAATTGTATTGTCCTTGAGCCCCTGAGCAAGGCCCTTAACCCCAACTGCTCGAGAGGCAATGGAAGCTGGCAGACCCTACTCTCTGACCCCAAGCTTTGCTCATTTGCACAAAAGTGCATCCCGTTGGAAGTATTTTTGGTTTTTATATTACAGGCAAATTACGTAAATTATAACATGCAGTATATTCATAATGTACACATACAAACATGCAACATAAGAGAAAATCCAATTTCTATTCTTCTTTTATAATATGTCTTTATAATTTAAAAATATATCTTGCAAAGTATTTTTCATTGTATTACCTGTATGAGGTATTTTCCTTGAACTGAAGGAGTTAAATTTTTGTTTGGTTTATTAGTTTTCTTACAGGCATCAGCCCCTTTTTTTGTTTCCGTTGTTTCCCCAAGATCATAGTTAGATTTTTTTTCAGGGGCGGGGGGATAAGTAGAGCCAACTTGGCGGGAGATATGTTTGCCAGTGGAAAACCTAGCCTTAGTTCTCCACTGGCTGTTGTCCAGCATAGGCTTACACGTGGTATTTTGTTATTTTTTTTTTTCCTATTTAAAAGAAAACATATTCTTATAACGTTTCTCATTTATTTCTGAACTTTGGTCTCGGGATATGATATATGTGATACCTATGTTAAAGCAGTTAATGCTATTTAAAAGTGAATATAAATATACATTTTTAAAATTTCTGAAACATAAAGAAGCTTCAGATTATTCTCCGTTGTTTTTCGATCGTATACATCATTCATATCAACATCCAGAACCGTATGTATTTAAAAATACACTAAGAATAATCCTTCCTATGGTTGGTACAAAGTAACTGTTACTGGGATATCACCATTGATTAATTGTCATGAATGAGCATTTTCAGTTTTGCATATCTAGATTTTAATCCAGAATGAAATGTTTTGCACAGAACTTTACTTCAGTTTTTTTTACCCCATTTCATAAAAAGCAAAACACATTTACATGCAGAGCTTCCTGAAACTAATCCACTTTCCTGGGAATTGCATGTATTAATTCACAAGAACATAATTTATGTGGCTTGATTGTTCAGCAAAGCTCACATGAACTTCCTGGCTTTAATATTTCAGATTCCTCCTTCAGCTCTAGCTTGGCCTTGTCTTAAATCTCCAATCCCATGGGCTTCGCTCAGTTACACTGAGGAAATGGGCTGCAGGTGTGTTGCCTCTGCAAAAATGACCTTGCTGCATACATGAAAGACAAAGAATGCGACATACCTCCACAATGTGTAGCCTAATATAAAAACAATACATACACGTTAAACATAGGAAAAAAAACCTGTTTCCAAATGATGTTTCCTTCATTCACCTTGTCATAGTTCTTTTGGAGACGACACAAGACATCAAGTGTGCCCGTAACACACAGAAATTGACTTTGGCTTTAAACAGCTTGAATTGATTAAATTTCTTCATTGAAAGAGATCTTTTAATATCAAAACGTAGTTTTATTAATATCATGATTTTTTCTTTCAGTTTGATTATAGTTCAAAATCACAGCGATATTCATCGTGACCTGCTGCATGTGAACCATGTCTAGTAAAGAAAATAAGTCATAAAGCCTCACGTGGGCAGAGGAGGAGGGGGGGGGGGATTTGAAGTTTCTCAGAAACCGTTACTTCTGACCACAGCGGTATCAGAAAAGCAACCATAGTGCCGATTTTGCCCATCCTCAGCTGACATTGAGTGCATTGTTTTCCACAGAGGCTTGATGGCCTAAAGGTAAATTCCAAAGAGCAAAGAAGGAGTGGAAACACAGAAGCCCTTTGTGCCCTTTTCCCTTCTCCCCACTGTATCTGCAGACCTTTTTTGGGAAACTGAGAAGGGCATTCATGTGTGAACTTGCACCAGATCATTTTACCCCACTCGCCGGGCCTCAAGTCACAATAGCAGAAAAGTAGACATACCCGCAAAGACTCAACATGCAAATATCACAATTGTGCTACTTACCATTTTTTTGCAATTGAATTCAAATTTCACTGCGTTAAAAACTTAACTTAAAAAACTCCATCATGGCTACTATTCAATTGTACAGTTCTATCCATGTTAGAAAGTGCCACAGAACTATTAACAATTTTAACTAATTCTGACTCATTTAATTCATTTTTAGTACCTGAATAAAAAACTGTGTGTCCAAAAAACTGAACATGTCATTGATCAAGACATGGAATATGTAGAAATTTACTTCACGCATATAATTTGTATTAACTATGGATGTATATTTGGAAACATGTAGTAGCAAATCAGGGAAGGTAATACTGAAATGCCAACTATTTATGTAGCTTTGAGCTAACACTTGAAATGCATATTTTACAGGTGTGGAAGTGACTGGAGGCTGAACTCATACATCATTTACTACCAAAACCTGAAAAGGCCTCTGGGAAGAAACAATTAGCTCTCTATGGCTAAAGGGCGAAGTCTCCGAAGCACCTATCATATCTGTCAGAAAATTCTCTTGATACTTAGAATTGAGATACCCATCTGTGGGGAACCTCATATCAACTCACAGACTTCTTTTCTTTTTGCTGTCCAGCCAAAAGTCTGAACTTCAAGCTTAAAGCTGACCTTACCTTCAGGAACAGTCATATAAGAAGTTTACTCATGGAGTGTTCTGGCAGATACGATGACGGGTGTGGATAAAGTGAAATCAAAGAAACAGCCCCACATGGAAATTGCCATCTACTGCGTGTCAGTGTGACTCATTCTCAACAGAAATACAATCAGGATTGTGTTCTTCGCTAGGGTGTGATGCGAGTTATAAAATTTGGAACGACAATTTGAGTATAAACTCCATTTATGTGATAGTATTTTAAATTATTCCCATCTCCCAAAATTCTCCCTTTATTACCTGTGTCAGTGGTGTGTGTGTGTGTAAAGTTCTAATTTATTATATAGTCATTCACACTTTTTCCACTATCGTACTTTAAGTTCTTCAAGGGATTATGAACAGCTTTAACAATAATGGAAAAATTGATGATGACTTTGTAAAAAGAAATTTCCCAGGAATTCTCATAAATGAAATTTATCTCACGTCCCACCCTTGTCTGAGTAATAATTACATAGTGCCAAATGTTCTGTGTACAGTATCCCTGCTAGGTGTACAACTCTGTCACTGGATCCAAAATGGAACACAGGCTAGTAAATTTGATCCAAAAACAGATTATGTCTCAATCCATAACTAACAAAGGAACAAAATGTATCACCACTCTACAGTGAAAAATGTTATGTGCCGTCATATTATTCCAAGGCATATGAACACTTTCAATGAAGTTTTATATACAAAAAGAAGAGCAAGTTAATGTACTGGCCATAACTGAGATAAACTGAGCCCAAGTGGTTGGAAATAATATGAATAAAAGACCCGAGAACTATTATATATCCATTAAACCCGTTCAACCATGATTCTGCTTGACTGGAAGATCAAATGAAATAAACCACCAATATAAAAGCTAAAGTATTTGTATGTGAATGTCAGATAGTATGTGTGAGTTGAAGAACAGAATCCTAGTTCCTTTGCTGTAAATATTACTTGTGTGACAGCTGTACTAAACACGGGATCTGTATGTGCAGTCTTAAAGGGAAAGGTTAATTTCATATAATAATGATCTATCTCAAAACCAACAAATATAAACAAAAGATCAACAGATTTCAGTTTTGGTATCAAGTAAAATCATGCAAAATGGAACCTGCTTTGAAGGATATATAACTGTTAAAAAAAAACTCAACATTTAATACTGACCCTCAACACATCAGTCTTCAAAGACAACCTGCACGAGAACCATCCATCCATCCATTTTCAATACCAGCTTGACAATCATAAAAACAAAAGTGGGGCACCAGTGTACGTGTGACCTATAAATATTGCATAGACATATTTTACTAAGGAAAAACATCGAAGTGCAGCAGGGGCACAACGCGGCGCACCGCCTTCAACCCACATATCATCTTTCGGAAACTGCCTAAGAACTTTATAGAACTTTCCAGTGCTTTAGATATGGAATAGAAAGATCGCAACCTTCCATCAAACACATGTGCTTAAAACCATCTTACGCATTAACTGCCACAATGTTAAAAGTAGTATGTGATTGTCTGTTATAACTTAATACTCTTACAATGAAACCTCTAACTTCATCTTCGCAATCCGACGCCCCGCCCTGTACACCCCGCCTACTTGTCGACGTGAGCATACGCAACAATTGTTTGGACCAATGAGACGCGACTAAACGTAAAGTCGAAGTCCAAGTAAAACGAGAAACAGGAGTGGATACCGCAGACAGTGGGCAGCCGTGGAGGGCTATATTGTTAATGAGCCTGCTTTTCCACACTTGCTCCACCAAGGATGAGCCATGTTTCCTTAAGATCATGCGCCGAATGCATTTCGTAAAGCTGTGAACACAGAAGAAAGTTATTTGCCTCTTCCCCCCCATAAAAAGGACAATGAGAAGAGGATTGTTGGCTTTTAATTTACAAGCCACGACGCCAGTGATGTTGCTTACGGACTATTAGTCGTGTTAAAGGAATGCGTGGAGGAACTGGAATGCTTCACCCGAAGATAAGGGATCCCCAGGGAATTATCATCAGATTTTAGATATAGAACTAATCATCCTTGTTGGGCTTTTTAAACTGATGCCGAAGTTAAGTAAAAACACTGAAGTCGTGCACACTTCAATTAGTTAGAAATTGCTGTTTGAACTCAGCAGATTATAGAAAATCCGGATTTTTTGCTTCTATGCCAGAATCCTTTAGCATTTAAACGGCTGAAGTTGGATTTTTTTCTCTGGTGATTACCAACATACTCCTTATGTTTACAGTCGAAGTGAGTTGTACTTGATATTTGTGTTTTCTGAAATGGCAAGTTCTGCCAGCTTGATACACTGTTCCCAAGGACTATTCTGGCCTCTCTGGTGCTTCCTTGTGATTTTTGGTTATTTATCCAGCGCATCACCTTCTCACGGCCGCCGGTTGATATGCTGGCAGGCGATCGCGAAATGTCAGCAGGAGCCGGAGTGCCTGTTTGCTTACGAGCAGTATCGGCACGCATGCATGCCGGTGATAAACGGCGGCAAGAAGACGTGCCCCAGCCACTGCATCTCGTCCCTAGTCCAGCTCAACATGACAAAAAATGGACCCTCCTTGGAGGACTGTGACTGCGCCTCGGATGTCATTTGCAAAGACATGAAGCGTGCGATCGAGCCCTGCCTGCCCAGGACCAGCAGCATGGGATGCACCGATGCACGGCGGCAATGCGAGAGGGACCCCGTGTGCAACAGGGCAATGACCGATTATTTATATCACTGTGGGAAACTTTTCAGCGGCTTGAGGTGCTCGGGCGCCTGCCGCAATGTTATTCAAACCATGCGCAGTATACCCAAAGCGGAACTTTTGGATACATGCGTCTGCGACGGGGCAGAAAGAACTATTTGCGAGTATATTAAAGTCAGCATGAAAAACCTCTGCTTCGAAACACGGGTCGAATATACCGGCAGTGGTTTCTCTACCGATGATAACGAAGACGGCGATTTGCCGGAGGAACCCGTGGAGGAGGAAAGTTCAGGTAGTTTTGTAAGAGCCCACTATGTTTTGACTGTAGTGGCATCCATTTTAGGTCTGCTGTCTCATCTTTAAACACCGAGTTAAAAAAAATCTTCCAGGACTTTTTGACTGATAAATGGCCCTTATGAAATGTCGCAGTCGAAAGTACACAATGAGACTCCAAAGAATACGGATTTAGCTCACAATGCACGTATTTCTAATCTGAATTTGCGCTGAGTATTTCACTTTTTAATTAGGATTTCCTATGCAATATGCACAGTTAAGATACTTGCACTGTTGGAGATCGTATATTTCTGATCCCGTAGCTTTCAGTGTTTTAAGTTGAATAACAGTAACTATACGTAAAAGTGAAGTCTGCACCCTTCGGAATGCTTTCAGTATAATTTTCATTCAGAAAATCCTTAAATCTGCTTTTTTTTTACTTTTTAAATAATTATACATGCAGTTTCCTTTGTTTGTTTCATCAGTACCGAGAAACAATGAACGCTGTGCACTACCAAACACACAAGTGTCTAAAACTGTTTTCTTAATGTTGCTTTGAGTGTCAGCAGCTTAATAATGATATATCTCCTTAAGGCTGGAGTTATTATGGAGGTAATTTACTTGTGGATCTACATAGCTGAAATGTTAAGAATGCATGCAGCTGAAAGTAATTTATTTACCCGTGTTGAAATCCCATTTCACTGTGTGCTCAGTCAAGACTTTAATATTCCAGTTATAAAGGAGATCGATGCTTGTGATATGAAATTCTTGTTTAAATTGTACATTGTATAATATAGATTTATTTTGATTGTACTATGATAAGATGATTTATTCACTGTCCAGAAGTGTCAACATCCACTGTATGACCATATTAATTTTGTATTTGTACAGAAGGTTATAAAAAGAAAAGAGACTCCTTAAATAAATACATGGATATGTGGCTGGTGATTTTTCTAGTAATAAACTCATATTTTAATATTTATGTAACATCTTGTTTTGTAAATTGATATTAGGTATCCTTGGCAGGAAGCCAGACAAATACATACACACACACACATACATATATATATATATATATATGTGTGTGTGTGTGTGCATGTGTATTGTATGTGTTAGTGTGTATAGTGTGTGTGTGTGGCTTAAGTACACTTCACGTGTAAATAGAATTGTTTGCGGAGAGATAAAGATTAAGCATTTCTACATTTTTCACAAAGAAAGAAAAAAGTTGCCCCTCTGGGGATTCTTACTCATAGCACGCCAAGAAAAAGCCAACTACATTATTTACTGTTTTGTTTTTAGCATTCAGAAATGCAGTCAGACATCCACAGATGAGCTGGGATTTGAAGAACGCAAACGGTGCTGTTTTTGTATGAAGGTCTGTGTAAACAACTTTGTTTTGATAATTGTAACAGCATTTCACATCCCAAAATAACTGACTGAGTCACAACCATAGTTTCTTATGTTTTTAGTGTGATAATCCTAACCAATTAATTTGTTTATGAAATGTAACAAGAATAGGAACCCAATTCAGAAGAAAGCTGTTTCCCTACAAAAACATATAAACAATAAGGGGGTTTGAAGTGCAGGTGGACTGTATAAACCATGACAAAACCTCTGTTTTATAGACTAGAATAAATCAGTTAGTTGTGGCTTTCCGTTGTGTACACAAGGATATTTTTTGCAACCTTACACATGCACTGGCATCAAATTCAGCTCGTTCAGGTTTAATTAAAGGGTTTACTCAACAGCTTATTTAAGTGGCTTGTCAATTTGAAAATGTCTGCAATTAATCTGTACACTTCTTAACTTCTTGCTGAAGTGCCAAACCACATGGTTTTACAGACTCCTAATTGTTACATATAGATTTCGATTTACATAGCTGAGTTGGGAGAACGGCACGCTGGCTAGAATTACCGCCTGCCCAGTAGCTAATGCTGTTGCCAGGTTTGCAGGTTCAGATTTGACGTCGACATCTTTAGCATGAGGAGTTCATGTGATCTTGTTTTTCTTTAAGTATCCTCTTCAGAGAAGGATTTACCCAAACAGTCTGAAGGAATGCTGCACTTATGAATTTTTAAAGTAAATAGGCAGGTGCATTGGGACTGAATGTCATCAGATACAGGATGTACCACTTTATACAGTAGAATGAATTTGTATGAAATTGATGCCAATTTTTTTATGCATTTAGGTATTGAAGATGGGAGGATGGGTTTCCTATGGTTACGGGACTATTTTTTGCTTTTCTGCAAAAAAAAACCAGTAATAATCTAAACTATTAGTTATGTAAATTAAATAGTGTTCAGATTAGCATTTGTGTTGTATTGACTTGGCTATTCCTGAGTCAGGCCCACAATTGTTGGCTTATAGGTGCACAGACAACACAGAAAGTTTAAAATAAACTCAATACTTAATAAAAAACATTTGCGTATATGGAAGAAATATGCACAAAATATCATTAGGTTATCTACAAACACAAAATTATTTGTTTTATCAGAAACGGAATATGTTTATCGTAGAGGAAATTACTTGTAATTACAGACTATACAGCATACAACTACACAACTACTTCAACATAAAAACCAGCATATTTATATATTGTTATCGTTGCAATATTAACCACTATAATTATGTCATATCAATTTCGTGAAGCATACAATTAATAATTAATTACAATTTTACATTATTGCTGAAAAACATATTGTATTATTTCCAATGCAGTATGAATTGAACAAAAACTAGCATATTTAATGGGTGGAGCTGCAAAAGATGTAATGGATGGGACTTCTGGAGTAGAATTCGTAAGAATGTCGAGTTGTGGATTGCGGCACTACTTCACTTATGTTTGCTGATTTACCCTCTAAAGGAGCCACTGGAAGCGTCTGATGGCTCTTATCTGCCTTTTGTGTAACTGAAGTGCGGTTCTGCATTTTATGGTCATTGAGGGAAGCCTTTTGTTTTTGGTCAAGCTACTAAACCTTTCCGTCATACTGATGTCACCTTCATTATCGCACTGAGTGTAGAGTCAGAACCGACATTTGGTATTGGGGGAAAAAAACCGCGAGGTTACATTAATGTGATGGGGATTTCAATGTGATTTACAGATGCGGGTAAAAAAAACACTTTGGGAATTCATAAATCTGTAATAATTATGCAGCATTGATTATAATATGCTTACCTCATAATAGTATTCCCTCAGTCTATAAGATATGCCCTATGCTCCACAAGTTCTACGTAAATATAAATGCTTGTATGTCAGAAATTTTAGTGATACGTAACAGAGGGTCCTATATAAAAACACAGTGAAAACGTCATATGTATTGCATTAACAATCATAAATGGTGCATGGTATATGAAGTATATATAGTATATGTATCATGAAGGGCCCTTCATGGAAGGTTTTTCAAGAAATATATACAGTCTAAGTGATCTTTTATGCACGGTATGGTAGTCCAAGTTTACCAATGTACCAGCCTTAGTATCACATTAATACTTTACATTTTAAAAAAAAAAGTTGCTAATTTCTATTAAAATATAGGCATGCTGGCCCCTGACTCTACATGATACTGATGTTTTCAATTAACTTCTGGCAGAAAATCACATTTTTGTTTGCTAAAATATAGAAAATCTGCAGGAAACTTCTCTGCTGGAGGTTAACTTGATTAAAGCAAACATGTTGTTCAGGAAATGCCGCACCCTCTCTGAAACAAATGCATTCCCTTAAAGTTCATAAATGTTATGGGAGCATAAAGCGAATTACTGTATATAGTTGAGTAAAAAAAAAAAAACCAAAACGCTACTCATTGACTTACATAAGCTTTGGGATTTGAAAACAGCTACACATTCCTCACACTCAGCTGTGCATACGTATGTCTGCATTGCGACAAATCGAATTAGCCTCCGATATCAAGTTGCAGTCAGTTATGCAGCAAAGCCTTTTGTCGAAGCATTCAGATGAAGTATCTTGTTCAAGCATACAAATGCTGATCTCCATGTGGAATCCTGACCTGCAGTGTTTCGTTCAAGTCCGGTTTCTAAACATCTGTATCTATGTCCTGTAGAGTGAACAAAAAAGTATATTGAATATTTTACCAAGCCTATTAGTAGTATAGAAACTGGTTGGCAAAGTGCATCTACTACAAAAGAAATATCTTAATTACAGTAATATATATCTGCTAAACAATTCACTGTGCCTTCACAACTCATTGCATTTACACTTACAGTTGAAAATTGAATAGAAGGACATAAACATAATATAAATTTGTTTATACTCTTTAGGTAGGTTTTGAGTAATTTCTTTCTACCTTTTTTACACCCTATCTGAATGGATTTATCAGATTCTGTTTGTTTTCTATCCAACAGACATGGAAAAGGAATAATGCATTTGTTTTTTTTTTCTTTCTTAGAAGCTCTATCTTCAGAAGTCAGGCGTGAACCATAGGAGCACTTGATGGCATTTTTGCACTTTCCTTTTTCTCCATGTTTGGAATCACCAATATTCACTGAATTGACAATAATGGGAGTAATCAAATTATCCCTCTTTTTTTCTCTTTGGGTCTAAGCCTTGGCGCTTCCAAATCCAAATATTTCTGTGAGTTCCAAGCTGCCACTTTGATTTCATCACATCAAGCTCCTGTGGAGATCACAGCCCTTTGAAATAAAAAAAAAATGTTCCTAATCCAGTTACAACAGCTGGGATCCAGAGTCTAGAGCCTGAGAAGAACCACAGGATTAAACTGCTCTCAAATAAACCCCTTAACTGGTATCCCAGCTCAGTGGAAGTCTTACAGTGTAGATAGTGGAATTTTACAATCAGAGCTCATTCAGCACCAATGTTTCACATTTCAAAGAATTTACTACGAAACTAATTCATGCGTATTTTTATGCTGCAGATATATAATCTAAAGAAAGCAAAATACAATATATGAACTAAAATTCAACTCCATGCATGCATGCATCCATCCATCCATCCATCCATCCATCCATCCATCCATCCATCCATCTATCTTCTAAGCATTTGTCCTGGTCATGATCACAGGAGTAAAATGTAATTGGCATACATAGGAAATATACAAACGAGAGGAGGCCATTCGGCCCATCAAGCTCGCTTGGGGAGAACTTAACTA
>JAODKE010000125.1:13619946-13641232 GCA_026779605.1 Mormyrus hasselquistii
TGTGTGAGTGAAGGCTGTGTGAGTGAGGGCTGTGTGAGTGAAGGCTGTGTGAGTGAAGGCTGTGTGAGCGAGGGCTGTGTGAGTGAAGGCTGTGTGAGCGAGGGCTGTGTGAGTGAAGGCTGTGTGAGTGAGGGCTGTGTGAGTGAAGGCTGTGTGAGTGAAGGCTGTGTGAGTGAGGGCTGTGTGAGTGAAGGCTGTGTGAGTGAAGGCTGTGTGAGCGAGGGCTGCCATCATGGGTTACTCTTTACCTTTCTCTGGTCCTATCTGCGATCCTGAACAGGATAAGTGGTTGCAGAAAATGGATGGATGGATGGATGGATGGATGGATGGATGTTTATTCTCTCGTCCCTGGTTGTTTGAATGCTAGTTTCTAGCTTGACATGTTTGTACAGAAAGACTGGAAGTAAGTGTAATGGCATCAGAAATTGGTTTAATATTTATTAATTTTTCAGAGATCTATATTACCTTTCATAGACTCAACTTATTATAAACTGCTGAATCATTTATAAACATCTCAGAGGACCTGACCAAACATATACAAGCCCAGTCCAAAAAGGCAAGGCAACGTCTCTACCACGCGAGAGCTGAGGAGGTTTGGGGTCACAATCACTATTTCATAATGCAAAGTGAATTCCTAACATGAACTCTATCCACTGTTATATACTTGTCTTAGCACTACAGTATTGTTCATCGCACAACACAATTGTATGCTGTACTTTAATATGCATGAATACAATAATCTTTCTCAGTTCTTCTCTGATCTATTTTCTAAATGTATTAATATTTTTGCATAGTCTTAGGAGTGACCAGGTTTACATTATACTACATGCTGTCCTTGTATAACTATGTACGTGACACATGAAGAATCTCGAATGACATTTTATACTGATGTGGTCAGTTATCACTGGCATCACAGTGGATTAACATAAAAGACAAGCTGTTTGGTTCTGGCTATGCTACGTCTGAGATTTCAGTACCAGTTACTGTTGTTTTGTTCTAGATTCAGATACAGAAAGCCTTCATAGATGCCAGGACTTCTCTTTTTGTGACAAGAATTCAGATGTCATGACAGCCACGGGAGAATGTGCTCTCTGCCATTTTTCTACTCACTTTGTCCCACAAATCAAATGCGTGTTGTGTAAACTCCAGGACATAACATGATAAATGAGGGAGATGGCATCTTGTCCAGAGAGCCCTATCTCTGCATGGGAATCCGTGTATTTCTACTCAGGCACGGACATGAATCACTTTGGTTCACAGTGTGGGCATCGCTCTCTGGTCCAGTGTATACCTCTTTCTGGCTGTCTAATTAATCATAAACAGGGGAAAATGTGCTGGTTCAGGAACAAGAGCACGCTGGAGAGACACCTCCCAAGCAGCGAGCTGGTGTTTTCCAGACATGTTCTTATACAGGATCTACTGCAACATTTTCAGGTATACCGGGTACAACCCCAGTGAGGTAGACATTTTTACCCATTTTCCTGAGAGTGTACTTATCTACCTTCAGTTACTGCTAATTCAATAGGGTGGTAATTTCCACAATTTATTTAGAATTTGTTTAGAAATTGTTGAACGTTTTCTGAATTCAATTAAGCAGAACAAATGATACTTCGGAAGCATATAATTTCAAAAGTTTCTGGTGTCGACATGCTGAAAATCACAGTGATTAATTAGCACCAGTGGCTTAGAGTCATAACATATAACGCAGTCATTAGAATTTGCACTGACAAAAATCAACATTATTCCAAATTTACATACCTGCAACGGAACAGTTTCTATCGCTTTAGAAAATATATGAAGCTATTTAACATTATGAATATAGAAAATTTATTTGTCTTTAAATATAGAATTTTTATAAGGGTTGAGAACCTCTACGGTTACCATAAACATATCCTTTTCACAAATATTTCAGTCAATTACAGCGGAGAAAGTAGGCAATACACAGCTACCCATCCCCCACACCAAAATTGTTGGGTTCACTTCCTGCATTGATTGGCAGTTTTGCCCTCTAGGATGTTTTGTAGCTTCCAGCTCATTGGTGACTTGCAAATCACCACAATCACGATGGGCAAATTCTTCTAGCCTGGATCTTTGTTGTGACATGGGACTTAAGTATAAACCTTTGGAATACACCATCAACCTAATCCTGTCAGATCCTACAACGTCCACACACTCACTCATAAAATTTTACAAGATAGTAGGTGTTCCCCTGAAAGAATGAACAACTAATGCCAAGAAGGTGAAAAAATAATGAACATCAGACTCCATAACATTTTACCTTCTCACAAAAGTATACTTAACATCTGTTAATAATAACGAAGATCACGAAAAAGTTATTTTTATTAAGCACCATCTGCACTAAACATCTGTGCCCCAAACGCGTTAATTTTAATCTTTTGATGTGATTTCCAGAAGTTTCATAATAATCAGATCTAATATTTTCCATGCTGGTAAATAACGGCAAAGATCAAACAGATTTAGGGCTTGCAAAATTCGATTTTTCTGGCCAGTTGTGTTACTCATTGACTGCTTGGTCAGAAGGTCAAATTATAGGAAGAGTTTTAGCAAAAGTTAAGCAAAACTTCCTGTTATTTATTTTCCTGCACACATTTTAGAAACAATACACAACCAATTTCACAACCAAGACAAAGTTTATTCTAGATGATCTTAGTGAGTTTCAGTTAGCTACTAATAAAAGATTTAATGCTGTTTGCTATTTTCCATTTTACATAAGAGATTGGAGCAAAAAAAACTGTACAGATGTGCAGCATTTATGCTGTGCATTCCAAAAACAGCAAGGTTTTACTCCAGGTTGTTGGGTAACTCTAGAGGCATAAAAACAATTAAGTAATTGAACCAACTAAGCTGTAAAATACATTGCAGTAAATTCACCTGGTCCTCCAAGCCAGTATAAACCACGTTAAAAAGTCTTGAGGTATAATAACTTTCTCCACCCTTTGCTTTCCTGATGTAATCAGCAATAAACACTTGACAAAGGAATATATATATATATATATATATAGCTGTACAAAACCTATGTACAGACCAATAAACATAGACACAGTCACAATAACCTCTGTTGAGTGTTTGCCTGGTGCATGTGACAAAGACATTACCATTACCAATACACACATTTCTAACAAAAAGCATATGGTGTTGGTTAGACATTAAGCTGACATCTGGGCCTGCTCCACGTAGCTTCAGCATTCCAAGCACTGAAAGGCTTTGGGAACACTCCCTGTTCCACTGCTGAAAAGGTACAAGTGCTAGCTGTTTATGCTAAACCTTCTACTGTAGAGGTGGTCTTTAAGCTGTAACAGCTCTAGGGGAAGGAATGGAATTTTGTAAACTACTGCTGATGCATCCTTCAGTACTGTAATAGAGCACTTGATCACCCAAATTTGTTTTTAAGACAAAATTTCTGAGGACCTTTTGCTTAAAATCTGTGCTTTTCTTCTGGAAGGGTTTGCTTTCTAAGTGTGAACTGTTCAGTGTCTTTTGGAATGTCGCTTAAATCTCCATGCCAAGGTAAAATCTTTTACGACCAAAAGCCTACAAAAAATTATTTTCAAATTATTTTTTGAATCCTGAATCTCAGCAGATACTCAGCAGAACGTGGCTGAGTATATGATGTAAAAATCATCTGTCAACAGGTAGGTCTAGGTGACCTTTAATTGGTTGAATTTGTTTTGTCTTTGCCGGTACGTGAACCGCACCTCTCCTGGTAAAACAGACATAAATTGGAGTGACTGACAACATAAGAACATGTATAGAACATCTCGTTATCTCTGCCAAGGCATTCTTGAGGCCCTGCTACAGCATGACTCCCAGTTGCTGCTATCCATTTCATGGTCATAAACAAGGACTCTGTGTAGGGGAGTGACAGACCCCTCCTGTGCCGCGACCCCCCACCCCCCTGCACCCTGGGGCCTTCAGGTTCCACACTAAATACCCACAATAAATTGTGTTTGCTCTGTGGAAATCTGTCATAACACCTCTGCAACATGAGACGGGATCGATCCGTCATGCTGTGAGCTAGATAACGGAAGGCTCAATAATTTGAAAAGGCGCATGTGATCTGCCTTAGAATAGTAATACTGCAGTCATGTGATGAATCAGGAACGAGGTCATAAAGCTGCTGTAAATATAGCAGAGCATGACTTTACAAACCCTGTGAGCTAAAATAAAAATTTATTATGAGATGAGAACTTAATTCAGGATTCTTCCCCCACCAAGCCTCATAAGTTTGCTTTATTACCATGGGATGTTTATGACTGGTGTGTTTTTGGGCATTTCTTTCTAACGTTGATTTACATTTATTTTATAACAAATGAATGCTGAGGGCAGCAAAGGCCATAAGGGTATATAGTGGAGATTTTGGGGCCCATGAAAGTTTATCATATTGCCCCCCAGTCCAGACTAATCCAGTTATTTTCCCATTTTTTTGTCACTCAGCATGATGACATCTGCTTAGGAGCTACACAATCTTCATCTTTGTCCGGCTTTTAAAAGTGAATTATTCAATATCATATCTGAATCGTGGTTTTATCAGGATTTTCAGTCATTTAAGCCTCTTATGGGGGATTTAGGGATTACAAGCTGACGCCTTTAGACATTTCAAAAGTGAAAGGTAAATAAGAAATGATGATTACAGTGAGCAATTACTCTTTGCCACTTTGTGGAATCAGTGCTGTTTTTTGAACAGAAAGACACAACAATACTGTACATGTTCATTGATCAGGGCGATCAGTCACCGTGCTTTGGGTACATAAACTATGATATAGGCATGCTCATTAAGTTAAGGCAAATGCTGTTGCTTTAATTTCTGTCCCTTAATATCCCTTTGGTTAACTTTTCCGTCCACGTGTAACATAAAAGGCGTAATGGCGAACGTTTCATTACATGGGCAATCTGAGAGGGTTTATCTTGATAACAGATTTTGTGTTTTTCCATGCGCTTCTCGCATCTGTAGTATCAACAGCTCCTTGTCTGTGTCTCACCTTGATATAAAACATGCACAGCGCAAGGCATGAGATCAAGAGGAAGGAATGCTGATATACTGCCAAGTGATACTGATCCAGACTTACTGTAACACCTCTTCAGTTATATTTCAAAAATGTAAAAAAATAAGCGATAACAAGAGAAGTCTTGTTAATATCAAGAATTACGAACTGTGTCACATTAATCTAAAGCGACACAGCTCAGAATATTCCTGAAGCAAGTTGTATTTCAGTTCAAGTCCCTTGCATATTGATACAACAGCTAGGCCTCACTTGGAATTACTGGGTTATAAATCCATTTCCTTAATAGCTATTCCATCTGCTGAACAGGGCGAGCACATGTTAAACCCACTTTTCAACAAATACAGGTTCCATTCTTCAGCAAAACACATACCAGAGGCACAACATAACTATAACTTATCTAGGTGATTTTGAAACAAAAATAAACAGCGTAATGTTGTACTGTAACAAAACTCTTATCAGGAATTCTTGGCAACCACAGAGGAGGCAAAAGTCTAAAAAACTATCATCTATCATATCAATATATACAAGTAAAAATGACTTCAGTATTCAATGATTGGACTGGTTTTATCTTCTTTTTCTTATAATATTTAATTTAATATAATTTTTGAGGGGATACAGAGAGTGGTGAAGTAATAGATGGTCTTTGAGAAACTATTAGACTATTAATTTAATGTTCAGTTCTCAAGGAAACAAACAAACACAAATGTTCATGGCTTTAGTTACATCAGAAATCAAAGTGAAATTCTCGTTCTATACGATACACGTACAGGGAATAATATAGCGTAACGCGTGAAATGCGTTGAAGAGAAGTGCTTTTTTTTATTTAACAAGTGTGTACTTGACCAGGGAGAGTATTCTTTGTTGATTTTGCCTCGTGGGCATTTAGGCTCCTGCTACTTCCCAGGTCCCCATGCTTCATGACTAATGAGAGAAGTGAGCTAATTACAGGACAGAGCAGGCTAGCGAGTCTGACGTTGACCGAAAAGGGCTTATTCCAGCTAACTGCGTATAATCTGCCCACAGTACCGGCACGGAGAAGAAGAAGACATTTGTCAGGGCATGGCTGCAAGTGCTGTTTCAACAGGCATTTGCTAAGACACTTGCAGGTCATTTTATCACCCGACGGGAGATGTAACTTTACACTTAAAGCAACACATTCTCACCTTGACACTAGCTCAGGTTTATGAGGGGCCATTTGTCACACACATTCATCTTCAGCCCCCAGTTTACTTAACATATTTTCCATCAGCATGAACAGGCGTTTTTAGATTAATTTCTGATGCTCCCATTTGCCTCTTTTAATTCCCCCGTTATCCTTGTGAAATCTCTTACAAGAACTATTACTCTATTCAGCTCTTTAAACAAATGGAAATGTTTCTGGCAAGAAAACACCATTTCCAGACGCTTCTCATTTCAAAACATGAAATGCATTAGAGATTTGTGCGTTACGTGCATGTTCTTAAATAACAAAAAGTCACCCATCAACTGCCACCATTTTCTGGCAACAGAGGGTTGCATTGCAAAGGAATTTTATCTTAGGGTCCAAAACAATTTTACACCAAATTTATAAAATGATTGTACAGTCCAAAGTATGAGTTCTTTTTTTATGTTATGAGTTTCATGAGTCCTGGTTCTCTTACATGTATGATGAGTACATTGTTATGTTTATGTTTAATAAATGTCATTATTTAAATGCTAAAGTATATACAGTAGTTTGCTCTTCCTAGTGTAGATATACAAACTGAAAACAAATGGTGATTTTTAGGTTCTTTCTTTTTAAAGTTTATTAAGAAAATGTATATTAAATGAACCAGTTGTGTCTAAAGACAAAACTTTATTTTAAAAACAATTTTATGTTATTTAAATAAATGTTATAAAGTTTTCATTATAGCATTATATATCATACAGAAATATAAATTTTATATTGAAACCAATTGCTAAAAACTCACAAGTCATTTGTCATTTTAGACACCAAATTAACAAACAGCTTTTCACCGTACACCGTTTTTAATTTCCATGGGATTACATGGGTTACTCAGGAAACAAAAATGTTGTGTCCAATTATAGACCGGGCTGCTGCCATCGTTAATGATCTCATTGCTGGTGGACATATTTCTTTGCTGAATCAGAGGTGGCAGATTAATGGTGTCAGAACTGTACTAAATTATAAGAAGTGATTTTGCGAAGCAAACTCATAGTGACTATAATCTTGTGGAATGCTCTCTCCATGGTCAGTAATTGGGCCCTTTTCTAGTATGTTCTCCCAGCATAGTCTCCAGCAACACATGTATCGACATCATATGAAGAACATCCCCATAGTCATTGAAACCAATTATGTTTATATTACATTGTGGGGACCAAATGTGTTTAAAAAAAGAAAAATGTTTTTCATGTTCCCACAAAGATCTGTGAATACCATCAAAAAAGTAAAAATGCCAAAAGTCTATTTTGTTTGGTTACTTATGGTTAAAGTTAGGCCTAGTTAGGGGTTAAGGGAATCATGTTGGGATTAGAGTTTTCCCAGTAGAAATGAATGGAGAGTCCCCACAAAGATACAATCTTCTGTGTGTGTGTGTGTGTGTGTGTGTGTGTGTGTGTGTGTGTGTGTGTGTGATTTTGTAGATATTACATTATGGAGATCCAATGTAATTAATGTAATTACAACACCTGATAATTTTATCTAGTGGTGACATTTTTCTGGTCCTGGCAAAAGGAAATTCAATTTTATAAATATCTGTGAATGCAATCAAAAAACTAAAATAGCCAAAAGTGTTATATTTTGTTTGTTTACTTATGGTTAGTGTTAGGGCTGGGTGGAGGTTAAGGCTGTCAGAGTTTTGATTACACTATAATTTGTGAAATTTGTTGCTAATAAGTTAGAGTCTCCAATAAGGAACAACAAAGTTGTAAGAAGATATTCACCCATCTTCCATCTGCTTCTCTGGGACAAGGTTGCTGGGTGCAGGAAATATATTAGCTAATTACCCAAATTTTATAACACAACAGGAAGTTATATTGCTGACATTGCCTTAATTTAGCTTAGAGAATTTAGCTGGCTGATTATTTCACTGTTTTTCCCACAAATTTTGGTATGAACATAGAATAGCTTTGCTAGTTAAAAAATGTAAGAAATCTAAATGAAATGCATCACGTATAATGCATTGTATAAATTTAGCATGTCTTATGGTAATTTATTGCAAAATAAAGTCTTTCAATGACAAGGAGCCATATGGGAATTGAATTTTTAAGAAGTATTTCAACCTTTCTGTGTTTTGTCCCACTTACTGAATACATCCTAATAATACTGCAGTTGGTATAACCACGAGTGCACCGATGACAGTGGGGCCTCAGATGTTTCCCCTGAAGTGATACAACGCAAAGGGTTTTCCAATATCCCACTTTGCATTAATTCAAAGATATTAGGCATATGTTGGTTTTATCTGGGTTTCCTTGAGTCTTTGCAATCTATACTTGCATATACACAAGCAATTCTATAAATCAGTATGACCTCAGTGAAAGCTGCAATCTATCCCAGCATGCAGAGGACATGCACTCACACGAAAGTTCAGAGATGTCATTTTATCTGGATACAGGGTTTTATACTGCCGAAGGACTCAAGGGAATATGGTGAAATCACGCAGCCTCTACATGTAGGGCTAAAGGATGAAGTTAAGGTGTGATGTACATGTTTTACGCTCAAGTTATTGCTGGTTTCACCCCGGTTAGTTTTAAGCCATTTTGAAGTATGAATAACGTTTAAATGTA
Organism: Mormyrus hasselquistii; assembly: GCA_026779605.1. NCBI lineage: Eukaryota > Metazoa > Chordata > Actinopteri > Osteoglossiformes > Mormyridae > Mormyrus > Mormyrus hasselquistii. Next base: position 13,628,736 of record JAODKE010000125.1, read on the forward strand.
TATTACCATAATACGAGCAGTATTGATAACATTTTCTAAGTGTTTTATTGCATGTGAAAATAAGTCAATTTGCATTTTAAAAGGGTTGTTTATGACACTACAGTTCCAGGACACAGTGGGCTAAAACTGAAGCTATTTAGATCAGCTAATATAATTTCAGATATTATTGCTGAAATCTAAATCATAGGCCTAGAGTAACATTAAGGCTGAGCTAGTGGATTAAACTAATTTAGTTACATTTAAGTATTTTGACCAGTCAAACAAATAAGTTAATTAAAACTGGATGCACATGAACCTAATGACCAGGACTTGGATAGTAATGATCAAACTGTAAGGTCACAGCTGTAATCCAAGACCTTTGATAGTGAACCCATGCAAAGGGCTTCAGCATTGCTTCGTGAGGACTTAGGGCAAATGGAAAGCTCTTGCTAAGGAAGCCAAAAAGGCACTCAGTGGACCTCCCTCCGGTGAAGGCCTGCAAGAGCTCATGACCGAGATTCACTGCGCTTCAGCCGAGGTGAAGCAAGCTTATGAAGACTTATGCCGTTACATTCCACCTGATGGAGAGACGCATCACAGAGTAAACACTTGTGATGCTGTCTATAGATTGATCTGGGAACATGAATGGGATCATCTTAAAGAGAAACACAAAGGACAAGATTCTAATTAAAAAAACAGGCACACTGGACTGAGACTGGCTCAGTGTTCTCATCTACAGCATCTGTCATCCAGTTCAAGCTATAAAGGCACAAAGACTGCAAGCAATTCAAGCATCAGATCGAGACGTTCAAGCCTGTCCTCTGCAAAGAAGCAACAGGCCGCTGCAGGTCTATCTGCGACACAAGCAACTTTGAAATAGAATGTGAGAAACAAGAGCTTGCAAACCTTGGAAGCGAGAACAGACAGAGAGTCATGGCACAAGAAGCTGAAAATGCCGCTAGACAAAATGCATTTGCAGAGAAACGCCGGCAGATCGAGCGCTTGGGGACAGTTAAGGAGATGAATGCTGCAAAAGCACATATGCAAGTCTATGAACAAGATGTAGGATCAGATGAAGAGGTGTTAGATTGGTTCTGTGACTGCAAGCCTATGCAGGACGTTCAGCCACATATCCCAAGAAGTCTTCCAGAGCGTCATGTACTGTAGCGCCACCGCAACATGTGACATAGTGTGAAACCTGCGGTGATGACACACCAGAGGTGAACCTGCTACTAGCGCTCATAAAAGAGATAACATTACAGCACTTGCTGAAGCAATAGCAGAATCCATAAGTGCAAGCCGTCTCCCTGTACCGGAGACTTCTGTGTTCAGTGGGGATCCATTAAGGTACTGGAAGGTGTCCTTTCAAACACTGATAGGCAGGAAGAACATTCCAGTAAATGAGAAAATCTACTACCTCCGCAAGTATGTCAGCGGACCTGCAAAGAAGGCTATAGAGAGACATCTTTCCATGCCGTGTTGGACATCTTGGAAGAAAGGTATGGAAGTTCTTTCATGATTGCTAAGGCTTTAGGGATAAGCTTACCTCATGGCCAAAGATGGGACCCAGAGACAGCTTTGAACTAAGAGAGTTCTCAGATTTCCTCCAAGGCTGCCAAGCAGCAATGTCTCAGATTAAGAGTCTTGAAGTCCTGAATGATTGTGGTGAATACTCACCGAGATGCCTGACTGGTTAATGACCAGATTGTCTAGAAGAGTCATTGAAATTGAAGAAGACAGCATGGCATTCCCTAGATTCAGCGAGTTTGTTGAGTTTGTCAGAAAGGAAGCTAAGATAGCTTGCAATCACTTCAACTTCACTTCATGCGCTGAAGTCTATTGACAGTGAGAAGGTGGTGACACCAAAGACCTGAAGCACTAGAGCGAAGGTACTGGCAAGCAGCTCTGAGGAGAACCCAGATGCTAAAAGGTGCTTCTTTTGTGAGATACCATCTCATGGCCTTCACACGTGTTGAAGGTTTATGAACAAGTCAATTGGAGAACGAGTTAAATTTGTGCAAGAAAATTGTGTTTTGCATGTTTAGAATTAGGACGCCTTTCAAAGAACTGTGGAAGGAGGAGTGTCTGTGACACATGTAAAAGGAAACACTCAACATGTTTACGTGAAGACCGCACCAAGGAGAGCAGAAAGAAGGAGCAATGGGATGATGAACGAAAGAAGAGTGGGAAACACTTCATGGAGAAAGAGGGGTCAAAGGAAAAGAGAGACTTTAAACAGATTAATTAAACATCAAATGAAGTAACATCTAACAGAGTTCTGCAAGACATGAATAGCACATACTCATCCACGGTTATTCCAGTATGGTTGTCCGCAATAAGTAATCCAGAGAATGAAGTCCTTGTATATGCACTTCTGGACAACCAAAGTGACACCACTTTCATCTTGTAAGAGAAGATTCAAGATTCTTTAATCGTCACATACATAGTTATACAAAGTACAACGCGCAGTGAAATACATCCTGAATCACTTTTTTGTAGACTGTGCAAATTTAAAACTCCAATTGTGCTAAGGTTAAAGTGCAAAAAAGCTAAAATGCAAGCAGAGAAAATATATTCAAAATGAACGGTAACACAGTTACAGTTGCGAACTATGGTCTCAGGTACATCGCCTCCCAAGGACGTGGTCGCTTCAGCAAAGCCTCCGTCAGCTTCATTGAAAATGGGTGATGGCCTGGTAAGTGTCTCAACGGAGGCTGAAGCAGCGCACTTAGTTAATGAAGCAATACAGCTCTGCAGCTTTGGCAAACTATGTATCCATTTCCAATTGTCTGGATGTACTTGCATCAATTCCCAGTGAAGAGTGTGTTGATACAGTACAACACAGATTTAGCTTTAGGTGATCCACAAATTGAGAGAGCTCTAGATGTCAAATGGTGTGTCACTTCAGATCGATTTCAATTCAGAGTGGTTATAAATGAACGCCCGCTCTCTAGAAGAGGAGTTTTGTTGACGGTAGCCTCTATCTACGACCCTCTCGGCTTTGTGGCACCTTTCATTCTACTTGGGAAGCAAATTCTTCAGCAAATGTGCTGAGTGAAGATTGGACGGCATGAACCACTACATGATGATCTTCGGCCACAATGGGAATCCTGGCTCTCGGACTTACAGAATCTATCTGATATCAAGATCCAACGTCGTTACCTTCCAGCTGGTTTCAGAGAAGTCCAAAGATACAAGCTCCATCATTTCTCAGATGCAAGCGTCATAGGGTATGGGGAATGTACCTACTTAAGAGCAATCAACGCATCTAACGTTCTTTAGTCATGGGCAAGGCTAGAGTGGCTTCTATATGAGCAGAGGCGGACATTTCAGGTCCAGAAAGTAAAAATCCAAACCAGGATTTTATTTCAACCAACCAATTGAACATAAAGAATCACAATCACAGAGAACTCGACTGGTTGGTTGAAACAAAATCCTGGTTTGGAATTTACTTTATGGACCTGAAATGTCCACCTCTGTATATGAGTCACTACTGTACCAAGACTTGAGCTGGCAGCTGCTGTTGTTGCTGTACACACAAATGACCTGCTCAGAAAAGAGTTGTAAATAGGTGCCCAGGAATTCTTTTGGACAGATTCAAAGGTCGTCCTTGGATATGTCTGCAATGATGCCAGAGGGTTTCACATGTTTGTGGCAAACCACATATAGTGTATTAAGGAAAGTACAAATCCAAGTCAGTGGAGATATGTGACTTCTGAAGACAATCCTGCTGATCATGCGTGAAGGGGCCTTAAGGCTGAAGAACTCATTGCTTCAAACTGGTTTACTGGTTCAGACTCTCTCTGGTGAGATGAACTTCCCAGTGGAGTTATTAAGGTGGGAGATATTGCAGATGAAGACCCAGAAATTCTCAAGACCATTGCACAGACGATGTGATAGAAATTTCACTGCTTGTTCACTTCCAGAAATTCTCTGGCTGGACCCTGTGCCTGATCAACGTCACTCTAATTTTCAAAACAACTTCACTTTGAATCATGCTCAACTAATATCTCCGCACTCTATATTGACATTAATAAATGTAATTAAATCTTAAATTCAGTTGCACATTTCAGTTAGAATGGTCACAATAATTCATGCAATAAAATAATTCATGCATGTAAATGGCGGGCTCAATATAAAAACACACAAGCAATTTAAAGGCTGCATGCAGCAGTGGGTTTTAGTTCACAATGGAGGATAAGAGCCTTTAACATATATGATCATAGGTACAAGTACTGAGGTCTACTTATGAATCCACAGTAAATACACTCCCAGTATACAGTGTGGTTGACATTACAAAAAATTTACTCTAACAGAACTTGGTTTTTGTTTCATGGTTTAGTGCAATTTCTGCACGGCAGGAAAAACTGAATTAGTTTCGGAATTGTTTATTATTCAAACTGCAAACACAATTAGGAACAGTTCTAAACCAAGGTAATGTGTCTGTCAAAGTGTTTGAATGACACACAAGAGAGTCATAAGGTATTATAGTGTTGATCACAATACTTCATAAACTCCAATGAAGCTGTCATCTATAATGCACTATGGACACTTTCTTAATGCAATATAATGGTATAAGAATTAAAGATGCTTTGTACTGCATTATGAAGGTATCTATAGTGCTTTATATAAGAGAGCTTCATAAAACATTCATAATGCAAAACAAACATGGTTAGTATCATACCAGCATATTATCTGTCAGGCCTTTTTATAAATATTTATAATCTGTCTATGATGCTTTATGAATGAGTCATAATTTGTTATGAATGTGTTCATGTATTGTTATAGACATGACATTCATGGAAAGTATTGCATCATCAGAATTATAATGATCTAAATTCTGACTTAATCCCATGTTCTCCAGTACTGAGTATGGTCGCATATCTGTAGTAGCACACACCCTTATAGCCTTAGTTATTTTTTAGCCCAGCCTGAATTTTCTGGCAAAGGCGGCTTAAATGGTAAATGGTAGGGTAACTTGCAGAGGCTGTTTCTGCCTTGTTCTGGTTGTACACACATTTGGATAATGATGTCTCAGATGTTAGTAGTCTTTCTGGTAACACATCTGAGCTTGGTATAGTTTCATTTGGTAAAACAGAGCTGATGTCGAGATGTCCATGTATTCAAAAAATGGATGAATGGATTTATATCAAATTCATTAAAATACCTTGTAATACAATATTGTTTGCTAATTAACTACGAACTCTTATAGTCCTCGGAGGACTGCCTTTTTTCACAGCCAAAACAAATTTAGGTACAGTAAAGGGTGATTCCATATAATTAAATCTTGGAATAGTTTTCTTTTCCAGAATTTGTTACAGTCTAAGCTAAAAATCTATGCAAAGTATACTTATCTAGTTGTGCGAATTCAGTAAGTCTTGGCTCATTCAAATACTTGAGCCAAATGCTAAAAAAGAGGCAATTTTTCCCATCAGCTGGAGTTTCCATTTTCAATTATTTTACAAAATAATAAAAAAAAAATAGACAGAGATACTGGTAGATTAAAAGTCTTTTTTTATGTGATTCTAAAAATTACAGGCAACCACTGTATCCAAATGTAAAGTACTTTTAATGTCATTGGGAGACTAGAGGCCTCTGAAAGAGTTAAATAAAGATTTGCAACCCGTCCATCTTCTAAGCGACTGCCCTTGTCAGGGTCATGGGGGGTCTGTAGTCCATCTCAGGCAGCACAGGCTACTAGTCTGGGATACACCCTGGTCAGGATGTTAGTCCCTTGCAAGGCATATACCTGCACTGGGTGATTTAGAGATACTAATTAACCTGAATGTCTCTGGACTGCAGGAGATAACCTGCACAATGGGTTGAACATGCAAACTACGTACGCACAGAGCGGAGGTGTCCTGCAATGAAATATAGCAGATATTGTATTATAGCATTTAGAGTTAGGGAATCACTCACAAAGAACCGAACAAAAAGGCATGAAAAGGAAACAGCACCGACCAATTCTGCCTTTGTAAACTCTCCATCCTGACAACTATGCACCAAAGAGTCGAGGTATTTCTGCAGAACATGGGATGTCGTTGTTGTTTTTTTCTTAATGCACCGGCCTGCCATAGCTATTCTATCATGAAGGGCTGCACTTGTGTCAATAAGAGGCCCAGTGCCATCGGTTGCTATTCAACGGTGGCTGGTATTCGGCTGCCAGCATGGTGCCTCGGTGGCTGCAAGTCCCAGGCTGTGGCCTGGCAGAGCACGGCCTTCCCGCTGGGGGCTTTGACAGCAGGAGCTGACAGCTTGGGGCTCTGGCATGCGAATGCGCTGTCATGCTCACACAATGGAGCCCAGTGGCGCTCACGGTGACACCCTTCTCAAGCGCGTAGGATTTGGGGGTGGGGCAGGGGAGGTTGGGCTAACACTGAGAAGCTCTGAAGAAAAGTTTATGGCAAATTAAACATAAAGCTCAACATTTCATCATCAGAAGGACCTGCTAGAAAAAAGTCTATAGAATATGCAGAAGTATCATACACTTGAAATACACTAAAAGACTCAATGACACATGAATATATGAATACATAACTCAAAATAATAGCTCCCTACAAAGGCATACACTTGAAATCACACACATACACACACACACACACACTCACACACACACACACACAGGTTTGTAATTATATCTTTCTGAGGACTCTCCATTCATTTGTGTGTCAAAAACTCTAACCCCAACATGATGATCTTAACCCCTACCCAGCTCTAACTTTAACCAGGGAAAGTGAGACTTTTGGCATGTTTATTTTTTTGATTGCATTCACAGATCTTTGTGGTGAACTGAAAAATGGTCCCCACAACGTTATTACATTGTGGGGGCCATTTGAAACAGAGGAGTATTTAATGTCGCTTGTAGAAAGAACGTCTCAAATTTTTTCTGCTGTAACTGCTACAGTATGCAAATTTGATGAATCAAAGATATGACATTTTCTTGCTAATAAAACCACTCAAATGGTGAACATACTGTACATTTATTTGTTAGCAAAGAACATTGAGTATTTTTAGTAAATGTTAAGTGAGTAACAAGTAAATGTAGAAAATCTCAGTTTGTGAGATTTTCACTGAATACATAGAAGAAAACTCATGTGTAACATACACATACATAAAACGGGAGACATGATTTGTTTTTCCATATTTTTTTCAGCAATACTGAATGAAAAGAAAATTATGAGTGAAAATCCAAGGCTATTATATATGATGTACACATAATGTGTGTTGTGTGTTATGATTTTTTGAATAAATATTGTCATGTTGTTTAGATATTTTCACTATTATCGATGAGGCAAATGATCGGACAGATAACGATGTCACTTCAGATACTAGACATTTTCTTAGAAAAAAAAAAAACTGTGAGCTAAATTGTTCTACAGCTAAAATTGCCAAGAGCAGTTGCAGCTTCAGACTTTTCATCAGTATTACACATGATTTCTAGATTTGCATGGTGAAATAAAATGTTCAAGGTCTTTTTGAAAGTTTAATCACCAGCTTCATCTATATCAGTAGATGGTTTCATCCTCTAACATTTTTTTTAGTAAGTGCTTGTTCAGCATGCACATATTTTAAAAAGAACTCTGAATTATTGAATTCCAGAGTACCTGTTGCTATTGTTCTCCAAACACTAATAGCAGCACATCGCTAACAAAATGAGTGTTAAAGTTAAACTTTTTAATATTCGTATTTCATCCCATCTGATATTACTTGCTACACCTTAAAGATCACAGGCGTGACCTGCAACAGTAAAATTGCTACATAAATGAGGAAAAGTCTTTGACGCAGCCATAATACCTTTGTGAGAAGATTATGTTTCAGTTGTGGCTTCTACAATCATTCCAATTCCACACTCTGTTTTCTTCTCAAATATTGTATGACCACTGGCAGGGACTTAATTCGACCAAGTTGCTCCGCAACCGCAGTAAAATAATACCAAGACCAACACAAATGCAGTCATTCAAAGTCAGTCATGATGCAATGAAGTCAAAAGGCAAAGACGTCATTGGAAAATTAGCATTAATAATTCACGCAGAATTTATATCTGGATAAATAAACAATAAGTAGTCTGCGTCAAATGAGAGATTACATATCACGTGCAAATATGTATGAAAGTGTTTTATTTGACTATTTTAAAAACGCCATTTTTATTTTTAAACTTTCTTTACCGTTAGAGATTTAATTCATTTGCATTTTTTCCTACTTACAAGAACTCTGTGACTGAACCTACCATGATTGTGTTTCTCATAGACTAAATGCCATCAGTGGCAAAAACAGATCATTTCTCTCATGCTTCAGTTTCTAAAGCTAATAAAGTGATCCAAACTTATGAAGAAAAAGAGAGGTCAGATATACTTGTCTCTCACATAATCATCACTTACTGTGTATTTCTGCTTCACTTTTGAGAGCCTCTATACTGCTCATTCATTCTACCCCTTTCAAAATTACGGAAGGGTTCAGTGAACTTTGTCTTGGGCAGTTTGGGTCAGTGGTGTGAACAAACACTCACTTAAACATCAAATGGGCCTCCTCCGAAATGTATTTATTTAAGCTCACAGTATCAAATGCTCTGATATGTTCTGTTTGTTTTGTATAATATACAGGACTAAATTAAGATAAGTAGTTCTATTCATTACAAATATGGCACTGAAGCATGAAAGCTCTGACTGTTTATAAACTTAATTTGCATGTCTGAGTGATGGTTGAAATGACCCTTAGTGAAATAAATGAGGATTTTATGTAAAACAATGTGAGCCACAGCACTAGTAAGAGTGGTGTGGGGTTTAGGGTCTTTATACAAATGCTGTGATGGATATTATTAATGCTATTCCTTTATGATCCCTCAGCCTCTGTGTACACTTCAAACAAGCCATCAGAATGAAACCTGCTCTTCTTACACCATGCAGAATTTAGCTGTCCTGCAAAGCAACCACAGGAGTTCGGAGTTGTATATACACAAGATGATGGACTGTGACAGCTGGAGTCCAGCGTGTGAAAAAAAATGTAGTTCAATTTGTAATCCGCACCAAAAAGTTTACTTTGGTTTATTTACTTCACAGTCCGAATAATAATATAAATTAAGAATCCAAGGTCAAGTTGCATTTTTATCTAAACACCCACTACTCAAATTGCTACTTGCCTGAAAAGATGGTGGAATAACTTATACAGTGTTAAATACTTGCAAATGTTGAAATTGAAAGTGATTGCTCAACTCAAACTCAAAACTCAAACATTACATGAAAGCGCTCGGCTATGCAAAACACATGCACTTTGTTTAAGAAGTGTGAAAGAGGTGGATCATTTGTGATGTTCTTCATATATAGAACAATCTTTATTATACTTAAATTAAAACTATATACTACTTTTTTACAGTTATTCATGCTAGAGGAAATGGGTAAGAAATGTCTCTGAAGATGGAAAAACAATCTTATTGCATTCTATGAAAAAACAGTGATTTACAGCTATATCCTTCACTGGTTATAAATCAGTCAGTGTTCCCGAATGTTTTCTATACCTCTGAAAAATAACCTGCGAAAAACAAAATAAGTTATTGCAGTTTCAGTGACATGGTTGTAAAGGCAATGAAAATACAGAAATACATTCAGTAGTTATTTTGCTAGGTACACATAGTTAGTAGTGGTTAACATCAACCTTGGTCCCCAGAAATGTTTGTACAGTAGACAAATTGTGTATTCAGAGAAGTAATTCTGCACACTATTGCTGTGCTGTGCTGATATTGTTGTACTTACAGCTTTCCTGTCAGCTTTAACAAGTCTGGCTGTTTTCCTCTGACCTCTCAAATTGAGAAGATGTTTTTGGCATGGGTGTTTTTTAATCATTACACCACTCTCTGTAAAATTTAGGCACTGTAGTGTGCAGAAATCCCATAAGAATGGGTGTTTCAGAAAGGCTGGGGCACTGCAAGAGACAAGAACAATGACACCATTCAAAATCATTTTGATCAAGAACCGTAGTTATTCTAATACTATGCAATATCTTACCCTCTTCCCTATTGTACATATTCAGTTGCAGCCATGATTAGATGTTGGTAGGAGCAACCAGTACACATTAAACATTTTAATATAAATAAAACACACCCTGGAACGTTTATAGAAATGAACCCATCTACCTACTGCTTTCATTTTCAAATACATTTCTCCGGACACCTTTAATTAAACTATTATGCACATAGAACAATGTGACAAGCAGGCCAAGTCTGTTCAAGGCCGCCTTCTCTCTAATGTTGAACTCTTTTGCCACCTTGTGGAAATAAATGGTAGCAACATTTTACAACTGAAAATTGACTCGAATAAGCACGTGTACAGATATACAAAGTGTTATAGTTGGCTAACAAAAAAAAAACAATCTTTCAGTTTCACAGTACTTTCAGTATACATTTATATACTTTATAAGCCACATTTAAATGAATGGTTGAGATTTTTATATAAAATTCTGTGTGTGACATTTTAAATAAAGATTATAATAATTATCCTTAAAAACAGAATTGCAAAAAAAAGTATTAAACAATCAATTCTTTTAGTTTAATACACACTGTGGACACAAACAAATTTGCTGAAAAATATTTAATTGATACATTATTTCCATCCCTGCAATGAGTAGGTGGCCGATCCTGGATTATTTTTTTCTTTGCACCCATACTGTAGCTTCCAGGATAAACTCCAGACCCCCCCAACCCTCAACAGGGCAAATGGGTACAGAAAATAGATGGATGGATGGTAGGATGGATGGATGATTTTCCATCATTTATTAGTAAAACATATGTACAGGAACAATATGCATGGTGACAATCAAAATAAGTCATTCCTTACATATGTAAATTTTAAAAAATACATGATGTAGCTCATCAAATACATTTAATTTTGAATTAAATCATTTTAAAAGTAACATTTATAGATGTATGTATATACAATATATGTACAGGGATAACAGGATGATTCAGGGTGGGATGCCACATTTATGCATGCACAGATGCAAACTCACACACACACACACACACACACACACACACACACTTTTCAAAAGCACCAATGCACATGTCTTGGGATTGCAAGTTAAGAACCAATTTCCCAAAGAGAGGTCTTGTGTTGGTTTTGCGCACCATACCATCAACCAAGTCAAGTGTTCCCCAGTTGTATGTGTAGCTGGAACGTTCATCACGTTTCTTGTAGCCTTCTCTGGCAGCTTCCCCCAACAGATGCAGGACCACCACTAGGGGAGCCATGGTGCCGCATGTGACACGGTAAATATAAGCAATGCTCACATATCATAATCCCTTTACGGTCAGTCTTGAGGTGTGGCATGAAATGAGCGCTGCTGGTGTTTATAAAAGCTGAGCTTCTAATATATTTCAATTTCAAAGGAAACGACACCCCCCCCCCACCCCCTCTGTCAGCTCACTGATTATCTGGCAGCAAAAGCCCCCCCACATTGCTTTTCAGATTTATTTATAACCTCTGACAGGCTTCTTCAAAGATATCTCACTTGTTAATCGGTTGCTCTGACATGAAAACACGAAGGTGTGTGTGTTTACTGTGGAACAAAATGTCCTTTCCATTCTCCCTCTTCCTTTAAGTCTGCTATTATAATGCTATGTTCAAGCATTACCTACAAAACGGTCCACGGCAATGTCCATGAGCTAAACTTTGGCACGTGCTTCCATATTATTTATCTGGGGCTTCTGTCTGTCTGATCTGCGCTCTTCCATTCCCAGGTTATTTGTTTCCTTGTTTTGTAAGGATGGAGTTATGTTGTATCCCAAACTTCTCATTGGCCATCAGCTCAAACAGGCGGAGCTCAAGCTCATCCCTTGGTCTTGCTAGGTCACGGAAATGCTGCTCAAGTGGTGTTAGTTCACTGCTCTTAGGAACCTATGGAAAAAAAGAGCTCATTTTCTATTATGTTATGTAATATTCCTAAATAAACAAATAGGCAAATATGTGAAAAGCACATCCTTCTATGACATAGCTGAAAATAATTTTAAAAAGGGACTAAACATGAAATATGTAGATGAATCAATGGAACAATAAATACTAATAAAAACCAGAACTATGCCCTGATCTTTAGTTTCCTCCATCAATATAGCAATAAATAACATATTATAGGGACATTTGTGCTCCTCGACTTACAATGAAGTTATGTTCCAATAAATCCATCATAAGTGGAAACTATCATAAGTCAAATATGAATATGATTACTAAGTAAATAAATAACTATCATCACTGAATAAGTAATTAAATAATTAGTGTCAGTAAATAAATACCAGTAATTGGAAAGTAAACATACAAATACAAGTTTATTTGGATAAACAGAAAGAAAATACCATAGAAAATGCTGTGAGATCGCTAGATGGCCTGGAAGCTTGGGTTGGTGGATGGTTTCATTCCTCAGAGGAATGCATCGTACGACATATCGATAGCCCAGGAATAGAGGTGGACATTTCAGGTCCAGAAAGTAAAAATCCAAACCAGGATTTTGTTTCAACCAACCAGTTGAGTACTCTG